>QAOC01029576.1:0-188744 GCA_003255005.1 Begonia fuchsioides | reverse complement strand
TGTATCTCTTCCATCCCAATGAGTAAACCAATAGCCTGTCAAACGTTTGGCACAAGAGTCCAAAGTTTAAAACGAAAGACAAAGAAACCCCTATCAGCCTAAATAGATTCCACGCGTCAAACCCAATTATACAATTTTGTCATAAATTAGAGCTGTGAACAAGTTTACACCTCATAAATATGAATCCCATCTTCAGATCCTGAAGACTCTTTTACTGCACAATCCATAGTTGTAAAACCAGAAATTGTATCTTGCAAGCTCTGAAAATCACAATGAAAATAAAAGGAAAACTATTTTACTTTCGAGATGAAATGTTATTTCATTAAATAAAATCTGAAAAAGCTAAAAAATATATTTCAAAAAGACAAGGAAAATGACCTGCAAAATTGTTTCTATAAAGGGTACAAGCTTCACTTTCAGCAGTTTTACGACCCTCATAAATAGATAGCTCGCCCTTCTAGTGACATTGACGTTTGGGTGATGTATACCTCTTTCATCAAGAAAGGCAGTGAGAAGAAACGGAATATATTGACAGTTTTCTTGAACAAACTTCATGTACCTAGTAACTGTTTCGAGATAAACAAGTGCAACTAGCCTGTTTGAATGGCAAGGGAACTTGGTTGATAGAAGCATAGGAATAAGTTCACCCAATACTCCTTTTCCAGTTTTCATTCCCTCATCACTAATTGACTCTCCATATGCATAGAAAAGAGAAAGGGCTGCTTCAACCTCTTCAACATTTCTATCAGGTGCAGAAGCAACTGCATTTCCTAATGAATTTCTGATAAATATTTGAGTAACATCAGGAGCTACACGGCCCACACTACGAAGTAGAACAAGTAAATCCTTTCTATACTCTACGGTCCGATCTTCCTCTTCTCTCCCAATCTTGTCTAAAATATCAAGATTGTGGCGGTATGTTGGATCGTACTGGATTTGCTCACGAATAACTTCTAGTATTTCGCTCAAGTGATGTAATTGATTCTCACTTAGAAGAGAAAAGCTCTTCATGGTGGCAACATAACTAGAAAGAAATTGCACAGTACTAAATACAGAGTCTAACTCAAAATTCCGCATCACATAGAAAACAGATGGCAATGCCTCATTTAGAAGATCCAAAGAAATAGTCTTTGAATCCTCAGAAGTTGACCGCTTAAAGCATTCTAAAACCTCAGCCGCATAACCACTAAGCAATGCAGCCACCTTGGAAATAAAATCAGAATCACAATCTTCAGCAACCAGTCCAAAAATACGATTAATTTGGAGGCTCTGTAACAACGGCAGTTTTACTTGTGGGACCATCCGTTTGGAAACTACAGCCAGTAAACATCCTGCAGCAGCTGTGCGAAGCTGGTCTAGCAGTCCATCAACCATGATCAATTCAAACAACAATGGGATAAATAAATCATTTACAATCAACCCAATATCGATCCAAGAAATGTATTTGCTCATTGAATCCAACACACTGGCACATAATTCTTGATCAGAATGTCTATACATAGACACTATATCATACCAGGCTCTCACTATTTGAGCTATGCATTGCTGCCTCATGGCATCCTTTATCCGCCCAGCAACTGGTGCTTCATCAGAGGTGCGTGGGTAGTCTAAACTGATGACTTCATCGTCCAAAGCATTGAATACCCGACAAAACATATCAATCACAGCCCCTCCTTTACTTAAATGAGGCAAAAAATCAACAAAGACAGAAGGCCAAATTGAAGGATACTCAAAATAAATCAAGGTCACTATAACTTGAGCAAGTTTGTTTTTAATAAATGCCGGGCCATCTAAAATTCTAACTGGATCCTTCCCGTCAACAACTTCCATACACGCCAATGAAACCACTGATTTCCGAATGTAATATTTCTCATCTAGACTCATTGATGAATAACGAAACCGAATGGCCTCATGCAGCGTTTGCAAACTCCAGAATTGAATTTGAACGAGGTTTGAAGAGCACAATTTCTCAATGCACACCTTACAAATGGCGGGCGCTTCTTTAATTTTGTCACTATATTCCTTAGCTGCTAACTTGGACGCCGAATCAATGGAACCTACTTCATCAAACATGATAAGTATCGCTTTTTCGAGATCATCCATGGTTATGGACCCTCAGCGCACCGAAATATTCCTCTTCCCCACAGTTTCTTACTTGAACAAACTTTCCACTAAACAATGGTATTAGTTGGAATTTTTTCGGAGGATTGAAGGATCAACTGGTTCGGCAGTAGATGAAGAATTCCAGAAAAAAGGGACCAAAAAAATAAAAAACGAAGATTCAAAGCTTGAGATTGAATTGAGAGACAGAGAGCTTACCTCATCGTTTTGGAATCAGATAAATTCAAAGATCTTATACTGTGTTAAAGCTAGGATATTGAATTTTGTATGCTTAGAATTTGTTCTCTATTACCTGTTGTTTTTCTCTCTCGTTCATTCGCGCGCTCTCAGTGACGATACCTAGTTAGGGTTTTCGCCAGATTCTCCTATTTATAGTTTGGTTTGGTTCTTTGTGTTTTAGGAAACCAAATTTGATTTAATGAAAATAGACCCTGCTGCTATCAAGAACCGCAAAACTAGCCTCGCCAAAAGAGCTAGAAATCAGAATGATCTTAGTTACGAAACTACCCTCGCCAGATTCCTCCTGCCCTACTGATCTCGCTGTTTATGGAATCTCGGGGAGCGTGTTTGGGGAAAACTACACTTCGTGCATTGGTATGATAATCCTACGTGGAGCATTTCCATTCGCTGATTAGTTGCTGACTGGGTTTGTGCCACGTGGAAATTCCAGTATCCTTGTAGGCTCCCTAACATTGTATTAAATTTGGCAGACCACCCACACTGAGCCAAACCCGGTCGAATAGGAAAGAGAAAAATAATAGTAGGTTATAATTTATATCGGCCCGATTTTATTCTAAAATAAAATTAGAATTGGAACCAGAACTAACGGTTCCGGTGCAGTTATGATTTTTACCCGATAATATTTAATATTTTTAAAAATAAAAATATAATAATAAAATATATATTTTTATTATATTTGGTTCGAGTTTTAAGTAATTATACAGGTTAGAACCAATTTTAAGATTTATATCAGATTTTATTATGATTTGAATCAAATTTTACTTAATTTTAGAATTTTTTTTACCACCGGTTCTAATTTCAGTTTCATAATTTTTTTACTCATAAAGATCGAAAATGATCTATAAATCACGGGTTTTTAAAAATAAAAACCAATATCAAATTAAAACCAACAATTCTATACTGATTTGTGATTCTAGTCTGGTTTTGCTCAGCCATAGTAATTTGTATTGGTTGGTAGGTCTGGCCTAAAGTAAAACTTATGTACATTCTTAGAGTATAATTTTTTTTTGTACATTCTTAAAATATGTTTTGATATGTCAGCTAATAATTATATGATAAATATATTAATTAATTTTTTATAATTTAATATTAATTAAACTTTAATTATACTAGGACCTCGTATTAGGGGTCCTTGACCATCAACATCCAAATTTATTCACTTTGTTTGTGGGATCTTATTGAAATTTATCTAGAAGGTGGTACCATGTCTGGGCCTTTTGGAAAATGGGCCCAACTAATTTTACAGCGTGGGCTGAACACGGCCCAAATACGTAATCATTCCATGAACAACTCTTGTTCTTTATTTGAGTACTAGTACAATAAAATTATAAAATTAGTCAATAAAAAAATTACTATTAGTCATCGGACGGTCATCATTAAATCAAGCCCGAGTGCCAATGAGAACCGCAGGAGGCAGTTTCCGTTTGATCTGAGAGCTGAGAAGATGAAATCAAGGTTGACTTTTAACAAAAGATACCGAAGTGCACCGCCGTCGACCGTCGTCACGGCTGAACTGAACCACCCGTCGGAGCCGGAGATCGACGCCACACGTGACCACCTGCTTCCCGCCGGCCGCAATCAGTGTCAGGACGCAAGGCAGTCACCTAATAATAGACCGGCAGCGGAACCACGTGGCTGCGCTATGTTGACCGCGTGGTTGTCTTCTTCGCGTGTGACCGACCACGTGCTCGCCCGGAGCTGAATCTCACATAAAAAACATTTTTTTATGACACCGATGTCTCGGTCATGACTCATCCATCAACTTGCTTTCTCTCGCCGCTACTTGTGCGAAATAAGAACACGGAAGGAATAAAAAAAATCGCTCATTTTTCTCGCTCTCTGAATCTTCCTCTCCGTTTCTAGGCGTCTTTGACCTTCTTTCCTCCGCCATTACAAAGGGTTCCCTTCATTTCAGTTTCTGTAAAATTCTATACACTGTAGCTCCGTTTCATTTGGTTCCTTTTCTTCTTCTATAGATCTCTTTCCTGGACATGAATTTGTTTCCTTTTGGGTGTTTTTTGTCTACTTTTCATGAATAAAACCTTGATTTCTCGAATCGTTTAGAAATTTTTTAGGCTTTGTGAGGGTATTCGTGCGATAAATTACTTTCTGCTCGTTGATAAGATTTCATCGAATCGAGGGTGTGATCTGCGTTCAGATTGAGTTGAAGACATGGCTTTCTCTGCCATTGCTTTATACGCTAGCGCCTCGAGTAGTATTTGTTCTACGACACACCCTTTCCAGATAAATCCCCACGCATCCTGCGATTTCGATTTCAACGCTAGATCTTCGCCAGCAACCCAGAAGCACGGGATTGGTGGCCTGTCCTCCATGTTCTCGTCCAATTCTACGCGCCATGCCTCCTCGGCATCGACCTATTCCGAGGAATTGGGATCAGCGTGGCATGATAGAGGGGAGGAGTGGAAGGATTTCAATAGCTCATCTAGCTACTCGCCGACTAACAAATTCTTTGGGGCTTCTTCTATTAGAGATCAAAGTCCTGTATCTGTCTTTAATGGTCCAGTTTCTTGTTGCAGTAGTGGGATTGATTCGTCGGTGAGAAGTCCGCCGATGTGGATTAATCGTGGAAAAACTGGCGACATAAGTGTTCGATCTTCAATTCGAAGTGGCTCTAGCGGGTTGTTAAGGAACCACCCTCAGCAAACCTTTGTAGATTATGAATCCCCCAGTTTTCAACTGCACGAAGATGTTCTTTCCGTCGATGCTTCAGCTTTAATCGATGAATTGGCTTTTAACGTGGAAGATGGCATTGCCGAATGTGATCCTGAGCCGTATGCAAAAGATTTGCTTTTGGGCGCTCAATTGAGGCACAAGATCTTTTTTGATGATCTTGTAATCAAGGCTTTCTATGAAGCTGAGAAGGCTCATAGAGGACAGGTAAATCAGTTTTAATTTTCAATCTTGTTGCTTACTTATTGACAAATTACCAACAAATACAAAAGCCTAAGGGACAGATAATTTAATTATTTACATGTGAGTTTTTTTAATTACATTTTTTTTTATTTTGTCAAGGATCGAACTTGTGACCGATAGTTCTGATAGCATGACAAATATCTCAAGAGTCGAAGCTTATGGGTGAAAAATAATTTAATCATTTATATATTATCTTAACACTTATTAGCACTTAAACTTATTAATGAAAAGAAAATGGGTCTTTTGAACTTTATTTTTTATGGTAACAACTCTCTTAACTTGGCGCGTTGACAATTAAGCAAATCTTGTTTGTGGTCATCAAAGAAATCATCTTTTTGTCATGTGATCTATTCAATTGGACGATTTTCAAGGAGAAATGACTCACAGAACAATTTTGGAATTCTGAGTGTTGTTCTCTCTGGAAATCGCCAAAACCATTATATAAATTACCGAATAGAGAAAATTGTGCGAGAAAAATGTAATTTCTTGGACTTGATTGCTGGTGCATCTAAGTTCATATCGAAGATTTTGTAATTTACTTGCAGAAGCGAGCCAGTGGAGGTCCATACTTACAGCACTGCTTGGAGACAGCGATGATGCTTGCAATGGTTGGCGCTAATTCAACAGTTGTTGCGGCAGGGCTTCTACACGACACATTGGATGACTCTTTCCTATGTTATAATGACATTTTTCGGTTGTTTGGAGCAGGAGTGGCCGATTTAGTTGAAGGGGTAAAAACCATAACTTTCTTTGGTCAATTCTCATGGTTGTTTTTTGATCATTTATCGAACCTCTTGACTAAAAGAATATGTGTTTAAACTGTACATTTAGGTATCGAAATTAAGTCAGTTGAGCAAACTTGCTCGAGAGAACAATACGGCTTCTAAGACCATGGAGGTTGATCGGCTACACACCATGTTATTGGCCGTTGCAGATCCTAAGGCTGTTCTTATCAAATTGGCTGATCGATTGCACAACATGATGACTCTCGATGCATTACCTTTGGTAAAGCAGCAGAGATTTGCCAAGGAGACTTTGGAAATTTTCGCTCCATTATCGAACCGTTTGGGCATCTCGAGCTGGAAAGAACAACTTGAGAATCTATGTTTCAAACATCTCAACCCGGGGGAGCATAAGAATCTTTCCACTAAGCTTTTGGTATCATCTGATAAGGCAATGATCGCGTCTGCAATTGGGAAATTAGAGAAAGCTTTAAAGGATGAAGGGATTTCGTACAATCTTCTAACCGGTCGGCATAAGACCGTCTACAGCATTTATCGCAAAATGTTAAAGTATATCTCTCTCTCTCTCTCATTTTTTGCAGACTTGTTCTGATATTTCTTATGAAAAGAGTTCAAGAAGGCTAGTTCTGATATTTTCTTCATTTTTTATGCAGAAAGAAGTTGTCTATGAATGAAATTCACGATATCCACGGGCTACGCCTGATTGTCGAGAATGAGGAAGATTGCTATAATGCTTTGAGAGTTGTACACGAGTTGTGGTCTGAAGTACCCGGAAAGCTCAAGGATTACATTACGCGTCCCAAGTTTAATGGGTAAAATTTTTATTTCGAGCTTAAATATCCAATTTTTTTTGTCTAATTGGAGCTTAATTACTGTAGGTATCAATCTCTTCACACAGTAGTGACAGATGAATCGATGGTTCCGATTGAAGTTCAAATAAGAACTAAGGAGATGCACTTGCAAGCCGAGTTCGGATTCGCAGCCCATTGGAGATACAAGGAGAGTGATTGTGAGCACCCTTTGTTTGTGCTCGAGATGGTCGAGCGAGCCCGATCAATCCTCACTTGCCAGTGCGAGAGCATTAGCAAAGCTCAGTTATCATTCGGCTCGACCCCTTTTCAGGATGAGAATTGTCCCGAGCCTTGGAGCCAAAATGGACCGATATTTGTCATCATGTTAGAGAAAGAAAAGGTCAGAGGCACAACCTTGTTCGTTTTTTCACTTTCTGAGCAGATTTTAACTCAGATTCGATGATTTTTTTCAGATGTCGATACAAGAATTACCTATAAACTCGACGGTTATGGATGTAATAGAGAGAGCCGGGCAAGGAAGCATGCGATGGATGCCTTACGGATTTCCAGGGAAGGAAGATTTCCGGCCTCGGCTGAACCACAAGCTGACAAATCCTTGGTGCAAGCTAAAAATGGGTGATATAGTGGAGCTAACCCCTTCCATACCAAACAAATCTATAACAGTCTGCAGGGAAGAAATCCAGCGTATGTATGACAATGAACTCACCATGGTAGGAGCTGACAATTAATTGATACTTTCTTAGGATTTAGGAGCAACCATTTAGAATTCATCCACTCTTGTACATTGTCATAATATTCATCTGTACAGATTTTCATACGGTTCGGGTAATTCATAAAGATTCATCAATGCGTACTTTTATAACTTCATCGAGCTATAGCCAAGTATGCAATCATCTGCAATAATCGCTACAAATCAGGAAGCACTATACAAAATTATGGGTTGTTCATTTGATAAATCAAGGGTATCTAAGCAGAAAAATAGTAGAATGAGCAGGGAAGTGGTAAAACCTTGTCTCTGTTTATGACCAAGGAAACCGATAATTTCACTTGGGGCGATTGACAAGAGGAAAGGACACTCTTTGTGGTGTGTTCTGAGGAAACTGTGTCTTCTGCTCCTGTGAAGGATTGGAGGGATCAGCCATTTCTTCATCTTCCTCGGTTTCCTCTGCAGCTTCCATGGATGGCTTCTTTGGAATGGCCAGCTGATAATTCGGACTAATTAAGGTGTCTTGCTCGGGTGGTAGAGGAATGCCTGGTCCTGTTATTGACCTCGGCAGTGGGATTTTGTTCCTGTTTCTAGCCAACTCTAGCAGAACCTGATCCATGATTGGTAGAAATTAGTTACTGTTTTCTAAGTGTCCAAAGAGAAACATGGATGGACTTTCCATAAAATCTTAACTTCATAGAGTAGATATTTCATGTATTAGCAGACCACATACCAGTTTTCAGATTCTACCAATCCTAAATTCCCTAAACCTTCAAGACCTCAGTCACACATAAACACAACTATCAAGATTTTAACATAGAATTCAACTAATAGATGATTTCTCCAAAACTATCAGAAAAATACTAAGGGGAATTACCTCCCTTGGAGGGGGCTGCGAAAAACTGAAATTAACTTTAGACTGAATCGCAAGCTTGACATCGTCGCAGTCGATTGTAGCCTTGCCAGCATGCTCAGAGTACACTTGTGCATCTGTTAGTACATCAGCAACATATCGGTACCACAGTTCTAGAAGTTGGTGTATAACACGAGGTTCATAGCTCTCAACTCCCATGGATTTCAATAGCGACTTCACAATCTTTGCATCCCTGGGCAAGTCTTCATCTCCTTCCGCCATTGACCTACGGAATCAGTCACCTGTGGATAGCTCCACAATTATATTCCTTCAACCATAATAATTAATGAATTCAACATCTATTTTATACGTTCCTTAACCCAATATCTCATGCAACAAAGATGATTAAACAAACTAATAAAAAAATTCACTTAAAGCTTTAGCAGAGCTGCGTGCGTTGCTTCATCAACATGTAACTCAAGAACCACATAATAATTGTTTCAAAAACAATTTGATTTACAGGTACGATTCAGTGGTACCAAGTCCAAAACAGATAAATTTTCAATCCTTTCATCCTAAAACACGCAACTTAAGACATAAAACCTCGAAGGAGATTGCTGGTTACTACTACCAAGTTCGACAATCGCAGGGTTTAATCAGGCCAATGAATTCGAGCAGATAACTACGTAGGAAAACCAAAAAAAAAAAAGAACTGCAATCTACACAGACGAAAAGATACAGAATAAGAAATCAATTGAACTCCGAACCGATGAGCAGACCAAGTACCTCGGCGTCGGGGCGTTGGCGGAGATTTGAGCGGCAGCGAGCGGGGAAACTGAGGTCAACTTCGCTGCTTTTTTTTTCATTAATTCAGAGTTTCAATGCCTGATTTGTTAATAAAGGGGCTAATGAGGGTATAGTGGTCTTTCTACATTCTATTTAGCTTGTTTACACTACGCATGCAAATCACGTGCTTCCAGCGCTCAAATAAGCTTTTACTAAAATACCCTATTCCCGCCATCGGCTTCTGCACCTCCGCGCCTGAGGAACGCCGCCGGTTGATCAAGCTCAGCCTTTGCTTTCCTTCTCTCCCAGACTCGCCAATAAAATTTACGATCCGTACATTCCCGTTCTTCAGAGAGAAATTCATCAAAGATTTTTGATGAAATCAATGTTTAGTAAAGCAAACGTAACGAACGAAACTGAGGAAGATGACGACAAAGGGGTGATGGCGTGCGAGAGATCAGGGACCGATGATCTGCGAGGCGGTGGACCGCCGTTTTCACAACTACTTCACATAGACTCCGGCGGAGCTTTTATACCCACCTGACTTCTCAATTTGGTAGACCCGATGACCACGATTCCTCCCAAGGTTTTGATGGGCGATTGATGTAAAGGAGAATAACTCATCTGGGGATTTTGTTTTCTTCTACCGGACTGTTGGAATCGGAATCATCAGACAGATTCTCCTAAATGCTTATGAAATCTTTTACAATCCATCGTGCGAAAATTCTAGCGAAGAAAACAGCTGCCTGTGCTGAGTAAATATTTGTAATCTATTGTGATATTTGTTTCTGCTTGGATGCATGATTACTACTCAATGATTTTCCTGTATTTATTGCAATTTCATTAGCTTTTTCCTCGAAATTTCAGGCTGGAGCTAAATTCCTATTTTCTGCATTTTGGGTTACTGTCGTCTGGTCATCTATCGACTTGCTTCGAGTCAGACTGGTACTGCTTATTTCACTAAGTTCTTCATGCTTCCAAGCTCAATTGTTCAGGGTAAGGTCATTAAATAAGTTTGTAGATATCAATGGAGAATTGAAGGAAAACAAAACCTTTATCCATAAAATGAAGCACATTTTGGATTAAAGCAAAGCAAATACAACTGGTTTTTACCGTTTTTAGAAAACAAAACACAACACAAATGATCAAAACAGCATTGCTGCAACTTGTTCAGAGTCCTACCCGGTTCCACCTAGAATCTTCTTCAACTTCAGTACTTGAACATCATCAAGAAAAGTGGTCTTCTGAATCAATGGGGTGGGTAAATTATTGCCAAACAATGAAAAATCCGTGATTTGCAGGCCAGGCCTTGGGCTGCTGAATGTGACAATAGCAACTGAATTTGACCCCCCTGCATTTATCTGAAAATGGAGCAGCCCTTGGGGGAAAATCATTGCTTCTCCTTTCTTCAGCGTTTTCAGGTAAACAGTATTACCCGAGGAAATAAACCCACCCAGAATTGAACCTTGCACCACGACTAGGACTTCCGATGCACCCGGATGTGTGTGCATAGGAATGACACCTTTAGGTGCTAGGTCAAGCCGTCCCAACGACAGACCGAGCCCGTTTAGACCTGGATATTGATCGACAAATGCAGGCGTGACTGCAGCATTGATTATATTTGTGGTGTTTCCGGCAGCAACTAGTCCAGAGAACACGAAATCAGCTGCAGTAACTAGAGAGGCCTTTTTGCAAGGGAACCCAGCAGGGTTTTCTGAAGCGGTTAGGTCCGCGACACAGAAGTCTTGGACAGAAGCATGAGCAGAAGCTGAGAAGAGCATGAAAACAAGGTATAGAATGTGAATCATTTTGCTTGAATAATTCGTTTCTTTCCTTTGAAAGCAGATTGGTTTCTGTAGAATTCCTGCTGAATTGTGTAGGTTTATATAGAATCGGTGAGCTTAGTGTTGGCTAAACCTCGAACAAATGACAGCCACAGCTTTAAGTTTGTGGTATGAGTTGGCCGATAGGCAGTGAAGAAAGACAAAAGTTCTCTTTTTTATCCGGTTTATAGGTTCTTGATGAACAGAAAAGGCCTTGGAAAAGGCTAGGGAGAAATCTTAGACAACTACTAAACACTGTGCTTATGAATAGGGAAATTATAAGGCAATGGGAGCATATTCTACTTTTAAATGGAATTAAAAGTTAATTTTTTGAATAAAATGGCTGAAATTGTGGTCCTGATGCACATGTACAGAAGGAAAACAAGCTCAAAAGAAGACAATTTTACAGCTAAATACTTGACGAAGAGCTTCTATCGAGCTCTGTCATTCGAGATCACTATGCTCAAACCTGTGGTCTCTAACTATTCCCCCTTGCGGACGTTTCTTTCAGTGGGGACTTTTCCTGGCGATACGTTGAGGGTTGCAGTGCTGGCCTCGACTAGAGCTTGTACAAGGTGAATCCATCGGCAGAGAGGTAATGTTGGGTGCTTTATGTGGAATTGGACTTTCTCTTGGCTTGGCTTTTGTTCTTTTTTTATGGCTAAAATGCTTGAGAATATTCGTTTAGTTTGATTAGGGAGGTCTCTTTCTGGTAGATGGTGAGGGGTTTGACGTTCAGTCACCTGAATTCCCAATAGCAATGGTTGTTTGAAAATTGATGCTTTCATTCTAATGCATGTTTTCAGTGCAAGGTATCAAGAACATGCACAACAAGTAGTAGCCTCTGTGAGGATTACTTGCAAAACTAATAAAGTGATTTGCTCCTCATCAAATCATTCATTCAACTCATGTACTTCTAGTCTATTTCTAATTGGAACACTAGTGATTATGGTAATATTATCGTCCTTCCTTATGGTCTTTGTGATAGAGGAGATCTCCTGCGTGGGCTAACTCTTGAACCTATCAACATAGTTAATGGTCACTCATCTTGCCAATGTAAGTCGATTTTCTAAGACTCGAGCACAAGTATAACTATCAACGAATGTTTTTATTTGAATCGTTTATTCATCGTGCATTTTCGAACCATGAAGGCTTCATGGACATTGCTCTAAATATACTACTGTTAGTCGCTTAGGGTCACTTCTTTTGAAGGTCACTCCGTACGTATTTAACTAAGCGTTTTCAGTAATTTTATTTTTTAAATTCTTAATAAATTTATACATTTTTCTAAAATAAAATTCGCTCTCGACTGCTGAAGGAGGTCATTACATTCGTATCAGACGTTCGAATGAAGATAAATGTGCCTGATACGAACACAATGACCCTCCTTCAAATGTGTGATACAAATAGACTGATTCTGCTTCGGACATCCAAAAAATCTAAAAATGACTTTCTTAAAACTAGACTTCTTTTTGTCTATTTTATCAAAAATTATACCCATTTTTAATTTTAACCCAATACTAAATGTATGAAGTTTAATCAGGCTGTTTGGCGAGAACGGTAAGTCAAAGAAAGAGGAGGAGAGGTGCTCCATGGGAGTCATAAAAGGGAAGTGACTCGTCGGTGAAGCTGTCTCCTGTCATTCACTCTGCTCCAAGATTGCTGTTTCTAAGGATTTCAAGTCTACCCCCAATGCCCCTATTCCTCTGCGCCTCTGCCTCTGCCTGCTTCTACAGCTTTCCTATTTCCTGCCCTATGTGGGCTCACTTTACTGCTCTGTTTTTAGGCATGTTTTCTTAGAAGTGTATTGGATTTGGAGTTAAGAAAAAGATTGGTGGTGTAGTAGAGACCCAGGCATGTGTTATGAGGCAGAGTGCACTTAGCAGGCACTTTCTCTAACCTTTTTACTTGATGAGTTTAGAGAGAGAAGGTTGACTGAGCAAAGGTCAGGGTTTAACAGGGTTGAGGAGTGAGAGGCTTGGTAGAAGCTCCAATGGAAGAGAGAGAGAGAGCTTCTCCAACCTTGGATGCATTTACGTCTGTCCTCTGAGTTTCATTGAATACTTACTGGTGGGTTTCTCTAAAAATGTCAGAAAGCCTGTCCAGAAATGAAGGTACTGTCTGGAGAGAAAAAGCCCGAGCAACAGACGTGCAGTCATTATAACCCCATCCCAATTCCCACCAAGAGAAGATTCTGCAACCATTAGACTCTGTTCATTCAACCCTGTCTTCTTCTTCTTCTTCTTCTTCTGCTCCAACCTTGCGAGATTGATTCATCTGTTCCAAAATAATGACAAATGGGTGTCCTTTCTCTTCGGCGCAGTGGCAAGAGCTCGAGCACCAATCTTTGATCTTCAAGTACATGCTCACTGGATCTCCCATTCCCACCGATCTCGTTTCTTCACTCAGAAGAAGCCTCGACTCCTCCATTTCTTCCAGACTCTTCCCTCGCCACCCCAGTAAGCGCTTCTACTACACTGTTCTTAGATTTACCAAAATCTGTGTTTTTCTCCATGTCATCTGTATGCTTTGATGTTTCAGCTGGGTGGGAATGTTATGGCATGGGCTGTGGAAGGAAAGCAGACCCCGAGCCCGGAAGGTGCAGAAGAACAGATGGCAAGAAATGGAGGTGCTCAAAGGAAGCATACCCTGATTCTAAGTACTGCGAAAGGCATATGCATCGAGGCAGAAATCGTTCAAGAAAGCCTGTGGAAGTTTCTTCCACTTCATCATCTCCTTCTCCACCCATTTCCAATCCCACAGCCTATTCTTCTTCTCTCTCTCTATCTCCACCTCTCTCCTCTCCACAAACTCTCTCTTTCCACCACAGCCAAGCTCTTCATCGCTTGCTTCACCCTCTTCCTCATCCCCCTGTTACTCCATTTTCAACTCAAAGCTTATTGCACTCGGGATGGAACAGAGATCACATGCAAGTTTGAGACAACTCCAAGGCTATTTCCTTTTTCTTTAGTCTGTAGTTTGTGTTTTGCTTTAGCGTTGAAGGTGGGGTTTGGCAGGTATGATCATGGAACAAAGGGTGGCCGAGATGAACAAGCTTTCTTCCCAGAAACTTCAGCCATGGGAGGGAACCTAGCAGAGCCATATCCGCCATTAACCATGAACTCTTGCCATCAATCACGTCTTCTGAACCTCGACCAGTTTAATACCAAAGAGCAGAGGCTTCAAGAGCAGCATTGCTTCATTTTAGGAACAGATTTTCAATCATCGAAACAAGTCCAACCAGACAAGGAAACAGAAACCCATAAGCCAGTTCACCATTTCTTTCGTGACTGGCCAATAAAGAAGACAGAATCCTGGCTTGATCTCGCCTTCAATTCAAGTAAGCAAAAGTTATGGCTTCTCTTAGAATTTCTTTCTTTCCCTTCTCACCATTTCTTCGTATGTGCAGACTGAATGACCGATGAAGCCGTTCGGAACAAGGACAAAAGAGCAGCAGTTGGTTAGTCAATATCTTTTCCAGTTTAGCATCGTATAGCTTTGAGAAACTCAACTTTCGAAAATTGTCCTTCCATTTTTACCTTTTCCTGTATAAAAACATGGGGGCTCACGATGTGGCGCTTGAATCTTTCCTTGAACAATCTTCTCAGACTTTCTCTCAGTGCATCCCCGTTTTGATCTATCTATCTGCACAATAATAACTCCACATCACTGATAAAATTAGCAATCAAAAGCAAAGATTTTGAACATTAGCAAGGTAGCAGAGTACTTTCCCTTTGTCCTCTTCGTTCCCTGCTCGAAACTCATTTAACAAACAATGTAATCAACAACTGAAAATGTCAGTCAGGCCGGGTGTGGAATCCTGAGGCCTTTGGTTACAAGAGATACTAAACAGAAGATACCAGATGTTTCTGACTGGGGTCTGGGAGTACCAACCCGAGAGCCCACATAAACGACACGTAGTCTCTTTGTCGGGTGAGCTTCGAATTTTTAACCCTCACCTGCTCTGAGTCCGTGCAGACTCGAAGCTTCAAAGCAGGGGCAGAAATTGACTCATCGTGCAGGCCATTCAGAGGTGAACAATCCACAAACATGGCCCTGCGTAAAAGCTTTTTCTATAGTCTGACACCTAGAATAGGCACATGGTTGCGCATCTTTCTTCATCTTTAACCTAGATCCTAACATTTCCATGCTACGGCTATAATATAATAATAAGAGCTTGTGGAGATGAATAAAGATGGTGGATTCGACCACATAGAACAAGAAACAATCTAACAATAGATCACAAAATGAGAACGGAATAAGCTAGAGGTCTACAGAAACAATGCCTGAATCAAAATTGAATTGGAGAAGAATGACAATATGCAACAGGAAACTACATATTCAGCACTCAGCAGAGAGCCCAAAGACTTTAAGTACATAAACTAGTGAAACAGTACAATTAGCTTCTCTTATTTTTCATAATTATTATTCCCAGATGGTTCCAGAGATCATGCAAACTCAGATATTGCATCTAAACGAAGAAAATTCAAAACATGACCAAGCATGCTTCCAAATCTTTATCATAAATCTCTCATTTATTCTTGCTAATTGATCTTTTTCTCATCTAAATCTTACTTATCTAGTTTGGTATTTCACAGATATCCAAGCAAGTACACTAATATGGTGTCCCCAGTCTCTTCAGCCCCATTTTGAAGTGCCAATAAGTGTTATACTTTTTATCTCGTGACAGTATAATGTAAGAAGTCAAATATAGAAAAAATTAGACCACCATTTCCTTGGATTCAAAGTGCAGTCAACAGTTTCACAGCATTAAAGACTAGAATGCTCTATAGTGCTGTCAAATAAACTTTCAAAACTGCCAGCAAATTAACAAATGCATCATAATCTAGCCCGTAAAATCAAGAGAGTACATTTTGTTCTTTTAAACAAATTAATTCTTCTAAACCAAAAAGAAGAACAAATGAAGTCAAATTATAAGAGAGTAACTCAATCGTGAACTATATATATACAGAAAAACTGCGACTGCCCAATGGAAAGAAAGCTTCATTCAATCTTCTATTCATATCTACATCTCCGAAATTATATTGCAATCAATGAAAAAATCAGAAGAAAGGCAATCTCATTAGACGTACCCAGAACTCAATTCAACTGAACCCACAGCTACATCTCACTCATCAAAGATAAGAACACTTCAAATGAAGAAAATCAAGAAGAAATCTCGTATCTGTTTTCGATCTTCCAAAGCTGCCGTCTTTTGAATACCAAAAATCCAACTACAAAGACTTGCAGGACTGATATAATACCAACAAATGACAATCCTACTTTTTCCCCCGTATTAAGCTCGTGTTTCGCTGCTGGAAGAGATGACCGTGGTTTTCTTCGGGACTGATTACTACGCCATGTATGGCTAGATGAATTCTGATTTAGCTGGGGAGAAAAACGGCGGGGCGGCGGCGGTGACCTTAACGAAGGTGGTGGGGAAGGAGGAGATAGTGGCATTGGCGGTGAGGGTAGAGGTGGAGGTGGAGGTGGAGGCGGAGGTGGAGGCGGAGGTGGAGGCGGAGGTGGAGGCGGAGGTGAAGGTGGAGGGGGAGTGGGAGCAGATGATTCCAACAGACTATCAGAATCTCGTGATGTGGAGTCGACACAAAGAGCAAACACAGCGACAAAAAAGAAAATGATCAAAATCGATATCGGAGGTTCCATGTGAGAGCAATTCTCCCACCAAGGCTTGAGGTTTTTGGCTTTGCCTTCCTTAATCCTTCACATGGGGGCTTAGCCCCGACTCCTTGATTCCTCCTTTGAAGCTCCAAAACAAAACCCCACACATCCACAGATCAGCGACCTAGATTTCCGCAGCGCGATCGACTTCGAAGGGATAGGCTTTCAATTCATCTTCTTTGCAAGGAACCAAATGAAATGAATCACTTCGCCTCGCCGACTGTTTCCTTTTCGCGCATCAGCTGATTCATCTCGATTCTTCGAATTGATGCAAGATCGATAAAATTTGTGGTACAGGCATGGACAGGAACGACTAAGGAGCGTCCAAAATTCAGATTGACAAGCTAACCTCACCGGATATTGATGCCCAGGACAGAGAATGAACAAAAAATGCGGTTAAATCGGAGCCAAAAAAAGATTCCTGGCTTTCAACGAAAAATCCAAGGAAAGGAGATCTGAACGCCGGAACGAAGAAAGTGGGAGGGACGTGGGAATCGGAGAGCTTATGCAGCCGATCTTTGACCTCGTCAGAAAGGAAACGGAAAGAAGACGACTCAGCAAACACGGTTTCCGCGGGTCTAAGGTCTAACCCAATTCTGAGTCAACTCGGGCTTCGCTGCTCCCCCATTAAGAGGAGAGAGAAACAAGTGAAGGTTCTTTATTCACTTAAGTGGTCGAACAATGACACATCCTATAATAAGTATGTAGGTTCTAACGTGATAGTTGTTATTCTCAATATTGAAGTAGTTCTTTGGGACATCAGGAAGAAGACCTCTCATCTCTGGGTTGCTGAGTCATCGTAACTTACCTCTTCACAATCTGTCGGGCCGGGGTGTGGGGACCCTCGGGACAGGAGATTTCGTCTTTAGGTAAAAAGAAACAACCGGAGGCTGGCCCGCACTCTGGTCTCCCACATCAATGGACCAACACAATAGGTCCAGACCCGGTCTCTAGGCCCAATACAATATCTCTTGGCCCAATCATAGGCCCATTAAAAATCTCTTGCAATCTTTTCACTACCAAAAATTATTTAAAAAATCAATTCATTAAAGCTAATTAGTCACACTTTTAATTAACACGCATCATAAATTTGTTCGAGATTTTTTTTTTAATTTTGAGGATCTCAAACTAGTACAGAAATATATAAGACTCTTCAGATTACATTATTTCTGTTAAGAATGATTAAATGATCATTTTCTCAATTTTACGATAATTTATAATTTATAATGGTACGAGAGATAAATGTCTGAAGTTAGATTCTCGGCAAAGGCAAAAAATCCTATTAAAAAAAGAAACTCAAAATTTAAGAACCAAAAAAGAAAAATAACTTGCATGTGAAGAGAAATTAAAAATGGACGCGATCGGGTCATACTTGGTTTTATTTTAAAATGGAACATGAATTTACAGTTCTGAATTTTTAAAACCAAAATCAAAACTGTGACAGACATGCGATTTCAGTTTTATTCTGATTCTATTTTATAATTAAAAAATTAAAAAATACTTTTTTATTATATTTGAATCGAGTTTTGAGGTTTTTTTACCCACGATTTCAGTTTCACGATTTTTTTAGTATTAAGGATCAAAAACGAACCATGAATCACTTTTTCTGAAATATTTGACCAGAACGGGATCAAATTCGACAATTTCAATCTTGATTGCAGTTCAAGTCTGTTTTTGTCCATCCCTAAGAAGAATGTTAAGATGAACATTTATGAACGGATGAAACAAAGGGTTGATCATTAGCTTCCGTGGGTAAATTTGAGATCTTAGTATTGGATAAAAAAAACGGAAACAGAAGTTGAAGGTGTTTTTTTCGGTTTGTACTGATTATTCCAACATTGTAATTGTTGTCCTTAATCCCAAGATTCTTGTCCCTCCTACCCACCCCACCCTCTGTCTTTTATGTGTTTTTTTTAAAAGCTTAATAAAACTCAAGGACCCATTTTCAACACTACTAAATGCTCGATCCTAGGAGGAGAATATCCGCGTTCTTGCAAATACTCACGATCCGACCTTCGCTGTCTCTTAAATCGAACTACTCACCGTTTAACATCTATTTTTTTCGTATAATTTGCATTCCATCTTGGATTTGTTTATCGAGGAGGACGATGCTATCCTATACTTATCCAAGAACGTTAGAAATTAATCTCGAATTCCCTCCGCGAAGATCAATGGACAAAGATTATACGATCGTGACATAAATCTTCGGACTACTATGAGGACTTTAGGCTCATGGTTTACATTATCGTGCACTTGGATACCGCCTAACGCAACAATAATCGAGCTAGGCTACTCCAGCTGCAGGCATTTTTTTTTAAAGCTTATCGTAATTGAGATCAGATATCATCTCTAATTGCGCATTATGAAGAAAGTAAGATTAATTAATTCTTTCTAATGGCAGCCTTTTGGTGCAGAGTAGGTATAAATCTACGAACTTTTAGCTCATAATTGCTCAATCATGCACCCCACGATCGAGGGTTGGTTTGTTCATCCGAGAATTTCTTATTTTTTTTCTCTGAAATTACCTAATATCATTGAAAAATGCTTGCCCATGAAGCCAGTTCGTGATTTTTCTAACCAAAAATGGTGGATGAATGAGGCCAACTTCCAAAGCTCTCCTATTTAATGACCATGACGACCATTCTCTCTCATCAGTCTCTCTCTCTCTCTCTCTCTCTCTCTCTCTCTCTCTCTCTCTCTCACTTTTTCTACAATGGCTACTGTAAACGAGTCAACGAACAAGGGAATGAATAAGGGACCATGGATGGCCGATGAAGATGTAAAACTGGCCGAGGCCATAGCAATCTATGGAGCCAAAAAATGGAAGATTGTCGCAGCCAAAGCAGGTACTGTAATTTCCATTGAAGAACAGCGGAGAAATTCAGCTTTCGAGGCCGAGAATTTGGGTCGTTTCGTCGTGTAATTAGGCTTTGCCAGGTTTTCTTTTCAGCTTCTGGGCTTCATAGATTTGTGTGTTTTTGTTGCAGGTTTAAACAGGAGTGGGAAGAGTTGCAGGCTAAGATGGTTGAATTATCTAAGACCGAATATCAAGAGAGGAAACATCTCAGAACAAGAAGAGGATTTGATCCTCAGACTTCATAAACTTCTGGGAAACAGGTGATTTATCTAAAATTTGCATAAACAACGGCGAGATATCTACCGCCGTCTCCGGCCTGTGACGATGGGTTGTTTTCAGGTGGTCTTTAATCGCCGGAAGGCTTCCCGGCCGAACAGATAACGAGATAAAGAATTACTGGAATTCACATTTGAGCAAGAAAATCAAGCGAACGGAGAAGAAAGGGAGGCTGGAAGAGGAGAAAAAACAAGCGGCGGAGAAGGAAAGCTTTGAAAGTAGCGAGGAAAATGGAGGCGGCGGAGATGCAAAATCAAAAGCGAAGCTTGACTTAGAAGAGTTCTTTGATTTTTCGGACGAGGGTCCGTTGAATTTGCGGTGGATGAGCCAATTTCTTGAATGAGATTGGAGGTTCAGTAGAGTTTGACTGGTAGTGTAAATGAATCTTGACGTAACCTACTTTCTTCTTCTGCAATCATTTTCCAAAACGACTACCACCAGAGAGAGAGAGACCGAGCATCGGTAAATAAAGCGCCGACCGCAGTCGAAGGGCCGCCGTATCGTCCGCCGCGGAGAAACACTGAACTTCTGATCTCAGACGAGAGAGAGAGGCAAGGGGGACTGGTAAAAGGACAAGGGGCGAGCAGGGGAGCATTAATGGCGAACAATTTGGGTTCGTCGTTTACCATTTTCATGGAGAGTTTCAGCCACGAATGAGATCGTGCAATCAGAAGAAGATCAAATGTCTGCCTTCTTCAAACACGCCTCGTGGCTTCCAGCACAAATCCATCCAACTTTGTAGATGAATTGGCAAAACGAAACAAAGTAAACGTAACTAGATTAAAATTGTTAATTTAATTTTAATTTTTAAAAAATTATTATTTATGGATCAATACTAACTTTTAATAATAAAAAATTATAAAATCAAAATTAAAATTATAAATAAAAAAAATTCTAAAATCGAATAAAATCATACTTAAATTCTAATAAAATTTGATATTAATATAAAAATTAATTATAAATTTATCCAATTAATTAAATCTCCTAAAATATAATAAAAAAAATATGTTATTAACAATTAGGGTGGCAATCAATAGTACACATAATTTGATTTTCTTTCAACAACTTAAACAAAAACAAACCAATAAATTAACCCAAATCACACGTTTGACCAAAGAAGAACTCAGAAAAGTCAAACCATCTAGAAGAAACACGAACCAATGTTAGTCAAAGAACACATTGGTCGGAAACTTACCGAAACTCGATCCCTAGAAACAAGCACAAAATTAAGAGTCAATTCCTCCACCTCCACCTGCCTCCTGCAACTCATTGAATCAATCTACTTAAAATACAGCAATTTGGCTATGAAGACTTGAACAAGGCATACCTACCCCTCGCATATCTAAGAGAATGAACTTACTGGTCTTTCAATTTCTCCACCTACCAGCAAGTAAGTGGACCCGGCATTAACTCTCCAATCTAGTCTTTCAAATCTACCACTTACATTCTTCAAGTTCATCAAAAAATAAATATAAAAATACAAGGCATTGAAGATAAATCAGTTCACGTTTCCATGCATGGAACCCTCCATCAAATTGTCTACACATTTTATTCCAAAATGAGAATTCCAAAATGATCTTAGAACATCAGTTGAAACAATCCATAACCGAAACAGCATCTTCTGAACCCGAAAACTGAAACTTATGAAAAAAACTAAACCAGATTATGGGAACAATAAAAAATCTAACTTGAACGAGGAGCTTGTGGTAGATGTACATGGAGTGAAGGGAAAAAACGCCGGGACAGTATTCTTCAAACGTCGTCTTTCCCTCATTTCTACTGATTTTTACGGACCGGCAAATAATACAAAAATTCAAGAATTGTGATGATAACCTTTAAGTCGAGAATGAAATAGTTATACATAGAATCAGAGTTATTTGTTAAAAGCTAAATGGATTTACCATTGAGTGGAAGGAAGCTAAGTGGCACGAAACTTCGAGAGAAAATTGTTCAAAACCTTGTTATTTGCTGCAACATCTGGGTACCAGCTGCCTGGGACATGAATTTCTCTGAACTTAACGAAGGCCTTATAATAGGGCTAGCACCAACTGGATTTCCCATCCCCATTCTGACATTTTCTCTACCACTACTTGCATTGATTTCAGAATGTGATGATTCTACTAGAGCCCGAATCTGATGAAATAAACTAGAAAAAATAAATCACAACGTTGGAAAAGATGGAAATAACCACAAAACTTCAATATCAAGCTAATGTACCATGTCCAACCGCTTCTTGTGGAGCTCATTGGATAACTGCAGCAATTAAATTCCAGTAAGTATACTTGAACCAGTTCATTTATGAGTAAAATGGATGAAACATAATTAGCTGATCACTGCAAAGATCAATCAGATAGTCCCCACCACAATGGAAGGAGAAAAATGAACACACAATGATTTATAGATTCGAGATCAAACACAAGAATTTCCAAATTGCATTGAAGAGCTAACCGAAGTAATATGCTCTGACACATTAACAGACACTGAAAACAAAATTACACATTCATATTCTGTAAGAATAAAAAGTAAACTCTTACTGGTTTGTTAAGGTTTTTCCGATCGTCACTTGAATATCCAGGAACTTTTAGATCCCAATTTTTTTCTGCAAATTATCAAATAATTAAGCATAAATAAAGTTTTATTGTGCCACAAAACAAATATTACATCTATCAATGCTCCTCAAGTCTAGTGCGCACTTCAAAATAGATTAAAAAAACCTCATATCTTCATTAAGAAGTCTCCTTATTATTGCCCAAAGACAATCCTCAATTTATTAATCAAAGCCATTGCTGATTTCATTTATAAACCACATTCATATTTGTAATATCCTAGTTCAGAATCCTTACTTTTCACCCCTTGTTTAAAGATAAAAAATATGGAACCAGTAAAGATCAGCTAAATACTACGTGGCATGATACTATATTATCATTTAAATCATGAAACATTCACAAAAAAACAAAGAGCAGAACTAACCAAGGTGCAATATCAAATCTTTGGATTCTAAAGTTGAAGATTTTCGATGTTTTGCCAAATTGCAAGCGAATGATGTAACCTACAAAGCAAAGAAAGTAAATGAGTTTCTAAAAGAATAAGACAAAGATGGTTAACATTCGGTTTTTTAAAAGTTAACAGGAATCTAGGGCCAGTCCTTCTCTCTGGTATACCTAACAAAAGTATCAACATTTATAGGCAAAACAGAAGTTTAAAACTCTGATTCCCATGACCAGCATGCAAACATTATTTCAGATTAGGATCCATTCGTAAAATGTTTTGACTTTTGAAGTAGAGCTCCTAAGCTAGTTCACGTATGGGCGTGGGATAGTTTCCTCCCTTGCATGATGTTCATAGTCTACCTCATAAGCACCTTTTTTTATCAAATAAGATTAAAAGTTTGGTTTAAACTTTTACACACATTGAAACTTCGGTTTACACTTTTACACACGTGTAGAAATGTGGATAACGACACTGAACAATTAAAAAGCCAGAAAAGAAAAGGACTGGGATGACCAAAAATCTCACAGAATCAATAAAGTCATCTGCAAACTCCAAAAGAAGATCTTCAACCTCAGGGTCCAGCTTTGTTTGCGCATCTACCTGAAAAAGTCCAAAAAATTAGGACAGCTTAGACAGTGAAAAATGCATGGGGAGAAATACCTGTGAAACCAAATCTTGTATCTTTCTCTTCCCGAGAAGTTGATTGGTTGATTCATTTCCTTGGCTTGAACTTCCACCTGGGGTTGTTGCCCCAGATACAGTAGCATCAGGCTGGGATCCAGTCAAACTAAGAGTTTTCTGCCCAGCCGGTCCTGGAATCCTAGGGGAATTCTGTTGATGATGAAGCAAAACTGATTGTTGTAACACTTGTTGCTGCTGTTGCTGTTGTTGAAGTGCAATGGATGGCTGTTGTTGAACTAGCTGAGACAATTGTTGAGGATTGAGACTCATTGAATTGTGGTGATGCTGAGAAGATGTAGCCAGTTGTTGTTGTAAGAGAGCCTGTTGTTGACGTTGAAGGCGAAATGAAGGAGAAGCAGGCCCTGTCATTGATGGCATTTGCTTCAGCCATTGTTGCTGCGAAAGAGAGTTCTGCATCATAGCTGGCTGAACATTCTGAGCCATACCAGATAACTGAGAGTTCATGAACGTCAGAGATGACATCCTGGGTAAGTTTTGAACCTGTTGTTTGCAAATTTGGATGATTGTTACCACCTCGCATTCACATGGAATACGTAAAAAAATTGAGAAACCAACATAAAAACTTCACATAGGTAAAAGCATTGACATGAAGCTTTTGTCAACCAAAAAAAGTGACTCCAATTTTACAAAGTATAGAAAAGTTTTATTCCTTATTAGTCACCCTTTAGTGACAGAAATTTCCAGAACTGCTTCAACTAGTACGAACAAACAAAACAACTTATTAGGCAAACACAAGTTTGCACATAAACCAAATCAAAGAGAGAAAGACATCGTATAAAAGTTCATATTGAAGACGTTATGCCCTATCTTTGAAATATAAGCCCATAATCCAAAATATGGCTGGGAAGAGGAATGAAGGGAACATATTAATAGCTGATAAAGCAGCCAATTGATTAGATGCTTTATAAGTAAAATAACTTCCAAATCACGCATAAGGGAGTAAAGCAAGAAACCTTTCTAATTCATCCAATCTCCATTTTGGAATCCATCCAGGAGAGATTAATGACTACTTAAAAATAATAATAAAAAAATGAACCTGATAATGAGACAAAATAACATCAGGTATAAAGTGACATTCTGGTACCTGTAATATGCAATCTTATGCATTATTATTAATCAGATGTATGTTTGTTTATTATGTGCTTGGTGGAATTATTATTAGGTAGGTCATGCAAATGAATTATCCTAGTGAAACAAAGATAAATGCACAATTATGAATGCAATAATATTCTATAACTAGGACAAGATATAAAGGAAAACACATCAATGCTACACCTGCTGAGAGGCAATTGAACTTTGCTGGGACAATGGCTGCCTTATTTGACCCTGGTTCATTCGCTGTTGAGCATAAGCAGCAAGAGTCCCGTTGGCTCTCAGCTGTGAGGTCATATTCATCGAGCCCATCATCCCCATCGCTTGCATTCCTTGCAAAGTTTGCCCCGAAGAATTGCCAGGTTGGAACTGAGAACCTTGTACTAAGCCAGCTTTCTGTCTTGGCTGCAACAAAACATGAGGTCCAATCATAAAATTGTTCATAGAACTGACAGTTCTTCCATGGAATCAATGCTGGACCAACGAGTTCAAAAGTCCAAAATAGAAATATTCTACAAGATGGTTGAATCTTCAGCAGTTGAAGTATTGTGTTTCAACTGGTTAAATTTCTGAAGTATTCAATTCCATTAGATACTTAAATGTTCACAAAATAAACGATCACCAACAAATGCTTCTCTTCCAAATAAAGTTCACAAAAAAAACAAGAACTTTTGAGGAAATTGCGATCTTTTTCTCAAACTTACCAACAAATGCAAACCAATAAGTGAAATTGAACATTGAAGAATTTAGTAAATACCGAGGCCAACAACTGAGACTGCAAATTGAACTGTGAAGCAGTGGCTGCACCAGATAACATGGGCAGGTGACCGCTCTGGCCGATCAACGTAGACCTTGTCAAATTCCCAGAACCCAACTGCTGCTGCTGATTCTGTGATTGCTGATTTTGCTGCTGAGTTTGCTGTTGCATTGCTCCTGACACACCAAAATTCATCTGGCCGTATAGTCCCGCTTGTTGCCTCAGCGCTCCAAACTGTTGTTGTTGTTGTTGCTGCTGAATTTGGTTCAACCGCGATATAGAAGGCGACCTCTGTAACGTCTGCTGGATATGGAAATTCGACATAGCATTGACATTTTGCGATTGCGGCTGCTGTTGTTGCACAGTTTTCTGCTGGTAGTCCAGAGGCTCCAATCCAACCGAAGGGCTGAGCTCTTGTTGTTGCGATCGTTGCTTTTGCTGCTGCGACGGAGGGAGAGCGATGTGAGAAAGAGGCGGGGAGGAAATCTGAGAAATATGGTGGTGGTCAATGGAAGGCGATTGAGAGCGGGTAGACGGCGAACGAATAGGTTGATTTAAAGAAGAATTCGTCGAGTTTTGAGTAATCATAGAGTTCGTCGCTGTTGGAAGTACAGGCGGTGGAGGTTGTGTCGCCGATGATGGATCGATCGAATCTGGAGGTTGGAGTGGTCTCGGAGAAGAAGAAGCGGCGGCGTCTGCCATTAGAATGAAGGAAGAATAAAACAGAAAAAAGCGAAATTTGCAGCTCGGACTCGAAGGATGCTAATTCATGGCGGAACTGAATCTCGGAATCGTTTGAGCGGAGACGCAGGGGAGGGGGAGAATTGCAGAAGGAAAGGGAAGGCAGAGTCCAATCTCAGCCGTACACGTAGTCAAAGGCTTTAGAGCAAGTGATGAACATATTGGGAGAGGGTTAAATCTTATTTATAATCCAAAATTATTATTAGTTAGTTTGTTAGGCATGATCGGCTAGTTTCAATTACTTGCATCTTCCTTATTGTAAATCTTATTTTTTTCTGATTGCACCCCTTCCAATCAGAGACCATCTCTTTCCCTTTGGCAACCTGTTTTCCCACACAAATCGCATCATTTCAGAGGCCGATTTGCAGTAAAAAGGACCACGATTTAAGAAGAACGCGATGCGTCAGGAGAAACAATCCATGCTGAAGAAAATAAACGAAAAAATGGGTGAACTGAGTTATTGTAAATTCGCCAACCTCGAATATGAATTCCTTCTGCGGTACAGCATTGATTGCCTCTGCACAAACAAATGCTGCGTCCTCCTTGCTCAGGCTTCCCTTTGCAGAGATACCCTGTTGAATACAGAATTAACATAGTTAAGCACAATCTGTATTATATGTACTATATATTGTTGGGACAAGCGATTTATATTAAAAAATCTTTTTGAAAAAAAATCGCGAGCAGAAGAACAAATCTACTTTGAAGATCGAACTACAACTGCTAAGTATTGAGACTCTAACTTACGTCAATTTATAGAGAAGATAAAATTTTGATGAGATTCTAACATAAACTCATCGACCTGATCCTAATAAAATTCGGGTCACATCAAACTCTAACATATATAGATATGTAACCATTGCATATAGCATGCTAGTGAGAATAAGCAGATGTATCCCTCAAATCTTAAATCCCGAGAAAGACTGCATTTTTTTCTTTAGCGAATAAGGCAAGAGAATTGGCACAAAGACAGGTTTCGAAAACGAGGCTATTACATCATAATATTTTTCCATACAAACATTTTCTTCTGTAATGCAAGTTAGTAACGAAATCCACGCAGATATTAGGCCAGGGGCCAGGGTAGTACCTCTTCAAAGCTAAAACCTTGATTTCCGCCCGGGGTATTTTGTAACAAGCCAGCACAGATAATGGTGTACGGAATTCCCGAGGACTTGAGAAATGATTCATCTTGCTCGGTCAATTTCTTCGCATTGCTTTTCATAAGAGCTTCAATGCCCACTCACTCGTCTATACATGGACAGCTGCAATCTTATTAAACCACAGTAATGAACAATATTTTTTAGCATTTAACTTGGTAGTTTATGTGATCTCTATGACACCTCTGTAAATGTGTGCAAGTGTAGTAGAAGAAAGAGAGACAGAGATACCTGAGACAAAAGAATTATGTGTTACCCTTAAGGCTGCCGCTATTCGATAAAAAACCTTTCTGCAAAATTGAGATCGTGTCATTAAAAGGATGAATAACAGTTCCCATTATAGATTGTTATCTATCATCCTACCAGCATTATTCTTAACGCCAATCTGCTAGAGTTAAAGATATCAAACTAGAACAAAAGCTACAATGAAAAGAAAAAGAAAGTAAAAGCACGGCAAAAGTCGAGATTGAAGTGACCATTAGATTGGCAAGTAAAGAACATCTCTTAAATCGAGAAAACACAGTAGATTATTTCGTAAAAAATGAAATAAGCGGAGTCATACGTTTGGACATATTATAGTCCGAACTCCTCTAAGAACTTTCCTTATGAATAGCCTGTCATTTGTATCTCCGGCTATGGGCTTTCGACAACCATATCAACCAGTTAAACAATTATTAAACCAAAGCAACAATGACCAGAGATATTATGCCTATCCAATTCAGCTACCCAACATATGTTCCGAAAGACTCAGGGGCAGCTCGCTTATCTATCACCAGTGCCTTAACTCGAGCTTTTTTGACAATCAATGATAGAATTATTATCTACGAAAACATTAATTTCAGATGATTAATTTTCACGTCCTCAACTAAATCAATGTTAGATCGCATTGTGTAGCTTTGCAAGAGAAAGATTTTTACTCAATACTGAAATTGAAATTATTCCTCCATTGTCAAAACTCAAGATATTCAGATAAGAAGAAAGAGTTCCAATAGAATGAAAACACACCTGGCCAATCTCACTATCTCCGTCAGTAACCAAGACTGCATCCCTAATTACATCTTCTTCTATTTCCAACATCAAGCATTCAACCCAAGCCAAAAAAACCAGATAAAAAAATTCAATACTCAAGGTCCAGAAATCACATTACCAAGGTTTCCATCATTTTCTTCCATATTAGATCCATCGTTGGAAATTATCTCAGGAGCACCGTACCATTTTCTCAACTTGGGGCCGCCTAACAATCCCACATCCATTAACATGATTTCATACAAAAAATGGAACTGTTACCCTAGTACCTTCAATGTAATCGAGAATTTGATCCATGAATCCAACCTTCTTCTTAGCTGAGCAACGAAATTTCGCTCGAGTTTCAGCGCTGAAGAAGATCAGAAAGCAAGCATCGGGTTTGAGTTTCGAAAAAGAGGAACGCGGAAGCTTCTAAGTGAAAGAGTTGGGGTTGAAGACAAAGGAAGAACAGTTCCCGCCATTCCCTGCAACTCTCTTCTGCGTGCTCCTCATCCTATCCAATGGCTTTCATTCCCGCATATTCGGAGACGAAAGCTTCGTATAATTCCAATATTCTCCCTCAGAATTTGAGTTTCCACATCATTGCCATTTCATAATTTACTAAATAATAATATTTTTTTCTTAATTAAATCATATTAATAAATATCCTTAAAAAACGTGAGGAATTGGAGAAGTGGGCCTCAAGCGGACTCCATGACGCAATGAATTCCAGCTAAGAGATGTTTACGAGTCCGAAATGACCAAAAGCCGCGGCAGAGAAGAGCTCTTCGTCTCGCCGTTTCGCCCTCGTAGTCGTATCCATCTCTCGACCCACAGTTTGGCTCACTCACTCTCTTCTCTGGACGTTTCAAATTTTCGCGCTAATCTCTTCTCTTTCGGCGCTTATTCTGCTACACCTGAGCTTACTCGGTTCTTCCCCGGCTCTCTTATGGTGAGTCTCGCCCTTCGGTATGTCGCGTTGGTTTCTCCTTTTGTTCGCTGAATTTTCAGTTGGATATTTTTTGGTGTTCTGAAGTCGATTTTATGTTTAATTTTTAGTTTTGTTGGAATTTCGGGTTTCTTGTACGCGACTCTTGATTATACTTTACCTGTCAACGTTGCTTGCTTCAATGAAATGAAGTTCGAATGTAGGAGTTGGTTTTGCTGGTTCATTTACTTTTTCTTTTCCTCTCCTGTTTGTTTTGCAGTTTTGTGTATTTGAGTTGGCGGTTGAATTTCCATGGAAGCTGTGTTTGCAATTGAGGTGAATGATGATGGGAGACAGCATGTATGCTTTGACCTCCCCAAATCAACTTCCTGACCCCGTTGTATACAAGCTTGTTAGGGTACTCGTTTTAACTTAATATCTGGTTTTATGATTGCATTTGGCGTGCTTAGAAGATAGAAAAGTGTGTAATACTCTATCTATGCTAAGGTTGAAGGTGATGGTAGATTTGTGCCTGCAACTGATGATGAAATAATGGAAGTAGAGGATCTTCTTGAGGATGACAAGAGTGAAACATGTGTTATTGTTGACAAGGAGAACTCTTCTGATGTAAAATCACTCACAGAAAGCCCAAAAGGTTTGTCATATTCTGACTTTGAACCATTGTGAACTTGATGGGCATTAAATGACTACTGGAATAACACGACCATTCTGAAAACAACAATGAGTTGCTGGCTCAGAGAACCCTTATAACTAGGAATAGGATATCAGTCCATCAACATTCATAATTGCAAAATATATCTCACTCTCCCTCCCCTTATATATATATATTCATATGATGTAGTGAGTATAACTAAATTACCCCCTACTTTATTTGCCAACAGAACTTTTGTGTTGTCTGAAATTTTTAAACAGTAATGTCAGGTTTTGTAAAGTTTTCCAATCTAGAACAAACTTTCGTTTATTGCAATTTCAAAATCACCTACTCTGTATGTTACAGGTTTATTACAGTTTGAATGCGCAAAAATTGATCAAGAAAAACAAATTGTCCAGACTGAGGTACCCACTTATTTCTTTCTTCTGTTGTAGTTGCAGATTTATTCAAACTTTTGATGGCAATTACATTAAAATTCAAGGGTTTGATTTTTACTCTTTAATATCTTTTGGCTTACATTGAGAGAAAATCAGTAGACTCGTTAGCATAATAAATTTCCTCTTAGCAATGTAAAGGTGCAACTAAACATTCCTTTGCAGGACATTGCTCCTCTTGCTTCAGAGAGTTTGAATGAAAGCAATCTTACTCAGCTTGGGGGTCTCGAGGCCTCTAAGCATGAAAATAGACCACAGGAAAGTGGATCCTCTGGTTCTACTCTCTGTATTGCTTCGAAACTTGATTCTTCTCTGCTAAGTGGGGAAATATCCTTGGATAACCTTTCAATTAAGGAGCTTCATGACTTATTCAAAGCATCTTTTGGACGAGAAACAACTGTTAAGGATAAGTTGTGGCTAAAGAGGAGAATTGCCATGGGTTTGACTAATTCTATTGATGTCCCAACCACAAGTTTTGTAATTAAAGATGGAAAATTTGTTGAGAAGAGTGAAGGGGAAATTTGTCAGAATGATGACGAGATGCCTGCTGCTGATAATACAATGCAAGCATTGGTATCCGAAGGCAGGGATTTAGCAAGAAATTGCAGACATGGTTGTGAAGATGAGGATCATCAAACTATTTCTGCAAAGCGATTGAGAAATTGCAGTGTTGACATGGATAGTAGACATGAAGATCAGATTGAACAAAGTGGTGACAAAAGAATTAGAAAGCCCACCAGGCGGTATATTGAAGAACTTTCTGAAGTGGAGTCGAGAGATGTTAGTGCAAGGTCAATGAATGTAATTCAAAGTAGTGGATTTGGAAAGTCGTCTCCAGAATTGTTTGTCAACCCCATTAAAAATATTTCATCTGATAGAAGAACCGTTGCCACCAGATTGGACTCTCTTGGGGGATCTAGTGTTCATGTTCCATGTGTTCTTAGGATACGAAGAAGCCGTCCTAGGAAAAATGTTGCGGCTTTGATGGTAAGGAAATGTTTATTGGATATTTATCTGTGTTTTCTGCTTCTTAAGAATGCAAATGCTTTGTTCTAGATAAATTGGCTGTTGTTTATGCCTGTGGTTTGACCCCAATGTCCATAACCTTCACAACCTGATAATAGCTTGTAGGAAACAGACCGCCAAATAGGCCTTTTCTGTTGGATAAGATGTACCTGGAGTAAAACGCTATTGCGTTTGTTTTACTCACAACGCGGCACTTTGTGTGTTTTTTTAATGTTGATGTGTGAATAAAAATAATCTTTCCATAGGTAGAAAAAATATCAAGACTTCAAATGAAGTTATTGTAAGTCCAAATTCTGTAATTTTTATCTTGATCAAAGTATGCTGGAACTAAAAAGTTGTCTGGGTCTAAATGAAATTTAGATTGTGATGTATATTAGTAGTACTTGAGTGTTGCAAGTTTGGTTGTTTTTATCTCTTTGCGGGATGGATTATCATTTTATAATGTTCTAGCTACTGTAATCTGTCGATTTTTAATGTTCTATTTGTACTAACAAGCTGGCATCATCCATCACGTTGTAGAAATTCATCTATGGTGGCTTGGAGATATCAACAAAACTAGTAGAGGAAGCCATAGTCGAGCATGAGTCACAACTGAATAATGATAGTAATGTTAAACCATTGCTAGCCAGATCTCCTTCCAAAGAGATTCAGTTTTCGGTGAGATTAGTTTTCATCTCTGATTTCATTTGGAGAAGTAAAACATATTAGGTATTTGACTAGAATAAATGTGGTGGGTTACCTTTACCAATTATTCAAAATTGTCCTACAGAATTTTGGCTATGATTGTGTTGGACCTCATATTCATGTAATCCTTTAAAGTATTAGAATGTGTTACGACCTCTCCTCCATACCGCACTTTATTCGGAGGCGTTTAACTCGGGCCTTTTCCGATCAGCTTCTCCCCATGGTCAGAACCATCAGGTCGAGAGAAATCGTAATAGAGAATGGTGAGTCCCAACTTGACATTAGAGTTTGATCCCCAATAATTTTATCATGTGGAGATTCGAACTCTGCACTTGTACTCTGTTATGATTCCTCCCTGCTCGAGAGTTTTGACCGTAGAGAGGAACTGACTCGCCCAAATAAAGCGCTCTCGAGTGAAGTGCATTGTGGGGGAGAGGTCGTAACAAAATGTTCTTTGGTTTCTAATTGTTTCTTACTTCGGTTTATATTCATAACTCTATTTTGTGAACCTTTATTTCTAAACATTAAAAAATTTATCCTTTTAACATGATTCTTGACCGCTTGAAAGAAATTGTTTTTCATTGTCATGATTGGGTAGTTTTTTAATGCAAATTTCTTACCCATAAAGAAAAAAAAAAGAAAATATCATAACTTGTACTCAAGCCTACTTGACATGGTAGATTATTTTCATTTGATTGTTTATAAGGGAGTGTAATTTTATTGGTTTCAGATGACAATTTTTAGCTAATTTTGGTTGCATAGTTTATCGCTGAGCCAGAAAAGGCGGAGCAGTTATTAGTTATGGATGCAGTAAAGTCAGGCAAGGACTCGGGATCGAAACAGTCGGCTTCTTCTGGAAGTTCCTCAGATGACAATGTATTAACTGTTCCCACAGCAAAAGGCGGGCTTCGAAGAAAGCACCATCGGGCTTGGTCTCTTGTCGAAGTCATGGAATTAGTTGAGGGTGTTTCCAAATGTGGACCAGGAAGGTGGTCCGAGATCAAACGGCTGGCTTTTGCATATTCATATCGAACATCGGTTGATCTCAAGGTCTACATTATACCTATTAAACTTCTGAGTTTAACTAATATTATTTGCTATTAGGCATAACTATTTTACAGGATAAGTGGAGGAACTTGCTCAAAGCTAGCTTTGCGAACGCCCCAACCGAAGAAGGGGTGAGTTGGCTCGAGCCTTTTTACATGTGGTAGTTCTATTATTGGCAAAAATTGTAGAATTTAGTTGGTTGATTGGGCAATTTTTTTGTAGATAAATTCACGGAAAAATGCATCAGTGCCTATCCCTGCTACAATTCTACTTCGTGTGAGAGAACTCGCAGAGACGAACACTCAGGTTCCTCTAAATTCTAGCTCAAGCAAGCTAATGAAGATTGTTGAAAGAGGTTCTCAACAATCCGACGAATACTTGTAATGTTGTAAAAAAAAGGAGAAAATGCACTACAATTTTATTATTATTAGCTGGAAAGGAAGATAATAAAAAGTACCAGGGTTCTTGCATGTACAAAAATGGATTCTTATGACAGCAGATGTGCTTTTAGTGGTCGGAATCCAGTATTCTAGTTTCTTTTTTTGTGTGTGATGTGGCAATCCTAGGCAATCATCGATTTGTACTGTATTTCTGTGTACGGAAAACGGTAAAAAATGCGTACCTAGGTATGCGATCATTCTCATCATTCTTGAATTGTAATATTTCCTTGCAAGTTCCATCCCCCAAAAAATGGGTTTCTGCATTAACAAAACAACCACCCACCACTTGATTGAAGTCATTAGTAACAGATAACTACACAGAACTGTGATGAACAAAAACGAAATAATGTGTCGAAACACTATTTATGCAACATTTTTCAGTAATTAATTACAAACTTAAGAGATTATTAGCTCAAAGGTATGTGATCGGGATGACCTTATTAGCAATCCTTTTCTTACCCATGTTTACATTCTTCTTAAATTATCCAGCCTTGCTTGCAAATCATTGTCTATTCCACCGTCGTCGTTCCCTGTTGCTTCAGGTTGGGCAACCTTGTCCTTCGTGGCTGGTGTTGCAACTGAAGAGGAAGGTGCATTCAACAGCTGGATATTGGGAATAAGAGAAACAAGAGCACCATTGTTAGTGTTGGCTTTTCTATATATTTTTTGGCGTTACATAGCAACAAATGTGTCATAAAAAGAATGAAAGTGAGATTAGCAAGATGCTTTTTTTACCTCTGAATTGATATCAATTCCAATTTCATCAAGCACCTGATTCACGAGATCCTCTGTTTCTTCCTCTTCTTCATCTCCTTCTAAGGCATCATCAATAGCATCTCCCATCATCTCTGTCGTCATTTCCATCTTCTCATTCTGCCTCTCAAACTCCTGCATTATTTTCTGTAGTGATGGCAAATTCATCTGCCTATTCATGCGTCCCATTGCTTTTGTAACGCCTTTCATTGCCTCTCCCATTGCATGCGTGGATTTCAATGTCTACAAGGTTTAACACGTTAACTTTCAATGCCATAAAAGCTTCGAAAGTTTGAAACCGATATTATACATACGAATAAATCACCACCATTTTAGAAGATTAGCCATCTAAAATTATCCAGCTCATTTCACTTCAGCCTAAAAGGAGCTCAAATTAATTCCACCATCAGTTGGTGGCTTTATTTTTGTTCACCATTTCAAATCACTACATGCTGACCATCTATTACAGCAAAGTTAACATGTAACTAAAGCCCAACCAGGTTCAATAATAATGTTTCTTGTTTTAATTAAAATCTTTTTTCCTGCATCTAAGTTATTCTGCTTTCTTAGACTTGCCTGCTGGTTCCATGATTCTCATAAAATATTGCTTTGAAGGGCAAACAAATTAAGTATAACCTTGATTAAGTACAACCTTTTCCTTAAACCAAATCAAGCAATTTATAGTGTGAAGAAATATTAAGGACTTCTTAATGAGAATGATAGACACCAAAAATACTGAAATTCCTCGTATTTCTATGCATGCATATGAAAACAGAAAGGATATATGGCAAGAACATTGAAGGAAAGGAGCAACGAATCAACACTACCTGAATTCTCAGAGCTACTCCCTGTAACTGCGACTTAAGCTTATAAAATTTATCAATCTGATGACGGGTTCTGATAAGATCTTTAGCCATCACTCTTACTGCCCCCTGAAAGAGAGAAAAAAAGAGAGAACATGAATGGTACTGATGGTTTCCAAAGCACTAGTTGCGTGAAGACAAGTGTTGGGCAAATAAACTGTACTAGGAGGCAGAAAATGCAGCCACTGAAGCAAAAGAGAACGAGTTTTGAAACAAATGACCAACCATCTGGCCTTGTTTAGCATTCTTCTTAATCTCTGAGATCAGCTTCTTCTCTTGCGTTTGCAGACCTTGCCTTTCCCGCTCTATTTCCCTAATGGACTTATCTAGCATCCTCTTATTTTCCCGCAGAAGCTCTGCGCATGGAATATAACGTTCATAAGTAAAAATTGAACGACATATATCGATTCTTCAACAGTAAAAAAACATAAAATCTCTACGGAAGGTAAAATTAGTCGACTCATAATTACTACATCCATTCGATCTATAATTCAGGCACTCTAGAAACAGTTCCACGAGCTTCATAAATCATCAAAACCACAAAAAAAGACGAAACGAAGAACAGATCATGATATAGGAATCGGATATACCTGCAGGAGTTTTTCTACTACCAAAGAGGAAGCTCATGATTGCCAAGACGTCGAATTGGTAAACTGATATTGATCCGCTTGTCTTCCAGCGATATTTGTCACACACACTGCAATCGACCTCCGATGCCTCACGCTAATCGCTTCCGCACTTCCTCAACCTCTGGTTGCTGCTTCGACCTCAGGCCCACGTCTCTCTCTCTCTCTCTCTCTCTCTCTCGCATTGATTTTAAGGGCCAATATCAACGTCGACGACAATTTTAATGGGCTTTTGGGCTCAAAGGCCCAAGAGCCCATAAGGCCCATCTTCTAAGTTCCTATAGCCCAATGCCCGACAAAAAAATGATATTTTTGTCTTCGAGGAGAACATTACTGCAAAAGAACGACCCGACAACGCAAGAAATGGGCACAATTACTCATTAATCGATAATTCATAAACATTTACACACGACCTTGAGGCATAAGATCAAAATTGGATGAATTTCATCATCAGGTTCCAAAAAATAAAGGAATAGCGATGAACTATACAAGACCGAGATGAAACTGTACGACCCACCAGTGTCCTCTTGTGCTTTTCTTCATGCTCTGCTCTCTCTATCTACTCCTTGGACTGTTGCATAAGCTCAAACCACTGCAATCGTCATGAAACAAAATATTTGGTCTCCAAATGTAAATTTCAAGAAGAAAATAAGGAAATTCAGCAAACAATAACGAAGTGGACACTGGCGGAGGAGATCACCTGTCTTAGTAAGTCTGCAAGTGTTCTCGGAAGAGCTTCAATGTTTTTAAGAACTATGTAGAATGGGAAGGGGAATGAGTCTAAATATTTCGAGAATTTTACGCGTCCACCTTCAAAAGATGCTTCCTAAAAGACATACAAAAAAGAGAACTAACTAATTGAAGTTGTGTGTTTTTTGGTTAATTTCGATAGTCCACAATCCGTGTCTACTCGGGGAGAAAAGAAAATGAAAAATAGAGAGAAAAGTACCATTAGATCCATAATGGACTCTTGTGGACTATCAAGAAGCAGAAACGCCACCATTCGTCTCCGGCTCAACATCTCTCTGACATAACGTTTCAATTTATCCTGCTCAAGAAGAAAAAGATTATAGTAAATTAAATGTTATTCAAGCCAAAGAGCCATGCCCATTAAAACGCAAGATTAGACAAGTAACCTTCTCGTGGAATCGACCATCTGCAATGATAAGAACAAGCTGTTGAAGTTGGCTCTTTCTAGATGAATGTCGTGCCTTGACAACTGCTGTGTCAAGCTTGTTATTAAGATATTTTAAAAGATCAGCCACAGGTTCATCAGCGATGCTATTCTCTTGCCTGAATGTGAAACTAGAGATCATCTGAAATAAGGAAGGCAGTGTCATAAACTAAACTACTAGAGTTTACTTAAAAGCCAGATTTTGCAGGGTAAGAATATATACGCTAAGTCAATCATAACTCGATGTATCAGCGTGTACAATAAAAACGTATGATTAGAATGTAAACCTAGCAAAATAAAAAAAAGTGGATGAACAGTAAAGAAATAAAAAATATTTTAGATCTTATATACCTTAGTGCCAACCTCTGCCGTAAAGGGCTGATCAAAATCATGCAGTAAGTTTATGTTCCCTTTTTCCCCAAAGCTAGCAACTGCTAGGCTTCCCATTTCAAGTATGGACATGGCACGACAGACAGTAACCAAAGCTTCAATAGCGACATTACCACAGCAACTTTCAGACATGCTTCTAGAATCATCCACGGCTATTACAATTTGGTAATCACGCTTGTTTGGCCTTGTCCTTCGAAGCCAAATTTTATCTTTCCTGTAATGGCTTGCTATGTAGGGAATCACCTAAATAAACAAAAAAAAAAAATTTAATATGGAAACAAAGAAGAAAAGTAGCATAATGTTTTCAATTTTACATGGTCTTACCTTCTTCATATTTATTCGTTTTCCCGTCTTATAGTCGCCTTGGAGTTTGCTAGCTAGTGTAGGTTCCATGACAAGCCGCAGCTGTTCGGCCAATTCCTGAGATAATCGTGTTGTGAGCAGCTCATATCTTCTCCACTGAGAAGAGGCATCATCTTTTGTATCGATGTTAAATTCGGCACGATCTTTGGCTTTTCCTAACTCTTTATCACTGACAGAAAGTCGTTTTAGCTGATCTATGGGCTCGTTCAAGTAAGACTTCCTAATAGACACCAAATTTTCTGATAGGCTGTGAGGATTTTCATTATCGAGATTATTATAAACGTCTTGAGGTCCCTCATTTTGTATATTCTCTAAACCTGGAGGATGCATTTGATTCTCAGAGGTACTTTTTTGAGTGGAAGGTCCATTCCTCAATGACTGTGCTTCAGAATTTAACCTCTCAATCTCCATCTCAGCAAGTTCCTTGGAACTTGTAGCTGGACTCTCTCTATCAACATTACCGGGATTTATATTTTGATTGATCTGTTCAGATGTTGCAGATCCTAATGCCTGAGCTGTTCCTTTTTCAAACTCAGAAACATAGCCATACTCTTTTGAGTCTTTGCCTTCAATCTCCTCAACTTCTTCTGCATCACCTGTTTGAAGATCAACAGAAACATTTGCTCTTTCTTTCCACTCTTCAAGAGCATCCCCAATGTCCCTATAAGGATTTGGCTGGGCCTTTTGTGCATTGGAAGATTCATCTTGAGGCAATTGAGCTTTTGGTGGATAATGTGTCAATTTCCCACCATCTGCAGAGTCAGGGGCCAGCATATCCATTTCAGAACCATCACCAGAAGGTAAGGCACTAGACAGACCACGACTATTTTGACCATTTCTATTCGACCAGTTTGACTCGGGCACTGCATTCTTTGATTCTAATAAATCCATCATATAGTCAAATGGTTGAGAATTGGATTCAGGAATTTGCACATGATTAACAACAGATTCAGAAGTTCCAGGATGAAACTCATCCTTACTTTCTGCCAACATATTCGATGAAGCATCATGATCTTCACGATCCATATTCTCATGGTCCATTTCAGATGTTCCACCATCTTGATTTGTCTCAACATCCATCATATTTTCATCTATAGGACGTGTTTTTTCTTCTTCATCATCTCCTTTTGCAGAACTACCTTCATCATCATCTCCTTTTGCAGAACTACCTTCATCATCATCTCCTTCCATGGGATCTGACGCCTCTCTGTCCTCATTTTCCAAATCTTCATCTGATATTTGATTTGATTCTTCAAGTTCCAATTCAGTAGGATCAGCAAACGCATCTTCCTTATTCAGGTTCATCTCCTCCATATCATCCTCTTCATTAGGGTTGGCTGGACTCTCTATATTATCAATTCTTTCATTAAGATCAGCAGGATCAACCTCTCCAGGTTCATCAGCAGAAGCAGTATCCTTAGCTCTGAGCACCCTATTGCTTCCATCTCCATCATTGACTGAAGGTCCATCTTTGTACTTTTCTTTTTCATTGTCACGATTCTCATCATCGTCCTTGTCCAAAAGTTTCTCATCAACTGCTTCGCCATTAGCTCCAGTATCTCCAATTGCAGATTCCAACTTTTCATCTTCTTCATCATCTTCATTTTCTTCCCCGGAATCCTCACTGACACTAAATGTATCAGCCTCAAAATCTTGCTCCATCTCTATCCCTTTATCATCTTTACTTGGGACTTCACTGGATTTATCTTGTTCTTCTTTCACCTGGAGAACACAAAGGAGAAATGTTACTATCAACATTTTGAGGAAAGAAAGTATACATGCTATTTACATATTAAACATGATACCTTATCATCAGCACCCAGCAACTGATCCTCGTCCAACATCTGATCACTTACATCATTCAATCCTGTACCCTCACCCATACCAGTTCCATTCACATCTTGTGGTTTTTCTTGAGGCTCTTGTTCCAACTGTTCTTTAGCAGATATGCCAAACCCCTTCGCATATAGGTTAGCAAAATTGATTGCTAGCACATTAGTCAGGGCAGACACCTGCATGAATCACAAAAAACTAAAACTTTAACAAGGGCCCTGGGAAGAGTTCTGTGTTCCTTTCTATCGAAAGACATGAGCATCATCATAATGTTTCCAAATCCAAAATTTTCAAATAAAAAAAAGCAAATATTCGATTACTGATGCGGATGAAAATAACCATTAGATGTTTCCATCAACCAAGTAACAATCACAGTGGCCATTAGTATGACAAGGATTCTTATTTACTCGCGCTCAAATTTTCCTTGAAGTAGATAAATTATCTTGACGTACCATATCATGCATCGCTAAAACATCTCGCAATAGACCATCGCCAAAGTTGACAACTAAGTTGGAAAGCATATTTAGCTGTTCAATGCGTGACTGCAATTTGGAAAAATCTTCCTGAGAATGACTGAGAAGCTTTACCTGATACAGAGATCATAAAACTCAGCATTGGAAATTAATAAATAGAAAAAAAATCGATAAAGAAGAAACAGCACAACACAACTTACAGCCCAATTGATTGCCGTATGGATCTTATCGCATAGCCCATCCAAGTCCAAATTCACAGTATATGAGTTGAATAATACTTCCCAAGAGGTCAGGTTCCCCAAACACTTTTCTGGTGTAAGATGTCTAAATTTAGAAGGCAGAAATGTTTCCAATGCTTTCATAATGTGATCTAAAGCCAGATTAAATGCTTCATTGAACTTCATATCAAGCTCAGAAGTTTCCAATCCACAAGCACTTACGACCCCATTCTTCATCTCTATAGCAGATTTAAATTCTTTCTCTAACAAGCTCCCCTAAAATAATCATTTATTTTTTATAAGAAACAGTGTATATTGATAGAGTGAAGATAAACAGAAGAGAAGGAAATAACTCTTCTCAAGAAGAAAAATTTCCCCTAAAATGTTAAGAATACATCGATTAAACTCCTCGTAATCACTGATGTAATGGAAGTAACAAATGAAATAGAACTTTTAGTGAAAACACTTAAAACGGACAATTATGGGGAAAGTACCTTCTCAGATGCTTCTTGCAAATAACTAAGGAGAACACTCCTCACACCGCTCCCATTTCTGATATCCTTGCAGGTAACAGAGAGATGATCCTTTAAGCTATTTATGGAGCTGAAATTTTGTGTTACAAGCGCTTTCATTTGTTTCGTGGCAAAGATTGGATATAACTTCTCGGTAAAAATAACCACCTCTCCTTTATTATTAAAAAGGCAATCATCGAGCGATTCCTGAAATTGGGTTCCAGTAAATATCGGGCAAGAGTAATAACATTCAAAGTACAACTAAAAAGAAAAAAAGAAAACTTCGTTAACCTTTGAATTCAGGAAAGCAGGCAAAAACTTCTCAATGGTTTTTATAATAGAATCAACATCCTCTTTAGGACTTTGACAAGTGGATGAGTGAGTATTGTTGTAGGTTTTCAGAATGAGCATTTCTTCATGCATCATAGCACATAGATGATCAAACAGATGCTACAATGACCAAAAAAGAGTATCAAAACTATAATATTCAAGAAAGAAATCAACTCTGTCAATATCAGAAAACTTCATACTTTTTGCTGCCACATGCATGAATAAGTGACGTGTTGATTTTGGATGGTTGTACCATCGCAATTTTCAATGTAAGAACTACTAGAATTTTTAAACAGCTTTTCCAAAACAGACAAACACTGCGTTAAGCCCTTCAAATGGTTTGTGAATTTGTTCGCTGCAGCCTGTTGTTTTTGCTGCATCTCAACAAGCTGATTCAGGAAAGCACAAGACCTCTCGACCTTCAAGCACAAAAAAATTTAGAAAGTCAAGTCACGCATGCTTAACTGGCACTAAAATTAAAGATTTTAGAAGCTGGATAAACAGCTGACAACCATAAAAAGTTGCATATAGATACAAGAAAAGTGGACCCATCAATAATCAGTCATCAGTTCTGAAAAAGCAGAATGAACAGAGCACCGCGATTGAGAAATGCAACAAAAAACAACACAGAAACTAGACACTTGCAAACAGCGAGATAGGAAATTACGCCTAACAAATTGAATAATGAAAAAAGATACTTTCTAAATGATTTATATATCAACCTGTTCTTTACTAATATCCTTGTGAGAGTTCAGACAAATTTGACGCAAAAGCAACATGGATGCTATGCACTTGTAATAGTATTCACTACTTCTTGTCCATTCAACTATTGCTCCTTTATTTTCAAGACCGGTAGTTGTACTTGACACAGTAGTCCCAGGTGATCCATTTGACAGTCTACCAGGAGTTAGGAGCAGATACTGGATGTCAGAAGATGGTTGAAGGAACCACCAAGACTTCAGATGATCCTGAAATAAAAGCTCAAACAATAAGGGGAAAACAGGAGGTAAGAGTACAATAATAAACTCATGTAAGGAAGACTCAAGTCCTTCCAAGCAATACTTCTACAAGTCAAATATTATTTTATTTTAATATTTTTATCTTTTGTTTTTATTTCAATATTGATTGAACAGATGAACTAGATATTAAGAATTTAGACTTTGAGTATTATTCTATTTTAAATTTCTGCTATATCACTAAGCTAATTGTATGTATACTTCTGCTAAATATTTAAAAAAAAAAAAGAAACTGAAATTTTCTACCTCCAAGTAAATAGATTTATGCCTAGACAGCCCACTTCCTTCCAACAGCTTCAACAGTTCAGATAAGGCCCTCCGTTTTCCTTGATTATTTATTGAATCCTTCCAGAGATCCCCACAATCCACTGCACTTTTGTAAATGTTTTCAAGCGTGCACCACACAGTTCTCCATTCTTCGGGATATGAAACACAATCTTGTCTGTTTGTATTAGTGACACCTGAAAAAGAATTATGCTATCAACTTCCATTCTCTTTCCTTGTACTTCAATTACAGTTAAAAAGAAAACAAATTTACAGTTAAAAAGAAAATAAAGAAAACACTAGTTAACAAAGAGAGAACCTCCAGCAGCCCGGGCTAGAAAATTGTGTCCGTGATTTTTCTGAACATTACACACTTTTTCTCTCCAATCAGTAACCCAAGAAAACCTACACAAGAAAAAATGTATTAAGTTTAATTGCGCCCATAACTAAGTTTTCGATTACCATAATGCATAAAATGCCTTGATAAGCAGTGTCAGACCTGTCTTCGGAATTGAGATCATAAGAAAGTTGAAGACATTGAACTTTTTGAGCAATATCTTGATTGAGAAATAGAACCACCGGCTGCTGCAGCAGATCCTGCAAGCCAAAAACATAAAACAAAAGAACATATAGAACAGAGTTTTAATTGGACCCATGTGATAGTTTGGTTGTGGTACTTCTAAAATTTTAACGCAATATACAAAAGACTGTGACTTTGAACCCAGCACACAACATTAAACAAAAGTTTTAAATGCAAAAATGGGCTTGAGTTTAAGAAAAAGAGGTGCAAAAAGGCTTGGGTTTAAAAAAAATAAATTTAGGTTTATCGGGCGTCCAAGTCTCCTAAAATCCTATAAATTTTCTTTATTTGCTCATTTTTTTTACAGTAATTTGATACGAAATTCTGCTTAAAGTTTTTATTCTACAAAAAATACATTCCAGTCATGGGAAACATATTATAAATTTTCGAGAACAGCAAAATGACGGTGAAAGATCATCTTAGCCTTTGAACACTAAAAGTCAAACACGTCAGTCTCGGTCACCAGAAACAACTAATTCTAGAGAGTTTTGATCAGTTACGCATGAGAATGTATTTTATGATGTTTTTGCGCGTTAGACCATGATCCCGCCGAGGCTAGTTATTGTCATAGCTTTCGAGGGTTTGAATATTAGACATATGATGAAAGATTTTGTATTAATCGGTTTTTGTGAGCTATATGGCCCCATTACGGAGAGGTTAGTGTAGCTTTATTATGCTAACTTTATTATTGATGTCAAGAGTAATCTTAACACGACGTTTATGCTTGTGAAAAAAAATTAAAATTTAAGCAGAATTTTATCTCAAATAATTGTGAAAAAACTGAGCAAATAAAGAGAATTTATAGGGTTTTAGAGGGCTCGGACGTCCGATAAACTCAAATTTAGGGTTTTAAGACTTTAGCCTTTATTCACTTATTTTTATTAAACTCAAGCTCATTTTTGTATCTAACCCTAAACAAAACTTCACGTTTAGGTGGAAGTCAGCAATGAAGCATGTCTTACTCATTGGATACTAAATTATCTATACATCTCCAATGAAATTTTTTGAACTCAAATAAAAGACTCATGTTGTGCTTGCACAAATGACAAGATTAAAAATGACAATGAAGATGTATTTAACTTACACTATACTTCTGGATAAGCTTTTTGAGCTTCAACCTTGATGTCCTTGAATTTTCAATGGAGAGGCAAATCTCTGTGCGCTCCCACCGACTAAGTTTCTGAAGTTCCTTCACCTCCGAATCAACTTTTCTTTTACTATCTTCAATATGCTCCAATATTCTACAGTAAAATCAAGATGACATTTAAAAAAAATGATTGTAAATCATAAACGATCAAGAACATAAAATTTATTGAAAGAAAACTCACATTGGTAAGAACTGAACATAGTATCCGAAGATATTGTATAAAACCTTGAAAGTTCCTTTCTCACATTGGCTGCAACATTAAAAGCTATAAATATGCAGCAAATAAAGTTTTCACAAGACATTCAACTAGCAAAGAAATATGAATTATTGATTGAAAGTGGTAGAATGTTTTAGGAGTACATGTTGATAAACCACACTTAAGGAACATGTATTTATGAGAAAGGGATAACCTTCTACAAGGGTATTGCCCCACCATTCTTTCTTTTGCCTTTTTTAAATGAATGAGGTAACTAGAAAATCTCACCCAAAGGAAAACAAAAAGAAACAAGGACTCAGTACAAGACTGGAAATCAAGTATTACCTAGAATAAATATTCAAGCATCTACCAGTATAAATCTGACCAAGAAAAGAAAAAAGCAGCTGAAGTCGTCTTCTGAATTCCCCAATGCTGGATGTGTGAATAAATTCCACTAAACTGCAAGTAGAATTTCCCATTGTTATAGAAAAAAGTAAATCAATCTAGTACATACTGGTAAGCCAGTTAAATTTATGTTGGAGACTAATCGAGTATACCCAAGCGTAGAAGACTGGTCATCGTCAGTAATATCAGCAGAACGTTCAGGTTTCAAGATTGAATAAAGAGGAAACCACAACTACAAAATAAAAGGAGACTTGCATCAAAATAACATTGTACCTATATTTTTTAATGTTAAAAAATATATTTATGATCATTTCATTAGTTGGAGTATCATAATATCCGCCCCCCACTAAAGAAATAACTACGATGAAGTCCACTATAACTTACCTTTGCAGCATTCATTTCGTACTGCTCCTGCACCTCGTTAAGCATGGCAGACCACGAATCAATCTCCAATTTTTTCCACTTACAGATCATGATAATAATAGGCTCCAATTGAACTACAGTTAATTAAGCAGATGAAATTACAGCAAATCTCCATGAAAGTATTATCAAAGGAATTAAAACAGGTCATACCAGACAGATTTAACTTTGAGCCGGTTTCTTGTAATGTTTGGCATTTAGATATCAGCACTTGTAATCCTGACAAAGCCTGCGCAGGAGAAAAATGATCAATCAACCTTTTCATATGGGACATGCCAGAACTTGATTCCAGAGACTTATGCACACATATTCGAAAGGAAAAGCAAGTGTAGATACACGCATTCGTATTATATTTCTTCTTTTATGATCAACACAAAAGATGGAACAAATACTTTACTTTCGAGCTCGTATTATCTTCATCCGTCAAAACAAATATTGTGAAATAATAAAATTTTCTTTTATAAAAAATATTGTGAAGCAGTATGATGTGCTATAATAATATATTGATTTTTTATAAGAACCTACGCGAATTAAGAAAAAAAGTTACATAATATACTAGACATTAACAAATGTTAAAGAGCTTATTGATTCCAAAGAACATAAATAATGTCAAAAATGAACACCTAAAGTCGTAAAATCAAGGAACTTTAGAGCTGGAAAATTCATTTTTATTATTTGAGAATTAACTTCAGTTGCTTTGACCATTACTCATAAAAGCCATTATGAAAATAAATACTTAATAAATAAGTTAGAAATAAAAGTTTAAATAGCTATAAGGAAAAGTTGTCCACATGACTTCAAACATCATGCCTCGAAATGAAAAAAAAAAGGAACATAAAACTTTACACAAGGAATTCTAACAGCAAGAATAACTGAAAATATGAGAAGCGCAAAAACCTTAGCAAGAGGAGTTTTTGTAGGCAGATTCAACAGCAAATCAGAGATATCCAAAAGTTTCTGAAGACCATGATGATCTTCCAGATCACAAAGAAGATAAGACAGGTGCTGTCGTAATTGACCAACCAATTTCACCATTTTAGACATCACATGTGTGTTTGAATCCTGAATATATAATTGGCAGTTAAGTATCAGAAATCGAGACACAAGATATATAAAACGAAAACACATACAGAGCAAATAACCTTGTAAAAGTTATATTTGCAAGTTGCACTTAAAGAGCCCTCTTCATGTTCCAAACAAAGGCGTAATAAGTGCTCTGAGGCAAGTTTAGCATCTAGTCTAGACAATGAAAGAAACCCTAAATCTGGGAATCACAATGCAAAAAATCAGTTAGTCAGGATTGCAAATTTCATGCTAGGAGATTAGCAACGACTATTTTACCTCTCATCATCTCTATCCCTAAACTATAAGAATTGGAGAACAACTGCAATCTATCGGCATCACTAATAACTAAGCTCCCCCGCTGAAACAATATAACAATAAAACATAAGACAAACAACATATAGTTCTTCAACCCAAGAAATCATTGTATGAATGTTAAATGAAAAAAAGAATGCAACCAAAGGTGGCCCTAAGAAATAATTTTATGCGGTACAACATTAGAATGGAAATCCAGACATACAAAACTATAAATAATTCTAAATATTTTCTTTATAAAAAATACACTAATAACCCTGAATATTTTAAGTTTAAATTAACACTTTTAAGAGTAAATATAACAGAAACCCGAAATTGGCTTCACCATGTTGCTTCTTTGCCTTTGAGAATATTGTTCTCTTCTTCATTCTAAAAGTTTCTAATAAAATCTTCACTTGTTATGGAAAAAGAAGAAAACACTGTACAAACTTCACTTGTTTTTGGAATAAATCTTAGTATGCTACTTTTTCACTCTTTTGTGTTACATGAGCGCGTATTTCTACGTTATCAGCCCAGGTACATTTTACAGTCTGCCAATGCAATTGTTTTTTTAGAAACCATAGCAAAAAGACAACATTTCCAGGTGATGATGCACACAAAATAATGTTTGTTTGGCTTAATAGAAACAGGGTTCATCAGTAAAGTATGCTTTTTTCCGAAATTAGATCATTATTTCAATCCCTCGATCAAGTTATAGATAAGGAAAGTCCCTTAATTGTGGGGATTTTCCCGTGATCTCAAGACACTGGATTTAAAACTATTTACTTTCTTTTCTAGAATATTGATATAGTCTGTTTAAAAAAATTACAATTGAACCAATATTTTCCATATATTCTAATAGGACAAGAATTTACTAATTTTGACATCAAAATCATGGTAAATTATGAACTAACAGTTTTTGCTCCATAAAAAGTGAAAACCAAAAAGTATTCCCATCTTATAAGTATGCGTAAGAAGATAGCATATTCAGGAAACGATCGCAAATGCAGTTAATTCATCAAAATAGTTTCAAGCTATTTTTGAAAGCGAGTAAAATGGCACAAGAGAATAGAAAAGATAAACTCGTCCTAAACAACTAAATGACCATGAAAGCAAGATAAAGGAATAGTAGAAACAACTTACAGAAAGTATAAAATTACAGGAGCCAAACAACTTATCATGAACATAAACCATTTGGTCAATCATAGATTCCTCCATGAAGCTCAACTCATCCTCTGTCTTGTCCTCTTGCTCATTAGAATCCTTCTGAATCATGTAAAAGTTTTTATCAGCTGACTTAAGAAATGAGAAAATCACATAAAACAATATCAAGACAAGAGGCAAGTTTTACCATGTCCAAATTATTTTCTTCGAGGAGGATTTCTTCCCATTTTAAAGATGAATCATTTGTCTGGGACTCAATGACCCTTTCAATTTTAAATGCGTGAGGCCTATACTTGTAAGGTTGAGAGACATGTTCTTCTTTTGTTTTGGCTAGAACTTTCATACTCATCCACAGGTTTGCAAATTCATTGAAAATCTTATCTGAAAGCTGATGTCCAAAACCAAAGATTAAGTCACCACGCACATTGTTCTTTTAGTATATAACAAGAAATGGACTTACTTATCCCAGAGCAAGAAGAAAGGACTTACCAAATATAATGCACTATCCATTAGTTTGTGATTGGCAACATGATGCAAAAGACGATTCAAGATGTTGCAATGGAGAGAAGCTCTAAGTTGTGAAACTGAGGTCTGCACCATTAGGGTCATTAATAAAACGAATGTGAACCATAAACAATAAATGGCAAAATACAATGAAACACTAAAATGTGATTTAAAAGAAATTAGAAAAAAAAATAACACATACCATATAATTAGACGCAGTTCCACACAAAATATCAACCAGATTTTCAATTTCACAAAACTTGGTCGAACAATTAATCTCATGGGAATAAAAACCAAGTCCACTGTTTGAGTAAATGTATGGGCTCGATGGGAACTCTTGGGGAAATCTCATAAATGCGTAAATAGCTTCCTGCACAGCTCTAAATATTAGTGTTTACAAGCAAAGAAAGTAGAAAATCAAAAGGAAAAAAAAATCATTACCATTACAATTTTATTGTCAGGTGTTTTGGCCCTCCTAGGAGAGGAAACACTAGATAAGACTAATGACAGACCAAGTTTCATTTCATAAACGGAAATTTGAATAGGTTGAACTACATCAATGTAGTCACTGTAATTAATAGATAATCGATCAATAAACCGGGAAGCTGTTTCCTGAATAATAAACAAACAAATTTTAGTAATTTTGCAAAGTCTAAATAGAACATAAATTATATCATTTTTATATTAGATCCAAACTAAAGTGTCTAGACAAGTGTAAAATACCTGCAAGTTGTGCATACGTTCAACTATCTGTTGTGATTCTATGGTTTTAATATTCGTAACCAAAAAGGTAACAGCATCAAAAAACACATCACATTCAAGCTTTAATTTCTTGAATTTCCCAGGGTCTGACCGAAAAACAAGCTGTGTGAAAGAAAAATATGCATTATCAGAAAAACATAGGAGAAAACAATTCACATAATTCTAGAGGACATTTTGTAACAATTACAAGGCACCTTTTCTAAACCTGGCATAAGCATTTTGTGCTACCAATCAATAGAATTTTTTATTGATTTAGAAAATGTTAATGATTTAAATTAGTGCGATAGCCATATAGCTAAAACCAATCAGCACACTAAACACAAAAGAGACATGCATGCACGAAAAAAGATAAAAAAAAATTCCAAGTATCAACTATCTTTGATTATGTCCATCACCGATCAATACTGAACACATGAAAGATAAAGGTATCAATATTTCACTTCTACAGCTAGTAACATATTAGTTGGAAGTACATGAATGAATAGGTAGAAAGTTTTTAGATAGCAAGTGAACCAACAAGTTTCATGAAAGAAAGAAATTATCAATGTATATGAAAAACCCCATGTATAATTTTAAATAATATCTTCACCTTCTTCTTTAATTTTCGTTGCTGTGCAACAAGTTTTTCAAGTCTGTCTACTCTCCCACTATCAGCCTCACCAAGAGAAAAAGATCCAGCTAAATACTCACTCTCTTGTCGCACCTACAAAAATAATATATCACCAATTAGTAATTTCACAAAATTGGCAGATCATTGTTCTCATGTGGTCAACTAGATATTAATCTGTTTTGGTTCAACTAAGCTTATTCTCTTATAGTTGTAAGTTATGACCCAATTAAGCTCAGGTTCTTTAAGCTGTTTACTTATTTAGGCTCTTTCAGGTTAAGTAGGTTTATTATGCGCATAGCTGTTAAAAAATTACGCATTAATATTTACAAAATTGAGATTGCTCAAATATGAAGAAAAAACTTCTTTTTAGATGAGCAAACAAGCTATATGGTGCTTATCAGAATAAATGAGTACTTTGCCAGATGATCACATCTCATACTAATGCACCCATAATGCTATATCAACAATGAGAAAAGTGAAAGTTACATTAACAAGATAGGAAGCAAGTTTACTAGCATTAATTTGGCTCACGGCAGAGAAACAACTTTCTCATTTGGCTATGCAGACTACTCTCTACCCAACAATACACAACACCCTGGTTGTTTCTCTACCTTTCTACCTCAACTATGCCTAATCTCTACCCAACAGGCAACAACACACAACGCCCCCTTTTCCTCTTCTTTTCTTTCCTAGATATACCATTCTCTCTCTTAAAACGTTATTTAGAATACCTCATAAATGGATTTCACGTCCCCTATTTACCTAATGGCCTTTTGAAATACTCTTCTTTTGATCATACAACGAGATTATATGAGAGAGATTTATCATTATCTCATACATAGAAAGAACTGGGAAGGAAAAAAGCAACAAAAAACAGCCCTGCCAATAAAACACCAGCTGACATCTGCATGACATTATGCATATGTATTTAAGCAATCCTTGCTTGTGGCATGCATTGAGATAAATGATATTTTGAATTTCTTACAATCATTTGAAGTGGAGAAATAATAACGTTCATTGAGAATACCTGAATGTCTAGTTCAAGCGAAGTTTTCCTTTCTACTAAATGTGAATACTTGTAATGGTATTTCATAGCAGGATCCAAACTACCATAGCTAAGCAAGAGGCTTAAACGTAAACCACCTAGTGCCAACCATGTAAGACCTAGATTATAATGACATCCTGCCAAAAAAATAGAAGAAAGATGTCAACATTAGCAATAAAAATTTCCAGAATTATACTTATACACACATTACCTAAAAGAAGACTTCGAAATCAATGAGTATAAAATGAAAAAAAGGTTACCAGCTGATGCAGAATGAAGATAAAGCTCTCTAAGGAATGGCTCGATAAACATATCAACAGAACATCTCAGTTTGCAATGACTTGACTTCATTATGAGGGAGCAAATATGTCTAATATGCTCGTGCTGTTAAAAAGAAGATTAAGTTTATTTAAAATGCCAATACTATCTTTGATTATGCCAGATATTAAAATGATTGTAACGAGTCTTACAGTCACATTATTTTTCTCAAAAGAACCAAGCGAAGATTTGATTTTGTCAAATATATCAGCATCAAAGGACTTTTGGTGCGCAAATATGATCTGAAAAACAATACAAAAATATAATACTTAAGACATTCTTAATCATGATAAAAATGACTTCTAGTTCATAATGATCAATTTTACCTGTTGGAAAAGATTGTAAGCAGTAGATACAAGAAAATCAAGAACAACAGTTCGTTTAGGTGGGCTGCACCACAGATTACGTGATGCAATTTTGATCTTCATACGTTGCATAGAAATGTTCTTATTAGTATCATCGCTTTGCCTACATTGTCAGAAAATCAAATAGTATTAATGGAAAAAAATGCTGGACAAAAAGAACAATACATGAAACATGCGGGAATTTAAATTATTATATTTTATTGTAGTAGGGAAATCATAATAATGACTTCTAAGCAAATGATATGATGAAAAGAATATTCATAAAAATTACAATAGAACCCGTAAAAAGAACTTGTCCAAGGTACTTCTATAAAAGAATTTCATAAAAGAACAAAAGAAGGAATATATAAAAAAAACTGCATCAATTGACACCAATTAGCTACACTTGCACGAACTTTCTGCCCCTGATGTACAAAGAGGTACATAAGCATGGAGGCCATACACCTGAATTAGATATCTTTTAACCGCAATGATAATGAATTGTAAGAGGCTTTAAAAGATTACTTATTTCTAGGAAATTCAGTATGTTTGTTTATTATCCAAATTTTAAGGATTAGAAAGATTTTGTAAGCTAGACAAAAAGATAGGGCAGTAAAAGTTGGGAATTAATTAAAACTCTTTTGCCTCTCAACTGAGTATTTTTCAGTCCTGTGTATTAGTTAAGCAATATAAAAAAGCATTAATTTAAATCATTCACAGAATGCAAAGAACATTGTATGGTGCTAACCAAAATAACCATATACTTATTCGCATATTCTCAAATGAAAATGATAATCTTACAGAATCTGGACGACTGCTGCTGCATTCACGGGTTGAAAAGGCAAGTAAGGTATGAAAGCATTATTATCTACTTGTTTGGAGAATTGCTGCATATATTTAAGGCAACCATCAATAGAGGATCTACACCTTGTTAATAACTACAACAACATCAGAAAAACATACCTTCACAAAGTCAGGGCAAGGAGTCCACAAAGACTGATGCCATCTGAGCCACAAATCAAGGCCAAAATTGGTGACATTGGCCTTCCCTGCAAATAGTTTTATGGAACATTAGCTCAAAGATTATAACATGAACAAAAAATATTTTAGAGCACCGACCTCTATGTAAAGACGACCACTCTTCAAGAGTCCAAAGTATGTTCTGGTGAGCAGTAAACATTTGAGGAGGTCTAGTTGAGAAGGCCAAAGAAAAATCCAACACAAATTTTATTAAGTCTGATATCCCATTCAACCCCTGCCATAAACAAATAAAGCACAATATAAAATATGCTAGTATCGAGTAATGAATATAAATCACTTAATTAAATTCCTCCTTCATTCCTTCCCCTTTCATTTATGAAGAATAAGTCCAATGATTTAAATTTTATTGGAGGCTTGCACATTTAGAAATTAGTTTTCCTTTATAGATTATTAAACTAACGTAAAGCAATAAGGGCTGAATATATATATATATATATATATATATGCATATATATAACCCAGCAAAACTCAGCATGATCTAAATAGGTTTTTAACTATGCAGGTAGCCTTAACAATATTAAAACTATTCTTTTGATATAACTATATAATCAGAGGAATTACTTTTATTAAGCTTTTAAGAGCATTGTACGACGTAATAATCACTAATCTTTTTCCCTTCTGTATCTTTGTATCTTCTAACTGAATATATTTATCTTTTCTGAAAAAAAATGTGGGCTTTCTGCACTATCTTTTGATATTTATAATATTATAACGATATCAAATGTAAAAAATTAAAACCAAATGCTTGAGTACGGTTTTGACTCTCTGTGACAAAAAATGTGAGAAAACTTACTTCCTTTATGTTCTCATGATCTATCAAAAGAACAGTTGAAACCTTCAGCAATACTTCCATATCAAGAAAAAAACTGGCACTATCAATAATGGAGGAAGTTTGCAGCCAAATATCACCGCATGACTCTTTTACCAACATGCCATAATCCGAAGAACAACAAGTTGATAAATTTTCCTCATAAAGAGCTTGAACCTTAGACTCATTAAGGGCATCACACTCGTGTTTCTCATTTTCAACCTTTTTCAAAAGCGTCTGAAAACAAAAAAAAAATATTTATTTTTGTGAGGGGGGAGTAAATTGAAAATATGAAACAAAAAAAGATATGAACCTGATATATATCTTCCATATTTGGAACAAGGTCAGTGTCACTGTCATTTAGCCGGCATTTCTCTATCATGCATGTCACCATGGAAAGACCTACATGATAATAAAAAGATTAAAATGTATATGGCATACAATCAACACAACGAATAAATTAAGAATCTATTAAATACTGAAAATTACAGAAATGGGATATAGAATACATTTCAAAGAGATGTGTACTATCAACAAAAGATAATACAATATATAAGGATATCATGCAATACCATACATAAGTTGATTTCACAAAGGATGTCAATTGCTCCATGATCATATCCTCAATCAGTACCATTTCTCAACAGGCGAAAAATATATGTAAAGGTGCATAAAATAATGAAGTGTGACAGTTGTTTCCCGCCTTTTTGAAAATTGTTAAAAAACAATAGCAGTGCTTACCTTGCATTGCAAGTAAACGCAAGTTAGGGTTAGACAGTGCAATGAGCTGATTTCGGGGAAGTTCCATTGCTGCAGAAAAATATGAAACCAAATAAGTAGTAATTATGGTAGTTTATTGGAAGAAACACCAAATTGAAAAACTTATATGCAGTTAAATAAAGTCATTGCTTACCCTGACTCCATGAATTCATCTTCCCAGGCCAAATCGATTCGCAAAATGTTATTAGTTGAACTTGCTTATAATAAAGATCAGCAGAAGGGGGTAAAATAGGATGACCACCATGAAGCCACAACAAAGACTTCTCAGAACGGAAGCACAAAGAAGAAACATTTTCCAGGTTTTGACTCTCCCTCTGTGCAAGACAATAAAAATTATGAAACTCTAAAAAAATTACAGGTAACAAATTAGTATATGTCAAGGTTATTACCTGCAGAATTTTAGCAGACTCTGGAAAAAAATTCTGTAAGTTCTCAACGCTCTTCATCAAAGAATGCCATGAAACTACCAATTCTTCAAATTTTGATGATGTAAGACATTCCCAAAATAGTTTATGATTATCAAATAGGCAGCAATATAACTGAATTAATGTATCAAAGGTAGGAGACTCAACAAAATTAGAAGATGAATCAAAGAGATCGTGGAAAAACTTCTCCTCTAACTCCCTCAGGGACTTTAATACTTGAATGAAAACTCGGGCCTCACCAGTAAATTCATACTTATTCTCACAATTCCACTGTTGATAACTATGTAAGAGAGGATTAACGCACTTTATAGCATTACATAGAAACCAACAAGAAGACTCCAACTGATATTTTGATAACTCAGAATTGTCTTTATGGCGAACCATATTTATAAGCACAGGCATCAGTATTGGAATAGGATGCAAGTCAAGATCAATTTGACAAATAGATGTAATCTTAAGCCGTGACTGACATATGTAGTTCCAGATTGGGTGCTTCATAACCTGCTTGACTGATATCAGAAAAAAATCAAAAATGTGGCAAAAAGGCAGCAATCTAGTACTAAACCAGGTGAACCAAAGAATATACAATTCGAGATCTCTTTCACAGGCTTGTTCAAAGGTCCAATTGGCAGCAAACAGCAATTTCTTATTAGCCAACGCCAAATCAAGTTTAGTTATCCTCCTACCCACTAACTTGCCCTCACTTGACTGTTTTGGTAACATGATCTCACACAACATCTTCATATCCATTGAGAAAGTCTTTGAATAAGTAGTTACAGTTGAAATATTGCTAAATCCTTTATGCATATTTACGGATTCATATGAAGCACATTCGGTTCCCAGGAACTCCAAATACATGCAGTTTTGCTTCACACATGCTTCTTCTGAGTACAAAACCAAATCCTTTATCTTCATCGGAGTTGGCCATCCTCCCGGTAAACACAATGAAGCCCATGATAAATCATGCTCGGAGAGCATCATCTCTGATAGGTAAGCATCTTTTGCATGATTTATTATTTTGTCCCCATTAGCCTCTCCCAAAGAAGAAAGATACGTGTGTTCCCAACTTGTATGAAGGCTCCAAATGAGCATATTCCCACTCATGACTAGCTGCTGGAATAGCTGAATCCACCTCGAAAGCTCAAGTAAAGTGATGGAAACGTTAAGCTTCAAGCCTTCAAATTTAGCATATATATGAGCTTTTGCCATTGATTCAACTAATTTTGCACCTGGGATACCGGACAGAACAAGAAATCTCTTCACATCAATGAGAAAAATATCACGGGAATTAAGTCCACCACCTCCATTACCTACCCAATACGGCTCCATCATAAATATTTCAACTCCTCTATTTCTCATTGCTCGTGAAACCTCACCATAGCTGGGGTTAACTGTGAGAAATATGCGAAAATTACTATGAGGATAGAAACATACAGGTTTTCCATCAACAGTACCACATTCATTGATTGTAATTGACCCGTTTGGTTCCACCAAAGAGTTGATTCTATCAAGTACCTATATGAGACAAAAAACATGACTTCATTAGATGCATACCTGCCAACTTCAAATAATGTTATAAAAAAAATCTTAGGAAACTATCAATTGAGAAAACTTAATCTTACAGTGGGGTTACAAAGATTGGCATTCTTAAGAACGATCCACTCTCCTTTCTCTATAGCTTTGACCAATACACCAACGATCCATTCAAATTTAGCTGAAAAAGGATTTTCATTGCAGCTATCTTGCAACTTCAAAACTGTCTTCCTGGCTTTATCAAGTACATTAATAGAAAAACCATTTTTCTCCAAATTTAACATCAGGTTCTTTATAATCTCTTCCAACACACCAAGAGAACCAACAACTCTTTTCCAGTTCTCCATATCCATAGACATAGAACCTGACCAAAAATTATTAATGCCGGATGAAAAGGCAAGCCATTTAGCAATAAGCTCCCTTTCTTCCACGCCAATCACCTCTTTTAACGATTCCATTTGCATAGCATAGTACTGGTTAACATGTTCTTCAACTTGATAAAGAACAGTGTGAAAGTTCCGAAAAGCATTATACTGTTCGAAACATCCAAGTAGTTCAGAGATATCAGTGGCTGCTGAAAGATTCAGTTCATTCAGTACATTGCCGGTGAGCTGAGCCAGTAATCTAATCAATGATGTCTTGCCAGATGAAGAGGGACCAACTAGTATGCACATCCACTGATTTTGTACACATTGGGAAACAGCTTCTAAACTATGCCGAATTCCAGGAATTATTTTAAGCTGACTAGTTGAAAGATTAGACAATTGACTTTTATTTCTCTTAATGGTTGTATTCCCCACAATAAGATACCTACGATTAAGCGAAACACGTGGGTAAGGATTTATAAAAGGCTTCAGATGAAATATTCTCTCATAGAGAAGTTGAACTTCTCGGCGGTCACCAGCTGTACGCATCCTCTGTATATAGACAACATTGAGAAAGCAATAATTCCTCAAAGCTTCAGGGGCAGCTGCATAAAGACACATAGTTGTAAGTAGTCAAAGAATTTAAGAAAGAATGAACTTGTAATGCTCACAACACAAACATTATATCGAGTTGATTGAAAAGCATAAAACTCAACCTCGCCAATAGAACATAAACTCACATAATCAAAGAGGAACAAACCTTCTATAATCTGACAGCATCGAACTACATCACGAAGGTTAAACTCCCATGGTAAGCCATCCTGAGCAAACTTTTGATGCATTACAATCTCTCCATGCATTTTTTTATTGAATACGATAAGATTCATAAGGAGATCCCTTGGAATTGACTTGAAAAGTGAACTACAGATGAAAAGATAGTCCTCCTCAAGCAACTCATCCAGATAAACCTGAAATGGGAAAAGAGGTCAATTTTATTCACTGAAAGTTAAGAATTACATTTTTTTACAAATGTATTGAAACAACTTTACCTTTGTAAATCTATTCAGAAAAGATTTTGGAAGAGTTTTTCTACCCCCTCCTTGATATGAAGGATTTTGGCAACCAAAAATCCTGAAAGATGCTGGGCATTTATAGGTAAAGCCCAACTCAGGAATAAATACTTCAGCTCGATGATCCAGAATTGAATTTAATCCCTAAAGGAAAGGAACTGCCAATATTTAAAAAACAACAAGAGAATTCTAACAACAAGAAATTAAATCGGGAAATTATTGTCATGCCTCTAAAACGGATTGTGGAGCGAGATTAAGTTCATCGAGCAAGACCCAACTTCCTTCTTTTAAGGCCTGATGAAATTCAGAAATTTTACAAAACCCCATAAAAAAATTTCTTAATCAGTGACATACAATAGGAAAAAAATTAATAGTTAACCTGCAATAATACTCCATCAGACCAGGCAAAACTGATTCCTTCTTCGCTTTCGACAGGCAAGTCTGCCCCCAACAAATCCATTATATCAGTCTGCACAAATATTGGTTATAATAAAACTACTAAAAGAATGAAAATAAAAAGAGAAAATGAGAAAGACAATAAAGGATTGGCATGAAAATGAATAGAGGAGAAAAGCAAAAAACAAACCTGCTCTGATAAGTTTATTCGCACAACCTTATGACCAGAAAATTCACCAAGTGCAACTATTAGACTTGTTTTCCCAACACCTGGACTTCCTTCGAGCAAAACTGAAATACACCAGCAACTTAAGGACGAAAAAGAAAAGGGTTTTTGAATTTGAGAATTAAAAGAAAAAAAAGATAATTAGTGATACGCAAAGAAAAATACCAGGTTTAGAAAGTTGCATAGCTCGGAGTAACCTTAGAGCATTTTTTTGGGTGGTTGGGGCAAGGAACTCATATTTCCCAGAGTCACAACTTTCATGACCTGTGATTTATTCATTGAACTAATCAAAAACATATTTAAATCAGAGAACATAATTTATGAACATGATTTATATACACCCAACTTATCTTCATCTAACATCTACCATCTATTGAAAAAAGTTTCATCAATATCATAATTAACGAACATGAAATATAAATGTTTTGGCACAATGACTATCTGGTCAAAGTACAAATGATGAGATTACCTACGACAGAAAAAGATTTTCCTTTATGGATGAGATTATCTTCAACGTAAAATGATTTTTTTAATAACAAAACTAAAGCGACAATAGATCATTGATGATGAATGATAACCACAGTTCATAATTCATTGAGCCTGACTCGTTAAATGTTGATTCAGTAAACATACGCAAACTGATTAAAATAGCATATTAAATAAAACCATTAAACCTATCCTCAACAGCAATAGATTAAATCATTCAGCCAGAGAAAAATCAAAGATGCTAATTTAATGTAAATGAAAAAACATAGCTTACCTTTCTCAATGTAGAATGGATCTATACCAAATATTTTACTGTGGCTCATATTTTCCATCAAAACATCTCCATCTGTTCCAGAATCACCCCATCCATAACATTCAATTTTTTCAAGTTTTGAAAGTACTGAGGCCTTACAATGCCCCTGTGGCCAATGAAAAACAAGCCCATAATGGTATCAATCGCATCAGACAAGAAAAATACAATACTTAGATTTTTATCAAACATAAAAAATGCAGCACTCTTGTCATTTACTTTAAGGATATGACAATGCTATTTAGAGCAACAAAATCATGATAAAATAGTTACCTTAAACACAAAATCTAAAATGTGTGTACGATCATTTATAATATTTCAAAAATCTGAATATTTCAAGAGCAAAAGAAATATTTTGGCTATAAACCAAAATAAGAGAAAGAACAGCCGTTTCGGGTTTGTAGTCATCGATATCTGTTATCAATCACAACTGTTTCTAAAACCTCTAAGAGTACCACTAGACAACATCAACTCTCCTCTTCCAGGTGCTCACAAAAGTTTACTTTCCGAGCAAAAAATGCATGGAGTTGAGAGAGCTATTAAATTATTAGTACAATCACAGAGGTGCAAAAATTGGTTGTGCCAATCCCAGCTCCTAATTGGGAAAGAAAGTATCAAGCGGACAAGAAAACAAAAATAATAATAATAATAATAAAAGTCCATGAAGAAGATATTCAAATCAGCATAAGAAAAGTACCTCTAGTTTTTCTAACAGAAAATGGAAAGATCTCTCCCGCAACTCTGAACTATCTCTTTTAGACAAACCAGTTCCTGAAAATAAATAAACAAGAAAATGAAAGGATAAATAAAAAATTGACGGAGTAAAGAAAATGAAATTAAAATAGACAACTCATTCTCGGGACAACTTCACTGAAATAATTCCACTATTATAAGCCAATACTATAGAAATTGTTTTGTGTGATAGAACAGATGCTTGGAGAAACAGTAATGACTCAAAATCCAATGGTTTTATTGCATGTACAATTATCTATCTTTGATAACTTATGTACCCTAGGAAAGGCATTGACAAAAAAAGATCTTTATCTTAAAATAAAAACAGATGCTTTCACGACGTATATCCAAAATAATGGTAAAAGTTACCAAGACTCAAGCCATCGAGCAAAACAAGAAACGCTCCATGAAGGAAAGCATATTCAGGCCCTAAGCTCCTCTCGGTCGAGTTAATAAAAGAAACCCACGAGAGAAGATCTCTCACTGTGAGCGTTCTTCCTGACTGTATTGCGTTGAACCACTGCAAATTACAATAAACAAATATTGTAAAACTTTTGAATTAGAGAAACATCATCATGTCAAGAATGAGAAAATGCTACAGAATGCAGATTTTTTTGTTATCTGGTGCAAAATTGTATCATTAAGACCTTTAGGATGGAAAAATTGGTTCACGTCAAAAGAGCTCAACACAATAACCCTAATTTATATGGTCCAATTAAATAAATGAGTAAAAGCTGGTTTTGAGGGACATGTTAAAAAAATAAGCACATACTCTATTATCAAAAGATTAGATGTTTTTCTCTTACAAGAGATAGACTAAGTAATGAGATGTATTACTTTGCATAACAGAAGCAATAGCCATATCAAAGAATACCCTAAACAAAACAAACTTACTTCCCAAAAGCTTAGCATAGGACCCACAAGATGATCAAGTTTTGGATTAGAAAACCTGCAAATATTATAAAAAAAATCAAGCTAATGAAAAAATAAATTGCAACAACTGTCAACATGAACATTGCGTTCGCTTACCTTTCTAGAGCTATACTTCTTAGTTCAACGAGGTTCCTAATAGAGGGAACCCAAATCTCAGTAAATCGATTCCGTAGAGCTGGAGAAAGTTCTTTTTTGCCATAATCACCCCCGGGATTCATTGTTGCAAAAAGAAAGAATTCGGGGTGAGCCGTTATGGTTTCCAGATTAATTCCACCTTTCTCTGGCAAAGACTGAAATGAAGAATGGTATTAGTGAACATCACACTGGTATGAGTGGTCTCACAGATAGAAAACTTCATCAGTAACTATAAAATCCTAAAGTTTGACACATAATAATACTAGAATCCTAAACACTAAGAACAGTAACATGTAAGAGTTTCATTCATTTTCAAATTGAAAATACATGAATACTATGTTCATCTAAAAGAAATTTCCATCAAATTATCTGTCAACTAAAGTCATGACAGATCTTTAGTTATTTACCAGTTTTCTCTCTGGCTCCAGAACACTGTTTAACCTTTCAAGTACACTATCATCAGCCAGGGAAATTTCATCAACAAGGAATAGGTCACCGTTCTTCATTGCTTGTACCAGGGGCCCATCCTGCCAAATGAAAATGGTCTGCCACTTCTGTTGCAGCTTTGAGAGCTTCTTATTCATATATTCTAGTTCTTGCAAGCTGACATCGGGATACAAGACCTGGCCTTGTCTGTAGCTCATTATTATCCTCTCTAATGAATGAAGGGTTGAAGATGCTAGCTCTATGTGAATAGATAATGTCTACGCCACAGAAAAAAAAATAAGGAAAACTCAAACATACTCCAAAAGGAACAGATCGGACAAATCACTCACAATATCTGGATGGCAGTGCATAGAAGTCCTTGAGATCAATCCTTCAACAACATTTTTGAACCTCGAAACCAGTCTTGATCTATCCCGGATTGGATAAAATCCCTAGAAACAGAAAACAAAATTAGGTTAGATCTTTAGATACATCAGGAATTATAGTTTGTTTCCCTCAATGTTTAGCCATCAGACAGTAAACTAGAGGTATCAACAAAATGATAAAGATAACATACTCCAATGAAATCTGCGGTATCGGTGTACTGATGGCAATTTAAGATGTGTAACTTCTTCTTCAAATGTGCACTGAGTAACTGACAGACTGTAGTCTTACCACCTCCTGTTTCCCCAACAAGGAGAACAGGCTCGCGATATCTACTATTTTGAGTACATCTTGAGACAAGAAATAATAATCGCTCCATACTTTTAGTCAAGATGACACTGTAATCAACCCAAAAGAGGTAAAAGGTTACTTTCCAAATAGATAGTTCATTAACAAACAAGAAAAAGTAAAATGTTTTTTCATCATACTTTGAAAGACTTCCAGAAACACCAGCATCTTCACAAGCGTTGAGGGAGGAACCTCGTCCAAAAGGTTCCTAAATATAAATTAAGAAAAGTTCAGCCAACTATTATTGAAAAGACTAGATAATATTGTTTGTTATTTACTCACTTCATTGCAATATGCATCAAACAATTTAATGGCGGATATATCCAAAAAAAACAAGATATTGTTCTATTGCCATCTAAAGCAGCAGCTTGATATCATCCCGCAAAATACACTCCTCAAAGACAAGTATATAAACTAAACTGATTGAAACCCAGTTTACATTCGAAGGATTAGCAAAACAATTTCCAATGAAATGGTCCAGAAATAATTGGGCATGATGACTCAAAAGCATCTCATTAACAGTCAAAAAGCAGTGGAGGTGGTGGAGACAACTCTCAGGAATGCAATGAGTTCCACATCAACAGAATGGCTGTTTTGAGAATACCACTTCAAGAGAAGAATGCTAATGTGCCATAGTCAAGAATAAAAAAAAAGGTTCATACCCAACATCTACTAGTAGCTTTTAAAAAATTAAATCTAGAACTTTCTAAGCAAAGGAAAGAAGTTTAATTAACAAACGTTTGAAGATTATTGCTATATTGTACAGAACATAAACATCTACATAATCTCATTGTTCAATATGCATATATTTAACTATTAATCCAGTCTAACATACATGAGTAACCAAAAAAACATTGAAACTAAATCACATATTTATTATTTATTTCCAACCATACATGAGGCAAACTCGCCAACCATATAGGTTAACACCTCATACCTCGTATAAGTCAACATTGTCAAGGTTTACTCGAAGATGTCTCTCCAAAACATCTTGGACCACGCTCTTCTCTTCTTCATTACGCAACCTTTCAGCTAACAAATAATAGCCATCCTTTGCCAAATCTGTATAAGAACACCCAAATTCCTTGAAACGATATGCCCATCGAAACAAATCTCTTGGTGTCATAAATCCATGTTTTCCAGCAAATATTTTGCTGTTCTGCCTGTGCAACTGCAACTCTTTCATCACTTCAATCATTTTTTTGGCATAGTTTTCAGGGATTTCACATCTCTTCTCCACAATTGTGATCATCTCATCTTCTGGAATTTCATCCACATGTATCTCCACAAAACGATTACGAAATGCTCTGGAAAGCATTTTACGCCCACCATACAAAGTAGGAGGATTTTGAGTAGCAAAGAGCATAAAATCTGGATGAGCTTGAATGGTTTCCCCAAGTTCAGGTACAAAAAGCTCTCTATTATCATCCAGAAGTCGATTTAATGCTTCAAGCACATCAGATGGGGCCAGGTTAAGCTCATCGAGAACTATCCAATAACCATTCCTAACAGCCTTCACTAGCATACCTTCTTGAAATACAAGATTTCCATTGACATCTGTTATGTAGGCACCCAAATATTCTTGCAAATCAGTGTGATCGTGATTATTGATCCTTATGAATTCATGGCCAGTTAAAGCAGCAAGGTACTGAACAAGGCTAGTTTTTCCACTAGACGTGGGACCTTGCAGAAGTACAGGGTATCTTTTAATCAAAATTGCACGAGCCAAATTCCTAAGATGCTCCCTCACACATTTTGTCAAAACATAACTTTTTGAACCATCATCAGACTGAGCATTTTTTTCAAAAGATAAGTAGGAATCAAAGGGTACATGAGGAGGAACTTGGCCCCTCAACAAGTGTTTAAGTATCATTTGATTCATTATCTCTGCACTGGGTGGGTCCAACATAGTCAGGAAAAACATACAAAATCCATCGTAAATAGCTCTTGGAAATGAAAATGTTCTCTCAGCTTTTCTTGTGTACTCCAAGGCACGATAAAGAGATCTTAAACTGAATTGTGGCTTCTGATTGGCCCCATCCTGTAAATTTCGGTCAGAAACCATCTTGGCTGCCTTGTAGAAAGAAACAATGACATTCACTAATTCTCTGTTTGTTTTGCCATCATTCACAAATCTATTGACAAACATACTCAAATCTTCATCGTTTAAGACATCATCAACAAAGTACTCTGTAAACCTACTCTGTATAGAGAAATTTAAATCTCGCTTTCCTACATCTGTCGCTGGATTCATACAAGCAAAGATTCGAAAATTATGATGTCGTCTTATGTAACTCACATCCCCTCTTTCAGCCAAACAGAATGATCCGCTACCTCCTTCCAAAACTCCAATAACTCTTTGTAAGGTTTCTTGCGGAGCTAAATTGATCTCATCAAGAAGAATCCATTCTCCATTTCTAAGGGCAGTTACAAAAGCTCCTTCTACAAATGAAAATATCATTCCAGATTGAGTATCCATCTGAGCAAGGGCATTTTCAAGCTTTGCAGAAAATTTCTCCCAAGCTCTGACATCGTCTTCATTTAATGGTTTTTTTCGCTTTTTAGAGCAAGCTCGCAGTCCTATGTCTGCCGACTTTTGAAGAAATTTTACACCCTTCCGAAATCCAGTTAGTAGCATTCTCCAATTCTTATCACTAAAATGCTTTTGTAGCCGAGATAAAAATTCTCCATTAACCTGAACATGAACAGTTAATGATGCAGAGTTTGAATGCACCATTCAACTTAAGAGCAGAATTCAGAGAAAATTTAAAAAGAAAAAAACCTTTGATGAGAAAGTTTTAGAGAAGAGGTCCTCAAACTCCTTAAACAGGGAAAAGCAGATAAATTGTGAATCAATAGGCTTAAACCCGCCTAAAAGATCAGCAACATCACTCTGCTGACTTAAATTCTAGAACAAGAGAAGAAGTAAGGTTAATAACTCTTCTCAGATTGTTAATTATTGATAAAAAAAAAGAGAGAATGAAAAATATAAACATACCAAAACCGTAAGTTTTTGGCCTAGTTTTGCGGCTAGGTACTGTACTATCGTAGTCTTACCAGTACCAGTTTCACCAACCAAGAGAACAGCCTCATTATACTTAACAGAGCAAGCTATTCTCTCAAGTACATGAAGAGAACTGTTGATCTCCACAAAAGGCATTTTTTTGTGATTTACCTATTAAAAATTCAGAACGAAAAATGTTCAGCCAAGCACAAAGCTACATATGAAACAATGAAGCGTACTTACAGTTTTTTGACATCTTGGAAGATGAACTCGGCCAATTCTAACATCACTTAGTGAATCCTGAAAGATTTCAAAAATTGAGAATCAAAGCAAATAAATAAAAGGTAATTGGTTTCATGTAGGAATACAAAGACCTGAATTGAAGGTTTGGTACAAGGATACAAAGTCTCAGCCAAAGAAATTGGCACTGCCCATAACTTGGCAATTTCTTTCATTATAGTCAACCGATTTTCTGCCGAAGTTGAAAAGGATGCAAATATATCAACAGCCTGCAGATGAGAAATATAATAAATGTCATTTTTATGACCAAAGTATTGTCAATCAGACAGAATGTGTATCAACTAGACAAACAACAATCATTTTTCTAGACAAGCTCAAACCAAGTTATAGGCAGTGCCAATTTTTTGGCTGAGATTGATAAAAATGTAAAAATTGTGACAAACATCAAACCTCCTTATAAATGCACTGCGATTGATAGCCAGACAAACTGCTGCTTACAAAGTTAAACCCCAAACCTATTATACGATTGCACCACTTAAAAAGATCCCTGCAATTAAATTTTGTACAGGTTTTTAGAATTTAATAGGTACTAAATAAAACATAAGATGAATTTACCAACTTCATCTACCTTAATGAGAACAGCTTGTAGTGATTAATAGAATTAGAATCTTGCTGACAAAATCCGGTAACTTGATGCGAAAAGGAAGTGTTCACCCTTTCAAATGTTTCTGAAAAGATGTGTATTTAGCCATAATTCATCAACGACTAATCCAAGTCAAATGTGTAAAGTGATAAAATGACCCACCTATGAGTTTGAATGCAATTGGATCGATTAAGGGGTACTTGATTTTAATTATATTTTGCAAGTCCTCATTGCTCGGAGGTTTAATAACTACTTTCCTCCAAATTACACTGAGTGCACTGCCACCTGCAGCCAAAATCACAATTCTTTTAGAAAATTTATCTTGAGTAGAAAGCACAACTGCACAAGAAATTGTTAAATAAGGATGCCTACCCATAAAAAAAAAACTATTTTCTTCTTATTCAATTCAATTCCCTATTTTATTGGTTTGCGAAATTGTGTTAAAGAAACATGTGAAAAGAGTTTTGTGGGTGATGAAGATGAACTTGATTTTGTTTGGAAAGAGTGCTGTTAGAAAAACCAACAGTGTCATCGTAGGGAAGGGATCTTGAATGATATGAAAACACAATGGACAACATGAAATTGTAGGTAAATGAGATCAACTTTCGTCATTAGAACCAATAATTTTACAGTTCTCCAAATTTGAATATTCAGAAAGATAAAATAATCAATTTCATGGGATTATGAGGAAGCGTTGTTTAAAAGACTCAAAGTATCTGGAACTTTTTTTTCTTTTTGTTGACTCTTATTAGTGTAATGGGCGGTCTATTTACCAAGAATTGTCTTCCAAGTCATCTTCTATTACAAGACCTTATAGTTAGCAATAAATTTAACAAAAAAAGAAGGAAATGTACATTAAAAGGAGAGCCACAAACAAGGGTTCAATCCCCCAAAAACTACACAACAGCAAACAAATTTCCCCAATAAGATCAGGCAATATGAAACTGTCCATATTACCAAACCAGATAAGAATGCAGTACTATTCCAGGAGCTCATTTTTAAAACTTTACGTTGCTACTAGTTCTATGTAACTACTAATGATGAGAATACTGATAAGCAGAAAGGTGGAGTTTTCTAGGATTTGTATCAATGAACCTAGCTTACAAATTCTAGATTTTCCGTATGAGTAGATTTTGATTTTAGGCTTGTCAATTTTTTGAATAGTATTTCTTTCTTATCTCATTATCTTTCAGATTTATCTGAAAATGCAACTTTTAAATCTGTCTTTTATGGACGAAAACATAGATGAAAATCACCTCTCACTCAAGTCCAACTTTACAACTAAAAGAAGTGCATGATAGTATTTAACAAACAATAGGTCTTAAACTTTAGCAAAAATTACCCAAAAAATAGATAAGCAAATATTTCCAAAAAGTGACATTGACATAAAAATACATCGAAATTATAATTAATTATGGACAATTCCTGTTGATTCCTTTCAATGAACATTACCTTATAAAGAAAAATATAGGTGCTGCACAGCCAATATATTAAAAATCACAATTTCAACATATGAGATGATCAAACAAAGTGAAAATTTTCTACAGTTAACTGCATCAAAACATTTCAAAGAGGAGAAGCCAAAATACACCAACCTTCTGAACAGTGAAATATATCAAGCTTCGAAGTGGAAATAGTAGAAAACAGTCTGAAACTTTCTGCCACCCTCACTTCCTATAAGACAATCCATATTCTTAAGTTTATTATATGATCTGTGTATTATAGCATTAGAACATTAAGCGATATATCATGAAAAAGAAATAAATCAGGAAAGTATCAGAAACCAATTTTTCATAGATGAGAAATGGTGAATAAACAAAGTTAAAATGTTAGTACACGCACCTCTCCATGACCAGTTGCAAATGAACACGAACCTTCTAATAAAGGTAGTAAGACAGACATTACATCAGATGATGCTTTGTCTATATCCTCAAAAACTACCCAAAAACCATTTTGGACAGCCTGCAATGAACAAAATAATAAAAAACTGCCTTCAAGAAAACCAAAGAGCATTGAAGAAATCATTTTGAACAGCCATCTACGGATAAAGCAAAAATATGACAGTTTATTTATCTTTTTGAATTAAAAGTTGAAAAATATTATTAGTCCACACCTCAAAATCCAACTAAGTAACAACATATACAGACGCCGCCCAATTCATCAAGAAATCAAACCTGGGTAAGAGAACCGGGTTGCCATCTGAATTCACCAGGACGCTCCGTGCAAACATAGTTTCCAATTAGTGTTTTACCATCAATTTGGTCGTCCATGTGAATGAACAAAACTGATCAAAAGATAACAAAAATTATAAAGAGAAATTTTTCTGAGATGGCTAAGCTAATAGTTCAAAACAATAAACAAAGGTAAAATAGGATAAGTTCCTAGAGAGCAAACGGATAAAATTTGAATGTTGAATAACGAATCATTTTCCACCTAATCTCAAAATGAAATTACCTTGATTTTGGCTGTCCTTAGCTAACTTGTTAATGAGAGCTGACTTTCCAGCTCCGGGAGGACCATAAAGAAGAACAGGCCACTTTTGACTTAAAGCAAGTAGAACCATTTCAAAACTTTTCTTCATCGATGAAACCAGAACAAATGAAGTACAAAATGATTCATCATCATCCCTGGAAACAAAAACGGAAATTAGAACCAACCTTGTCGATAACAAAACGATCCTCGTGTAACATGAAGAATGTTGAATCTTGCGATCAGTTTCCCTTGATCTTTGCCATGGAGAATAGTCTGAACACAATTAATAGCACATTCTTTGCAAAGTAGTACTATTTAATCCTTTTGCTACTATTGACCAGTTGAAGACTGTAATGAGGTGGTTCTTCACATGCAAATACTTAAACTTGGGTTTGCTGTCAAAGCAGAAGAAGATGTGAAACACCAAGCCTACATTTCAAGATGATATGTACTATTGAAGTGGCCACTTCTATCAAGCAATTTTTACAATAATGAAGGTGGGTGGGAGTGTGGGACAAGAGGTGGGTAAGTTCTATTATGAACCGCTACTTTCTGTTTAAGGGTAAGCTGATTATATTTTTTACATCTGAGGAATGAAACTTTTTAGCTCTTCTTTGACTAAATAAGCACAATTTAAAAGTTAAATCCATATTGTCAACAATAATTAATATTTTGATCACACTACCTGAAAGTATGTCGTCGACATCTTATTGGAGGCTCAGTTTCATCTAGTGTCGATTGGGAAAAGGCAGGGGTGCTCAATTTAAAAGAATGCATTGAGTTATCCAGATTTACACTGCTGCTGCATGTTGTACTGACTTTCTCTTCTTCAGACAATTCAACATAGCACCCAGCCTTCTCCAATGATGTATCCTGACAGAATTCCTCCCAGCTAAAAAAAGAAAATAAATAATATAATGGATATATTTCTCATTCTAAGAAACAGGCATATATTTTAAAGTAAAATATGATAAAAGTAAATTTGATACCAACCGTAATAAACATGAAAATGCATCTTGAGACCCATGATTTAAATTAGAAGTTTCGTAACTCGTCTTTTGTATGACTGAAAGTATGTGTCTTGCACACCATCTTATGTCTGAATCCACCGCTCCAAAATTTGGAGAAGGAAATGATTTTACGAGATCAAGGAAACAAGACCAGTTCCAAAATTTGGAGAAAATGTCAGGCTCTGTCAGCAAGATGCGATAAGATATACGAGCAGGAAGCAATAATGCATTTCCAACCTGATTACAAAGTAAACAAATTTCAAAGGTGACCCAATAAAAATCCTGGCAAGAGAGTGAGATGGAAAATAAATAACATACAACATTATCAATATCAAAAACTAAACATTTCAACAGGTTATTTTTCGCCCAAAAAACCTTCCAATTATATAGATTTCAACAGAACTCATATTAATAGTGCCAAGCATAACACCAAATATTTCATCAGATGCAAAAACAAATTATAGTCACGCAATACAAGCCTCAAACTAATCAGGCTCTTTATAAACCATTTATTAGTCATTTATTTATTAATAATTTATATTATTTTAATTATTGAGCAAGTCATTAAACTACAACTCGATTATTATCAATTTATTGAATTCTATGGAAGATTTCTCTACTATCCTTTTTCCTCTTTGCGAAATACAACTTCTGTTTCACCAAATAGTCACAATAATTTATTTAAGTTTGAGAGATGTTTAATGCCCATGCAATTCCTTTTATGTACCAGGATTAGTAGGAGTAGATAGTGAAAAGTTGAATAGAAATTTTCTCGTAGCTGAAAGAGAGAATGGGCAATAGTTGCATATTTTTTCATTCATAAGCAAGTAAAAGAAAACATATTGCCAGTCTAGATCACCTCTACAACTAATAGTTCAATGACTTGCAATTACAAATTCATGAAACTACGATATATTAACAAGTTCGATAAAAAAAACCTTATTTATAATGAATTGAAAGATTGTATGAGATGCTGAAGTTGCACAGACAATTGCCTTTACACAATAGTGATTGTAGAAGGAGCAGAGAGTAACAACTTGAATAGTAATTCTCATGCAACTGTCCTGAACACTGCCTTGCCACCCCCATTTATATATTTTTATAAAAGATAAAACTAAGTCAGAGATAAGTAAAGATATTGTAAAGCTAGGTCACCTTGACCAGTCATCACTAATCGATCGTAACTTTCAAATGCAATATTAAAAAAACTACCTGAGAATTGACATAAAGTCAAAAGAAACTTAAAAGTGCCTAATAGTTGGTTCATTAAGTAAAACTTGAAAGAAAGAGATGAGCAGTACCTCGCTACCAACAACGGAAGCTGGTCTTTCAATCAAAATCCGTTCAAAGGGTGGTGGAGCAAATTTAAAATAACTTACAACAGACCTGTGCCAAATAGCAGATACATTTAATGAGTAAAAGCAACTTAAAAGCAAGTGGTAACTGCATTTCTACGGAGTCGATAATTTACTTTTGTATTCAAAAAGGAACTCACAAATGATTTCGTCAAGATTAACAATGAAATGTCAATTTTTTTATAAGAACAAGGAAATGATATGCATATGATAAAACTATATGCGACCAAAAACATCCACCCAAAAACTTAATAGCAAATTTCCATCTTTCAAGACTATTATGTTCCTAAGAACCACAGAAATGTATATCTGATCTCATGGTTGATACAGAGCAAAACCAGATGGATTTTTTTTAGTATCAAAAGAATTCCAATTCATTAACAGAAAAACAGAATGTAAGATGTTTTCGTCAATTGTGTAAAATAAAAGAAGTTAGTATCATTTAGTCAATTAGCCAGCTTAAATTTTTCAGTTAGTTGGTTAGTAAATATCTAGGGGGTGTAAACCATGATTCGGGAGTATAAGATGGACAAAATCAATAAATCGTGAATTATGCAGCTAGGATGGAAAATATTTAAGATAAACTTTACACAAGGCGGGAAACAAGATATTATACTAGATAAATTACCTCAATAAAAATGGAGCAAAATCAAGGGCTCGACAAAAAGCCAGACAAGAAAGCTCGTGAAGATCTAGACCTCTCCCATTTTGATCATAGAACTCGATAACATTTATAACTTGGATTAGTACATTGTCTTCTTCAGTTTGGCCTGTAGTACTACCAGTATTAGTCCTTAAATTGTGTACAAGCTTAAGAAGTGACACAGCCTTGTCAATAATCTTTTCAGCAAGTGGCAGGAAACATCCTATCAATCTAACTGTATAATTTGGATTAATGAACAGCTCCGCCAAGTTATTGACGACATCATCTTCTCCCATCGCACACCCCTACACGTAGAAGAATTACAGAAGCACATAAGGGCTTAACATACATCTTGGTTTCCAGGAAAAACTATGTAAATCAATTCACAAAAAAAGAGAGTGAGAGAGAGAGGGAGGGAGAAAAAAAAAGCATGGGCTGTCTTACATTGTATAATATACCCAAAAAAAGTAAGGAAAAATTATTCATTAACTGAATTATAAAAGACTTTCAGCACCTTATTTCCGAAGGTATTAAACTGAGGGCAACATCGAAGCTCTGGGCAGCGTGCAAGAAACCTTTTGAGAGAAGATTGAAAACTAAAGCTCCCGTCGATTGCCATTTGAAGGAGGAGTTTGCTTATGAATTAAACACCTGTAAAGAACTCGAAAGAAAATTAACAAGTTTATATAAATCAATAGTAAAATTATTGAACAAAATATGAATCCGAAAATTTCCCTCGTCTCGAAGTTCCAACCTGTACCAAAAACGAAGAAGTACGTTATAATCAACTTCTAAGAGAAATACAAACAAGCCGTGAATAGCAAGTAAACAAAGACTAAACCAGCAGGTTTGAAACTGTTTTAAGATCATGAATACCAAAGAATTACAGTCTAGAAATCACAATAAAGACACATTACCATGTACATTCGTTTGAAACCCAAGGCAAAGAGAAGAACACTCCAAAAAGGTTTCGAATGGGTCAGAGAAAAGAGAAACAGTAAAAAGCGGCAGATAAACGGCCAAGTATTATAAACCCTAGAGTAAATTGGAGCAACAGTGATGAAGAGAAGTCTCCGAGCACGGAACTAGGTCGGTGCGCGGGGTCTGTTGAGAACAGAACTGGGAAGGCCAATTGAGCTTAAACCCTACTGGGTTTATCGGTATTTATACTTTTTCCCAGATATAAAAACACTGAACTGGCGTTTTATTTTAGCGGTTCGGCTTGGATTCAATCCAATTTCGAGTGCATTAGGACTTAACGACTCGATTCGGTTTAGAATAGGTGAACCGAAACAAACCGATTAAACTGAATAATAACTCATCCTCATTCAATTTCATCCGGTTTGAATTGTTTGGGTCTGTTTTGTTTTCGCGTGGATCGGTTTTCAGTAGGTTTAACTCGGTTGTCACTCGGATTTCAAGCTATTTCTAGTTTCCAATGAGGTTGACTCCGCTGTGGAATGTTGGTCTCAAAAATCAAGAGAAAGAACAACGATACTAAAAATTTCAAACCACAGCTAATCAGAGAAGAAAAATCAAAGTTAAAAGAACAAATCCTCAATCAAAATCATGAACTCTGTAAAAGGGTCAGATCATTCGGCAAGAAAAAACCAAAAGACAGCTCTTGTTCATCTCAAAAAGCCGAGAGAGAGAGAAGCCCACCAGAAAAATCGCCATTTTTTCAAGCAAAAAAAGGGAAAAGAAAAGCTTTTTAACCTGGAGCAACAGTGTTCTTTCGTTTCCAAACGTTTGCGGAAAAAGAACGATCGTCGGAGACGACAATCTCCTGAACCAGTGTTTCTATGAATCGAGAAACGAAACTGAAGAGCTCCGTCTGCGCGAGAGCTTGATTGGAGAAGACAAGTGAGCGACGAGGCACGGAAAAGAGAGCGAGAGAAGATCGTCGGAGGAACGGAGTTCTCAGAGCACCGGCCGCGAGAAACAAAGTGCGTAATTTTATTTTTAGATCTTAATATTATATAATTATTCATTAACCATGCATTATTTTATTTATTTTATTAGTTTCCTAATTTGATTAGTTTCTTAATTTATTATAAATGCGAAAAACTCCCAAGTTAAGTTTGCCCGGCGGCCAGCCTCCTGGCCTCGCCGGAGGTCGAACTTTGTTAACTGTTCCTTTAATCATAAATTAACGTGTTTTATATTGCAATCTTATCTGGTGGTGAACGACAAATGAGTTAATTAATTATTTTTTATATTTGTAATTAATTACTTCAATGTAAAAAAAACTTAGACAAATTGAATAAATAAATTTGACATTTTTCAAATCTATTGTGAGTATTATTAAATAAAATCTCTAGGTTTATTTAGGGATAGACAAAATCAAACTAGAATCGTAAATTAGATCTGAATTGTCAGTTTAATCCGGTCTTGATTCTAATTTTAATAAATCGTCATTTATTGGCCAGTGTCGATTTTTTGGAGTAAAAAACCTTGAAACCAGAATCGTTGGTCAAAAAGTTATAAACTTACGTAAAATCTGACCCAAATCCTAATAAAATCTTATAAAAATCTTAAAATTAGTTATAATCTCATCTAATTACTTAAAATCTGACTCATTATATTTTAAGTTTTTTAACTATAAAATAAAATCAGGTTAAAACCAGAACTGTTAGTTCTGGTGCCGATTCCAAAAATTCAGAATCGTGAATTTTGATTTTGGTTCTATTTCGAGATAAAATCGAGACAAACCGACTAGTGTCCACCCTTCGTTTACTCTCATATTATATTAATTAAACATGGTTATTGCTGGTGAATAATTGTTTCAATTATGGTTATTTATGTTAATTTTAAATTTTAAAATAAGATGAATGTTACATTATTTATTAACTAAACCATAAAAATAATCATAAAATATTTTAATAATTACTTTCTAATTTCTCAAAAGAAAACAAACAAAATGTGAGATTACTCTTAGGGTTTTTATCGTTTGAATTTTATGAGATTTGAAAACATGTCAAAAACCCTACTTCAGACCTGGTTCACGTTCGACCTAGATTTGTCTTGTGCTTCTTCTACACAGAATTCATCCTCTCCAACTTCAAACCAGCTCGAAATCTTCTTATGAAGCTTTCAGCTTCAGTATTAACATCTGCACCGGCAGAAATTTCCCCATCGAACTCTACTTCCGGTGATAAGCCTGTCGGTGAATTACAATTGCTCTTTATGCTGATGAAATCCCCCTTCACCACATATTCCCACTCTGGCATTCTGAACGGCGGCAATGGCGGCGGCGGAGGAATGGTAAACAACGGTGAATCATCACTGTCGTCCCCATTTTTGAAGCTGGTTGTTTCTTTCGCCTTGATACATTTTCTTGCCGGAATATTGCAGGCGCAGGTTTCTGTTCCCGGCGAGGCCGAGAATAAACATGGAGTGGAGTTAATTTTCCTTGTCCTTCCCTTTCTGGAAGAAGAAACATTCTGATAAAAAAGTGGAGCGATCGTCGTCGGCTGATGCTTGTGATCGTCGGCGGCGGATACGAGAGTCTCGAAGCTTTCGAAACTATTCCTTCTTACGGCCTTCTTCTTTCTCCTAGATGGATTCGAAAATGATTTGGTAGAGCTAGCCATGTCTGGCCTCTTCGTCCTGACTTTTGTATCGTTATTATTTCCGTCGTTAAGGAAACTTGTCCCATCGGAAAACCGTACGATTTCATCGCCGGTGGCCATTGAATACTCTCGACGTAGATCTGGGTATGAACTGCAACTCCTCAAACCACTATTCATGGCATTATAATCCGCCTGATCGTAACTCTGGTGCCATTGATGCTCGGGTAACGAGTTTGATCTATAAACCCTTTCGGACCGAAATGAAGAGCGATGATAATCTTCAAGCTGGGCACCGTCATTTTCGCCGGTGTTTCTGCCAAGGAACCCACAAAGAACGGCGAAGACGACGAGAACGAAGTTGAGAAAATCCCAGTTTTTCTTGACCAGCTGATCGGACCTGAACATCAGAAAAGTGGATGACAGAAACGAAGGCAGACTCAGAACGACAAAGACGACGACAGAAAAGACTACAAGCGAGTTGAAGTTGAGGAAGAGAGAAGGCTGCCGGCTGCAGTTCGTTTGCAGCTGGCTTTCCTCTTCTTCCATGGCGGATCTTCAGCGCCCAAAACCAATTTTTTCTCTGATTTGTATTTACGTGTGCTCTTATTGATCAGCTTGTGTGGTTTTAGCTTTACGCGTTGCTTGTTTAAATAAAAAAAATGCAAGATTTAGATAAAAAAAAATGAACTTTCAACGAGAAGGAATAACTCAGCTTCTCCATCGCACATATCAGGTCTAAATCTGAAAAAACAGGCTTCTAAATCAATAAAAACCCTAGTTTAGCGCCATGAAAACAGTGCAAATCAAGAAAAAAAGGGACTTGAATTTGGGTTTCTTGTCCTCGTGGACGAATAAATTCTAGGGTAGGAAGCAACAGGGCTAGTGTAAAAGCTTTGGCTTAAAGCTAGAAGCACCTGAAATTCAGCATAGTTTATGCAAAAATCATGAACTGTCCTACAGAATGTTGCCATTTTCAAGCATGGACTTGTGTGCATGAAACCTGTGATGCTATGAGCTGTTTGTCATCTACTACACACAACATCAACTTCATAAGCAAACCCTTATTATTCCTCTTTGAATTCATCTTCATTTTCTTTCATATTTTAAGCAATAATTACAACTAGACCTGGTCAAAGACATAGGTGGATCACCAGCATGTTTGTAGTTGACTATATTTATTAGGGTAAAAATAAGATTTGCCACCAAACTATAAGTTCTATGACAAATTTACCATCAAACCAACTAGTCACATACGACCTTCTGCACTAAACAATGGAACCTTGCTTTTAATTTTTTGTTTTTATTTAATTTTACTATACAAAATATTCTACGAACGACTTCAAATTTTATCACATATTTAAAATATTATAAGGCGATATTCTACAAAATTTTGTATATTTTCAACTGTTGTATGCTTTATTATAATTTTTTAAATGCAAACAATGAAAATTTCACTGAAAATCTATTTTATACATTTAAAAATTATAACAAATCATATAAATGCCTAAATTAAATAAAAAATTAAACTAAAATTATAAAAAAGTACCGACATACATATGCATTTTGGTAGTACAACAAGTAAGACCGTTTGCAAGTGGCCAATTTGTTAATTTCAAAAATTTTTATAGCTGGTCTATTAAAAGACAATAATTCAATGGTTTTTTAGATTTAGCCCTTCAATATTTTAAAAATTTTCATGAATTTTTCGCAATTGTAGTATTTATTATAATTTTTTAATAAAAAATGAAAAAAAAATTCATCAAAATCCGTAGAACAAGTACAAATTTAAGCATAAACTTTCACGATGTTTATCTACCAAACTACAAAATGATTTAGAGAAAAGGCAAACTCGAATAAAAATGAGCGAATTTTTTCATTTTTATGAATTCAAAAAATTATATTAAATCTTATAATTGCAAAAATCGTTTTCATTCGAGTTGGGCTTTTTTTTTGTTTTTTATTTGCGGTAACATTATGAGTTTATGTTTAAATTTGTAAAAACTTTTATTGAAGTATCATATTTTAATGAATTTTTTATTTTTTGTATTTACAAAATTATATGGCTAAATACCCAAAATGACAATCAATTTAGGTAAATAACCCAAACAAACACAAATTTAAAAAAAAAAAAAAAACATGAAGCGACCATTGCAGGTGACCGCTGGGATAAGAAGTCGCACACTCATTTTTCTAGTTTTTTTTAATTTAAAAAATGGTATTGCTAAGAAAATATAATTGGAATGAGTTGAAATTTTTAGCACACATTTACAAAAATAAAAGAAAATATTTTGAAATTTTTCGTAAATTTTCAATAATTGTATGTATTATTATGAATTTCCGAATACATAAATTAAAAAATTCATCAAAATTATGTATGTCAATAAAAAAAATTCTACAAATTTAAGGATAAATCACAATATTGGACTACCAAACTTCAAAAGGATTTGAAAAAAAAAAGTCGAATTCAACCCTTATACAACTAAATCAAATTTTTAGTTTGTTCGAATTTCGCAAGTCTGTGAAGTAACCAAAAATTGATTTTCAAAAATAAAATAATTTTTTATATTAAATGACATAATACGTAAATATAACACGAGAAAACTAATGCAGCCAGTGCAAAAATCCAACGGTGCAAACACTAAGAAATTCTTCCCTGAACAGGTAAAGCTTTTCAAATTTTTTATCGGAAAAGTCAAATTGGGGCATCAAACGATTTTTTTTGCCAGCACGTAGATCGTGATGAACAACTATAAGATCAACATATTATGCGTCCAAATTGAACATTTGAGCATAAATTATATCCCTCCAAAGTTTTAATACAAAAATCACTCAAAGTTTTTAATTACGACAACCTGTAGCTACTTTTGACTTGAATGTTTTTCTAAAATAATCTCACGACTTTAAAAAAATTAGTATATGAGTTTATCTTGAAATTTTTAAATTTTTTATTGAAGTACCTATTTTTAATGAATTTTTCATTTTTAGTATTTGAAAAATTATAACAAATGGTACAATTATTAAAAATTAATAGAATATTATCTTACATTTCTGTAAATGTGTAGTAAAAATTTTAGTCATTCCGTTAATATTTACTTAGTAATAATATTTTAAAAAATAAAAAATTAACTTAAATTTAAAAAATAAGCACACGAACCTCTAGCGGTCGTCCGTCATGGTCATTTTTGGTTTTTTAAAACACTCGTGATTGTTTTAGGTTATTTACCCAAAACTCATAGTCGTTTTTGGTACTAAGCTTAGTTACAATAAATCATATAATTATGAAAAATTCATGAATCTTATACTATTTAAAATGTGTAAGGTTTTTGGGTGGTACGACACATCACACTGTCAACGAGTGATTTTTTGTCAAATTTCAAAATTTGATGGTCTTTTTGTCAAAAAATCATATATTTGGATGACTTATATGGTTTCTATTCATTTGAGTTGATAAATTCCTCATTTCCCATTTTATTTCTAACTCAACAGAAGCCTAAAACTAGTGATAAAATTTTCAGATTTAACAATAATCAATGTTGTAGCATTCTTGGTAAAATATGCATAAATTTTTATTTTATTTCGAGTTTGACCAACTATTACATGATAACCTCGTGTTTTTAAATCTTTTCCGAGAGTTAACAATACATAAAACCTATTACATAAAACGTCAAGGCATTTTCATAGTTTAAAAACTTGAAAACGTACAAATTGAAATATTAAATGATACACCACAATTTTTGGTAACGGAATTGTCCTCCCCCTACAAATCAAAATCTCTCCTCTTGGTTGTGGAAGATTGAAAAACAAACAATCAACCTTTCAAAACTCATTGTGTGTTTGTCAATCTCTCATATTCTTTTAGTGAGAATCAACCTCTGACGTACTTATTTGAGATATGAACAATCAAGTGAATTTATTCGAACATCGAAAGAAAGACATTTAAATTTTCAAAAAGAAACGTGAGGTAGAACTCCATATTAGAAACATGACTCGATGATGAAAAGAGATTATCTTGCCATATCGATCCAAAGGTCCAAAACTTCAGAATTTGTAGAAAAATTGTTATTGAAGTCCATTTGAGAGCAAAATGTGATTTTGGATTCAGTATATGAATTAAAGTTAAGTTTTAATTTTTTTTTTAATATGATATGAATTCTCAAAATTTATTTATTTTATATAAATGTTGTGTTAAACATATTGAATTGAGCATATAATTTATTTATTCATTCATTAATTAATTGTGCATATAAAAGATAATAAGACAACATAGGTCTATGTTCTCGAGTTTTGAATCTTTAAACTTGATGAGAGTATTTTGAAATACTACTGCCTAAGTATGAATTGACAACAAAGTTCTTTTTTTTTTCAATATTTACTAGTGTTTTAACTATTTTATTTGTGTACCTTTGTTCTACATTTTTTACATTGAGCAATGTCAGATTTAAGTTTGAAGAGGGTACCAATTAACACTAGTTAATATACATTCTCATTAATATAACATATATAATATATATATAAAATATGTAAAAATAAAATGAAGAAAACAAATCAAGGCAATACTACAAATCGTGCCACAGGCAATGTTAGAGTCTCAAGTGATGAGACTATTTAAGGGATAATCTTTTAGACCACTATCCCTTAAATCCTAATGCAGTTAACTATGTGAGTTACAACAAGAAAAACTAAAAACTCATATAACTCATATGGGAAGGAAAAGAAAAACGATGATTATCAATGGACTCAATTGTCACAAGATACAAATTCTAAATTTGCACGGTAATTATTTTGATTTGCACAACATTCAACTCACAACCTAATGCTACAATATTCTTTTTACATAAATAAAGTATAAAGAATACTAAAAGACGTAATCAAAGTACTATGTAATCTTAAAAGACAACCAAATGACATTTTTTTTTTATTTTGCATGTCATTATTACAGATACTTCTTATTATCAAACTATTCTTTTTTTTCGGAATAAAGTGCACCCATATTTTCAATTGTATCATATAAATATAAAATTTGTGGGGGAGATATTTTCAGTATCTCTCCAAATCAATGCTAGACAACTAACTTGGATTTGCGTGAAATTGAAAGCAAAATTGAATAAATATTTTCGGAGGCTTTCAAAGATTGTCTATTACCCATCTGCATAAAATTCGTAACTGGTTCCAGATGAACCACTTGCTAATTGAACAAATTACACGAACATTGTCAAGTAGCCTCCAAGATCGACCTTGAATTTGTCTAAGAACACAAATACTATTATTCAAGAGCAAAGGAAGTGCCTACCACAAATCTAACACAAGCTCTCATACAATTCCAAAATTGTGTGGGAGGGAATAGTACTACCACTAAGAAATAAAGATGCTTTTATGCTTTAATCTCAATTGTAAGGATAGCAAATTAGATAGTCATATTCCAATCGTTTAAACAATTGGACAATTTTCCTCCTGGACAATTTTGGTTTTGTATGTGAGGCATTCTGGTTTGTTCTCTTCGTAACCAGTTCATTTGGAACCAACTGCAATCTTTGGGTAGATGGGGCTTACAAAATTTTTGCAAGTTTCCGAAAATATATATTCAGATTGAAAGAGTAAGGTTTAAATCTCTAGCGTTGGTCTTCATCGGCTTATCAAGACTTTAAAAAGACCAACATTTATGATTGTGGTGTTGGTATTCATCAGCTTATCAAGACTCTAAAAAGACCAACATGTATAATTTGTTTAATTTAAGTTTTTATTTTCATGCAGCATTTTGTTGTTTAGATATTGTTTTCTGACTAAGAGAACTTAGAAGAAGAAATTTGTGGTGTTAGTCTTCATCAGCTTATCAAGACTCTAAAAAGACCAACGAGTATAATTTATTTGATTTAAGTTTCTATTTTCCTGCAGCATTTTGTTGCTTAGATATTGTTTTATGACTAGGAGAACTTAGAAAAAGAAATTTGTGGTGTTGGTCTTCATCAGCTTATCAAGACTCTAAAAAGACCAACGAGTATAATTTGTTTGATTTAAGTTTCTATTTTTCTATTGCATTTTGTTGCTTAGATATTGTTTTATGATAAGAGGAACTTAGAATAAGAAATTTGTAGTGTTGGTCTTCATTAACTTATCAAGACTCTAAAAAGAAAACGCGTAATATTTATTTGATTTACGTTTCTAGTTTTCTACAGCATTTTGTTGCTTAGATATTGTTTTCAGGCTAGGAGAACTTAGAAGAAGAAATTTGTGGTGTTGGTCTTCATCACCTTATCAAGACTCTAAAAAGACGAACGAGTATAATTTGTTTGATTTAAGTTTCTATTTTTTTGCTGCATCTTGTTGCTTAAATATTGTTTTCTGACCATGTAAACTTAGAAGAAGAAATTTGTGGTGTTGGTATTCATCAGCTTATCAAGACTCTAAAAAGACCAACAGGTATAATTTGTTTAATTTAAGTTTTTATTTTCATGCAGCATTTTGTTGTTTAGATATTGTTTTCTGACTAGGAGAACTTAGAAGAAGAAATTTGTGGTGTTAGTCTTCATCAGCTTATCAAGACTCTAAAAAGACCAACGAGTATAATTTATTTGATTTAAGTTTCTATTTTCCTGCAGCATTTTGTTGCTTAGATATTGTTTTCTGACTAGGAGAACTTAGAAGAAGAAATCTGTGGTGTTGGTCTTCATCAGCTTATCAAGACTCCAAAAAGACAAACGAGTATAATTTGTTTGATTTAAGTTTCTATTTTTCTATTGCATTTTCTTGCTTAGATATTGTTTTATGATCAGGGGAACTTAGAATAAGAAATTTGTAGTGTTAGTCTTTATTAACTTATCAAGACTCTAAAAAGACAACGCGTAATATTTATTTGATTTACGTTTTTATTTTTTTGCTGCATTTTGTTGCTTATAATTAGTTTGACTTAAGTTTCTATTTTTCTGCTCCATTTTGTTGCTTAAGTATTGTTTTCTGACCAGGAAAACTTAGAAGACTGGTCTTCATCAGCTTATCAAGACTCTAAAAAAACCAACGAGTATAATTTATTTGATTTAAGTGTCTATTTTTCTGCTGCGTTTTGTTACTTATAATTAGTTTGATTTAAGTTTCTATTTTTCTGCTCCATTTTGTTGCTTAGATATTGTTTTCTAATCAGAGGAACTTAGAAGAAGAAATTTGTGGTGTTGGTCTTCATCAGCTTATCAAGATTCTAAAAAGACCAACGAATATAATTGGTTTGATTTAAGTTTCTATTTTTCTGTTGTATTTTGTTGCTTAGATATTATTTTTTGACCAAGGGAACTTGGAAGAAGAAATTTGTGGTGTTTTCATAAGCTTATCAAGATTCGAAAAAGACCAACATGTATAATTTATTTGATTTAAGTTTCTATTTTTCTGCAGCATTTTGTTGCTTAGATATTGTTTTCTGACTAGGAGAACTTAGAAGAAGAAATTTGTGGTGTTGGTCTTCATCAGCTTATCAAGACTCTAAAAAGACAAACGTGTATAATTTGTTTGATTTAAGTTTCTATTTTTCTATTGCATTGTGTTGCTTAGATATTGTTTTATGGTCAGGGGAACTTAGAATAAGAAATTTGTAGTGTTGGTCTTCATTAACTTATCAAGACTCTAAAAAGACAACGCGTAATATTTATTTGATTTACGTTTCTATTTTTTTGCTGCATTTTGTTGCTTATAATTAGTTTGACTTAAGTTTCTATTTTTCTGCTTCATTTTGTTGCTTAGGTATTATTTTCTGACCAGGAAAACTTAGAAGACTGGTCTTCATCAGCTTATCAAGACTCTAAAAAAACCAACGAGTATAATTTGTTTGATTTAAGTTTCTATTTTTCTGTTGCATTTTGTTGCTTATAATTAGTTTGATTTAAGTTTCTATTTTTCTGCTCCATTTTGTTGCTTAGATATTGTTTTCTGATCAGAGGAACTTAGAAGAAGAAATTTGTGGTGTTGGTCTTCATCAGCTTATCAAGATTCTAAAAAGACCAACGGATATAACTTGTTTGATTTAAGTTTCTATTTTTCTGTTGTATTTTGTTGCGTAGATATTATTTTTTGAACAAGGGAACTTGGAAGAAGAAATTTGTGGCGATTTCATAAGCTTATCAAGATTCGAAAAAGACCAACATGTATAATTTATTTGATTTAAGTTTCTATTTTTCTGCAGCATTTTGTTGCTTAGATATTGTTTTCTGACTAGGAGAACTTAGAAGAAGAAATTTGTGGTGTTGGTCTTCATCAGCTTATCAAGACTCTAAAAAGACAAACGTGTATAATTTGTTTGATTTAAGTTTCTATTTTTCTATTGCATTGTGTTGCTTAGATATTGTTTTATGGTCAGGGGAACTTAGAATAAGAAATTTGTAGTGTTGGTCTTCATTAACTTATCAAGACTCTAAAAAGACAACGCGTAATATTTATTTGATTTACGTTTCTATTTTTTTGCTGCATTTTGTTGCTTATAATTAGTTTGACTTAAGTTTCTATTTTTCTGCTCCATTTTGTTGCTTAGGTATTGTTTTCTGACCAGGAAAACTTAGAAGACTGGTCTTCATCAGCTTATTAAGACTCTAAAAAAACCAACGAGTATAATTTGTTTGATTTAAGTTTCTATTTTTCTGTTGCGTTTTGTTACTTATAATTAGTTTGATTTAAGTTTCTATTTTTCTGCTCTATTTTGTTGCTTAGATATTGTTTTCTGATCAGAGGAACTTTGAAGAAGAAATTTCTGATGTTGGTCTTCATCAGCTTATCAAGATTCTAAAAAGACCAACGGATATAATTTTTTTGATTTGAGTTTCTATTTTTCTGTTGTATTTTGTTGCTTAGATATTATTTTTTGACCAAGGAAACTTGGAAGAAGAAATTTGTGGTGTTTCCATAAGCTTATCAAGACTCTAAAAAGACCAACCGGTATGATTTGTTTGATTTAAGTTTCTATATTTCTGCTGCATTTTGGTGCTTAGATATTGTTTTTTTTACCAGGGGAACTTGGAAGAAGAAATTTGTGGTGGAGCCCTTAATTAAAGACGTCTACAAAAAGGATCCTGTTGTATTAGAAGAAAAGAAGTAGGTTAGATTTTAGATACTTCAGGAATTAAAATTCATTTCCCTCAATGTTTAGCCTGCCATCATACAGATGACTGGTATCAATAAAATCGTAGCATACTCCAATAAACCAGTTTTTTGATTCAAAAATTGAGAATCAAAGCAAATAAACAAAAGGTAATTGGTTTCCTGTAGCGATTAATAGAATTAGAATCTTGCTGACAAAATCCGGTAACTTGATGCAAAAAGGAAGAGTTCGCCCTTTCAAATGCAATAAGATCTATTAAAGGGTTCTGGATTTTAACTATATTTTGCAGCTCCTCATTGCTCGGAGGTTCAATACTTACCTTGCTCCAAAGCACCCTGAGTGCACTGCCCCCAGCAGCCAAATACACATTTTCTTTAGAAAATTTATCGAGTATTAAGAAGAACGTTTTTTCTTCTTATCCAATTCAATTCACTATTTTATTAGTTTTCAAAACTAACTGTCTTGTGCAGGAATCAACACCTATACTTACTATAAGATGATCAAATCACAGTTGGAAGATATAAGATGATCAAACAAAGGGAAAACTTACTATTTTGATCTTGCTATCATGAAGAATGTTGAATCTTGCTATCATTTTCCCTTCATCTTTGGCCATAGAGAATAGTCTCAACACAATTGAGAGCACATTCTTTTGCTACTATGTCCCAGTTGAAAACTTTAATGAGGTGGCTTTGACATGGGAAAAATTAGACATGGGTTTGCTGTCAAAGCAGCAGAAGATGAGAAACAGCATGTCTTCATTGCCAAGGCAATTATGCACTCTTGAAGTGGCCACTTCTGTCAAGCACTTTTCACCAGAGGAGGGTAGGAGGTGGGTAAGTTTTATTATGAATACTATTTTTTGTTTAAGGGTAAGCTGATTATACTTTTTACTCGTGAGAAAATGAACCCTTTTAGCTCTACTTTGACTCGATAAGTACCGTTTATAATGATTGTACAAGGAGCAGATAGGACAACTTGAATAGTAATTCTCTTGGAACTGTCCTGGACAATGCCTTGCCACCCCATTTATATACTTTTATAACAGCTGAAACTAAGTCTGAGATAAGGAGAGGTATAGTATAACTAGATCGTCATGACTACAGTGATCCTAACTTTCAAATACAAAATATTGAAAAAACTACCTAAGAGCTGACTCATATATGTGACCATAAACATCCACCCAAAACTTAACAGCAATTTGCCATCTTGAAAGACTGTAATGGTCCTTAGAACCACAGAAAAGAATATGTGAACTCATGGTTGCCACAGCAAAATGAACTGCAGGCGCAGTTTTTTTAGTATCAAAAGACTTTATGAAGCTAAAATGGTTTTTTCAACTGTGTAAGATAGAAGAAGTTAGTATCATTTACCCAATCAGCTAGTATATATTTCTCGAAGGTGGGTTAGTAAATATGCAGGGGGTGTAAACCATGATTCTGAGTGTATAAGATGGACAAAATCAATAAACCATGAGAGATGAAAACATTGAAACGAAAAAATTCATTAAAACTACTTACGTCAATTACAAACGTTACAAATTTAAGGGTAAACTCTTACAATGTTGCACTACCACACTTCAAAAGAATTTGAAAAAAAAGAGTCGAATTCAACCATTTATGGCTGAGTCAAATTTTTAGTCGTATTCTACAAGTCCACGGACCATCGATTTGCAAAAACATAACAAATTTGTTATTAAACAGCGTAAATCATAAATGTGACAAGAGAAAAAAAAGTGGTCCACACGAAAAGTTAACCGTACGACACGAAGAAATCACGGTCCGAACATGTAGAACTTTCCATATTTTCATCGGAAAATCCAAATTAGGGCATCAAACGAGGATTTTTGCTAGCGCATAGATCGTGACGAGCACTGCAAGATCGCCATAATATGCATCCAAAGCAGATCTTCGAGCGCAAAATTATGGTCTTCCAAAGTTTTAACACAAAAATCACGTAATGTTTAATAATCGTGACTTGTAACTACTTTTGACTTCAACAATTTGTCAAAATCATTTCACAACTTTAAACAAAAATAGTATACAGTTTTATTTTGCAAGTTTTAGAATTGTTTATTGACGTATGTATTTTTAATGAATTTTTTTCATTTTCAATATTTGGAAAATTACAACAAATCGTACAATTTTAGAAAATTTACGAAACTTCTTAGAATAATGTCTTATATTTCTATGGATGTATAGTAAAGTTTTCAAGTCATTATGATAGCATTTTCTTAGTGATAATATTTTTTTAAAATAAAATAAAAAATTAAATTAAAAAATGAGTGGATATGTGTTCACCTCCAACAGCCATCCTTCGTGGTCGTTTTGGGGTTTTAAAAAAACTCGTGGTTGTTTTAGGTTATTTACCCAAAACTCATCGTCATGTTTGGTTCTAAGTCTAATTATAATAAATCGTACAATTATGAAAACTTCACGAATTTTATATTATTTAAAATGTGTATTGAAAATTCTAAGTCATTCTGATAATGTTTGTCAAAAAAATTATACAAAAACAATTAATTTTTCTTAAAACTTTGACCTACTACGCGCTAGTTTGATATTTAGAATCTCAACATGTCACAATAGGTTTTTGGGGGGTGTGACACGTCACACTATCCACAAGTGGTTTTTTGTCAAATTTCAAAGTTTGTTGATCTTTTTGTCAAAAATCATGTAGTTGGATGACTTGTATGGTTTTCATTCATTTGGGTTTTCATAAACTCAGCATTTCCCCTTTTCTTTCTAACTTAACATAAACCTAAAACTAACAATAAACTTCGGAAATGCAACAATAATCAATGTTACGTGCATAAATTTTCATTTTATTTTGAGTTTGTAGTAATTATTAAATGATAACCTCGTGTTATTAAATCTTTTCCGAGACTTAACAATACATAAAACCTATTACATAAAACGTCAAGGCATCTTGCATTGTTTAAAAACTTGAAAACATACAAAATTGAAATTTTAAATGATACAATACGAATTTTGGTGACAGAATTGTCTTCCCCCTATAAATCAAAATCGCTCCTCTTGGTTATGGAAGATTGAAAAAAAAAAAGAACTTTTCAAAACTCATTGTTTGTTTGTTAATTTCTTAGTTTCTTTTAGTGAGAATCAACCTCCTATGTGTAGATTTATAAAANCTTTTCGACCGCTATCTCCGAAATCCTAATGCAGTAAACCATGTTAGTTACAACAAGAACAACTCATATAACCCAAATTGGAAGGAAAACCGAAACAATGATTATCAATAGTCTCAGCAGCCACACGATTCAAATTCTAAATTTGCACAACAATCAATTGGATTTGCACAAAATTCAGCTCACAACCTAATACTAAAATCTTCCTTTTACATAAATAAAGTACAAAGAATTCTAAAAGACGTAATCAAAGTACTATGTAAGAAATTTAAAAGACAACTAATTGACATTTTGTTCATTGTGCATGTCACTATTACATATACTTCTTATTATTAAACTATTCTTTTTTTTGTCGGAACAAAGTGAACCCATATTTTCAATTCTATCATATAAGTCTGAGATTTGTGGGGGAAAAACAAGCCTCTTGGATGATTGGAATGTTGTCTGATTGTTTAAACAATTGGAGCGGGACTATCTCATTCGCTATCCCTGCAATTGAGATTGCAGCAGGGAAGCATCGTTCTTTCTTTGTGGTAGGACTATTCCCTCTCATACAATTTTTAAATTGTATGAGAGCTTGTATTAGACTTGAGGTACGCACTCCTTTGCTCTTGAACAGTGGTATTTATGTTCTTGGAAAAATTCTAGGTCGATCTTGGAGAATACTTGACAATGTTAGTGTAATTTGTTCACTTAGTAAGTGGTTCATCTAGAACCAGTTAAGAACTTTATGCAGATGGGTAATAGACAATCTTCAAAAGCTTCCGAAAATATTTATTCAATTTTGCTTTCAATTTCATGCAAATCCAAGCGAGTTGTCCATCATTGATTTGGAGAGATACTGAGATTTTATTCTCTAATGTTCGATCTTCATCCAGCTTATCAAGAATCTTAGATGTCGGGATGTACAGTTCATACAAAAGACTCTTAGATTTGTAGATCCCGACATCTAAGATTCTTGATAAGCTGGATGAAGATCGAACATTAGAGAATAAAACCTCAGTATCTCTCCAAATCAATGCTAGACACCTCGCTTGGATTTGCTTGAAATTAAAAGAAAAATTGAATAAATATTTTTGGAGGCTTTCAAAGATGGTCTATTACCCATCTGCATAAAGTTCCTAACCGGTTCTAGATGAACCACTTACTAAGTGAACAAATTACACTAACATTGTCAAGTAGTCTCCAAGAACGACCTAGAATTTTTCCAAGAACATAAATACCACTGTTCAAGAGCAAAGGAAGTGCGTACCTCAAGTCTAATACAAGCTCTCATACAATTCAAAAATTGTATGGGAGGGAATAGTCCTACCACAAAGAAAGAACGATGCTTCCCTGCTGCAATCTCAATTGCAGGGATAGCGAATGAGATAGTCCCGCTCCAATTGTTTAAACAATCAGACAACATTCCAATCATCCAAGAGGCTTGTTTTTCCCCCACAAATCTCAGACTTATATGATAGAATTGAAAATATGGGTTCACTTTGTTCCGACAAAAAAAAGAATAGTTTAATAATAAGAAGTATATGTAATAGTGACATGCACAATGAACAAAATGTCAATTAGTTGTCTTTTAAATTTCTTACATAGTACTTTGATTACGTCTTTTAGAATTCTTTGTACTTTATTTATGTAAAAGGAAGATTTTAGTATTAGGTTGTGAGCTGAATTTTGTGCAAATCCAATTGATTGTTGTGCAAATTTAGAATTTGAATCGTGTGGCTGCTGAGACTATTGATAATCATTGTTTCGGTTTTCCTTCCAATTTGGGTTATATGAGTTGTTCTTGTTGTAACTAACATGGTTTACTGCATTAGGATTTCGGAGATAGCGGTCGAAAAGTTGATCTTTTTATGAAAAATGCACTAAATAGGCTCATCACTTGATGCTTTGACATTGTTTGTTGCATCGCCTTGATTCTTTTTGCTTCATTTTATTTTTACATATTTTTTTAATGGAAATCTATATTTACAAGTGTTAACTAGTATCCTCCCCAAACTTAAATCTAAAATTATCCTCAATGTCATGTTTGATGATATAGTTTTATTAATGGGCGTTATTGGTCTTCGTGCAGTTAGTAATTAGTATTTGAAAAATATACTAGCTTGAAAGGAGAGAACTCAGACAAAACTTTTAAATATAGTAAGGGAACCGAAATATATATATATATATAAAAAGATTTATAGTATTTTTACGTAAATCAAAGGGTATTTACTTACGTGGGTTTCGGAGGCTCGTGTATCGTGGATGCATAAATTAACTGTGCTGTCGTTAAAAAAAAAAACGCCTGCATGGATAAAATTGTTCGTCAAACAATCTTTTATACGGATAATGTTTCGCGAAGATAAAAAAAGCGATGATCTTGAAACCTGGGTACCTGGGCTGTGTGGATTAGGGTTGATCCACGTCATCGTCTCCTTCCCTCTCCCTGTATTTTTTACCCATGAGCAGAACACCAGACGCTGTGCGTAAACTCGTGCTCTGGTAAAAGATCGAGATGGGTTTGAGCTGGGGTTTGGCCTTGCTCGGAGAGAGATATAGGGTTTAGGGTTTAGGGTTTATGATTGAGAGGAGATAGTCGTGGCTGATAGAGAGGAAGGCCAAATCTGCATCATCTTGTAGACCAAAGTACAACTAATTCACCCAAAAATCTGGTTTTAAACGCCGGAGATTGGTACAATCTGTTCTATGAATCTTCAATCATATCCAGCAAATATAGCGTCTGTTTGGGTTCGACGGTTACATGTTTGTTCGGAAAATCCAACGTTTCATTTATCCACCTCTGAATATTTAAAAAAGTTGACAATTAGAAAGAACCTCTAGGCAGAGAATTCGATACAAATAAAAATAAGAGAGAGTCGCCGATGCTTGGAGCCGTAACGAATCTCGGGCCGACCATTGGATGAATATAAAAATAACGCTATGCTTAGTAATTGTTAGGGTTGGCCAAACCACACCGACTTATTGAGTTAGACCGCGAAACTTCAAGTTTAAGGTCGGGTCGAGTTTGTTCATTTTACGTATTGCGAAAAATTGGGTCGACTTATATTTTAGAGTGTGGGTCACGGGTCGCGGGTCGGGCTAATTTTTTTGCTAAATCAAATGGATCACCTAATTATTGAGAAACCCAATGACTAACGGAAAAAACATAACACATCACACACAAAATTTAATGTAAAAAATCATTTAAAAAAACACAAGCATAGGGACTACTCTACTATGAATATTGAACAAATGCGAGTCGTATGCCTCTATCTTACATCAATTTATAAAAAATAAAACTTTAATAAAAATAATTTACGTGAGTCCACTGGTCTGTACTAAATAGATTTAGACTCATATAAAACTCGAACAATTTTCACTTTAACTTGAGTTTTATGGAATAGATCTATAGCATGTGCTCGTTAGCCTAATTCAAGACTAATTTCTACTTTAGAACAAATTATGTCATTAGCAACTACTCTTCGAATATTCTTTTGCATCATGTCTCTTACGACTTACCTTATCAATTATTGATCATCGATGGTTGTGTTTAAACCTTTTTAAACCACATTGATGACATATTCAAATCTCACATAATATCATCTAAATCTATGTGAATAAATATCAATATCTGTATCTGTAATAATAAATCTGCTCTTGAAATTCTAATATTTCCACCTTTATTATACTACCCTAACAATATGTTAAATTTTAATTTAAAAAGTGAAAGATCTGTTTCTAAGATCTCATGGTATCAAAACCACATTTTATGATGATAACAACCATCACAAGATCCAAATTAAATTATTCGAATAATTACAAAATTCAATGAGATCTTATCGTAATTGGTTCATCTCAATTGAAAAGTTTGTAAGTGGGTTCTTTAAAGAGCTCCCCTTGCTATTATCTCCCTTAATTTCTTGAATATTTCCAAGCCCATCCTCCATCGACTATAAAGATCATCAATACTAAAATTACCTTATAATCAAGATTACCCTTAAAAAAGATTAAGAATAAGACTAAAATAGGTAATGCTAAATAATGTTATTTACGTAGCTTTGGGCCTTTGACTTTGACCGCTCAATGTTATTTAATCCGGCGGGGGTAATATCGCCGGCGACAGCCGACAAGGGGAATAGCAGCGATGTAAAATTAAGAACAAAGGTAAGATGATGAACGGGCAACTTTGTTGATTTGAACTCAAAAAGACAGAACAATCCCATGTTTTCTGCGTTTCGATTTTGGTTTTAGTCGATGTTGGTGGAACGAACTACCAAATTTTCAACGGGATTCGTTTGTCAGTTTCCATCTCGTCCGACAATTGATTCTTTTTCCTAAATTTAGCCTAACAGCTTCTTCTCCCATCAACAATGGAGTCGATCTCTTCATGGGTTCTCATTCTCGTTCCTGATATCGACTCCCCGCTGCAGTGGTGGCATCGCCTAGCCATCGATGGCGCTCTCTTACTCGGCATACGCTTCGCAAGACAGCATCGGCGCCGCCGTAGTCGTTGCGATCGATAATGATAAGAATAGCCATTATGCTGTAAAATGGGCCGTCGAGAACCTTGTCGCCGGCAGCGGGAACAACACCGGTTGCATCCTCGTTCATGTTCGGACCCAAAGCTTGCACCCCCGTCGGTATTTTCTCCTTTTTTTTTTGCAAATTGCTCCGCGTGTTCTTCGTCTATTCACAAATCATCAGTTTTTTCACATTTATTTTTGGGTAATTTGCAGAGGATGTCGACTCAGCTCCCATGGGAGGTCGTCCGCCGACGGAAGCTGAATTGCAACAGTTATTCCTCCCCTTCCGGGGATTCTGTGCGAGAAAAGGGGTAAAAGTTCTTAACCTTTCTTCTTCCTCTCCTAAAGTCTCCCGACTCCATAACTCGTACCTACAGTTGAATTCGTGGTAGTAATTTGGTCTACGAAAATGTTATTACAGATTCAGGCAAGGGAGATTGTCCTCCACGACATTGACATCTCGAGTGCACTAGCTGACTATGTCGGAAACAACTCTGTCACCAATATCGTCGTTGGCGCATCCAACCGCAATGCAATTCTCAGGTCTCTCTCTCTCTCTCTCTCCAAACTCTCCTACAATTCATAGTCATCCTTGGGAAATGAAGAAGAAGAAGAAGAAGAAGAAGGGAAAAGTTGCAAAGATGAATTCGATATCAGTCCATGTGTTCTAATATAACAAATGTGACTAGGGAAAGACTCTTGAGATTTGCCTCTATGCAGGAAGTTCAAGAGTATAGATGTGCCGACTAGCTTACTAAAATCTGCACCGGATTCGTGTTCTATATATGTCATATCTCGGGGAAAAGTTCAAAGTAGTAGAATTGTCAAGTCCAGAAGGAAAACCGATGAGGCGAGTCCGCCACAAAACAAGGGAATTACTACCCCACAAAGCATGGGAGCTACTCCACCACAAAGCACGAGAGGTACTCCACCACAAAGCACCGGAAGTTCTCCGCCACCAAGCAAGGGAGGTACTCTGCCACCAAGCATGGGAGGTACTCCACCACAAAGCATGAGAGGTACCCTGCCTCAAAGCGTCGGAAGTTTTCCGCGACCAAGCATTGGAGGTACTCCACCACCAAGCAAGGGAAGTTCTCCGCCACAAAGCACGGGGTATACTCCTCCACCGAGTAAAGGAGGTACTCCACCACCTAGCAAGGGAGGAACTCAGCCACAAAGCATGGGAAGTACTCTTCCACCTATCAAGGGGGGTACTCTGCAACAAAGCATGGGAGATTCTCAGCACAAGGCATCTAACTCTTCAGACTCTGAAGATAAACGCAGGTAATGCTTAATACTCTTTTACAGAAAGTTTAGGGGAGATAATGCCATCCAAACTAGAATATTTTATGAATAGGGATGAGTAACACCAACCGACCCACGGGTCCTGACCCAATCGGGATCATTTGGGTTGGGTCGGTTAAAACATTATTTTTTTTTGTATTTGTATTGATTTCAATTATTGTTAAACGAGTTTGATCAGGTTTTAGACTTTTTGGCCAATAAAAAAACGACTTTATTTATTGAGAATCATCTAGTCATTTATATGTTTTATTTATATATTGTCATAGTAGTTATTGCTTTGTCGAGATTCGAATTTAGAATCTTCTACTCCGATAATATGATAAATGTCTAATAATCTCAAAAGTTTTTATACTTCTGACATTAGTTTAGTTAATATATACATTATCAAGAAAAAACATCATCCTACAAGTATAATTTCTTGAACATTTGGAGCTATAAGTGCTCTTAACAATAAGAAAGTTAAATTAATCATTATTTAGACAACTATCTACCTACAAAGAATTTTTGAAAACGCTGAATTATGGACAATTTAACTCTTGCTTTTGTGTTGCAGTTGGAGAGATACTGGCTACGGCAGAGGAGATTTGGTGCAAACAAGCCATGGCAGGTACGCATCCAACATGAGCAACGAGTCACTAGGAATGCCGATGGACAGTATGGTGTCTGGAAATTCATCCCATCAAAGTTCATTGTCGGGATTCAGTGACTTTTCCGGACCGCTTAGTTACATATCAAGTGACTCGTTGACGGATAACTTCGAATATCCTCCGACCTCAGAAACGAGCTCCAAGTCGAGAAATTTTACGATGCATACCCCAGTAAGTTTCAGAGTTAACTCTTGACTGTATTATATATACACAGCAGAACAACTTTTCCCGACATTTCTTAGAAGATAAGATTATTAAGGCCTCTATAGATGTAATATATATTGAAACCATAGAAAGAACAAATCAAAGACGAGATGAAACTACAAGTCCATTTATCGAAAGTGTAGTTATCTGTCTCAAAATATGGCTATTTGGCTCTTTATAATCGAAGATAATAGCATTGCTTTAAAATCAAATAACCTGCAAACAATGTTCTATTTTGGGCTGTAATCCATTTTTCATTCAGAGGAATCGTGTACATTTTTTTATAATGTTTGTTTTGCAGAAAGCGAACAAGTTCATTTTGAGCAAATTATAGCCTGTTGCAATGATCGATCTTGCTTCTTTTTTATAGATAAATTTAGTCTAATTTATCTCTTTTTATTTAATAGTCTCCGCTAGAAGCTGAAATGAGAAGGCTTAAACTAGAATTGAAGCAGACTATTGAAATGTACGACTCCGCCTGCCAAGAAGCTGTTGCAGCAAAACACAAGGTAAGATCAAATTTCGAAATATACCAATGTCCATATCCCAACCATAAACAACTTTGTCTCTTCCATCTCCCCAGGCACGAGAACTTGAAATACTAAGGACAAAGGAGGAAAAGAAACTAGAACAAGCCAAGATTGCCGAAGAGACTGCACTTGCTGTAGCCGAAGCAGAGAGGCAAAAGACGAAGACTGCAACAGAAGCTGCAACAATGGCTCAACGCCTTGCAGAGATGGAGACTCAGAAGAGGAAATATGCAGAGATGAAGGCAGCGCAGGAAGCAGAAGTGAAGCAGAAAGCCATGAATGCTTTGGCACATCAAAATATAAGGTGTAGAAGGTATAGCATCGAAGATATTGAGGTTGCAACCAATTATTTTAACACTTCGAACAAGATTGGTGAAGGCGGGTATGGACCGGTTTTTAAAGGTTTGCTCGATCACACGCCAGTTGCAATAAAAGCATTGAGGCCAGATTTAGCGCAAGGGCAGAGACAGTTCCAACAAGAGGTAAAAACTATACGCTTTATAAATCATTATATGCTCATGCTATATAGGCTGCCGATCAAAAAGGCCAAATCTTCTAGTGCGCTCCAACTTTCTATCTTGTTCTTATTGGTTGTTAGCTCGAATTTCGATTTTACAGATTTTATTGAAGACTGAAATTACAAGATGTAATTTTTTCTTTGTAAATGAGTGTTGAACCAATGCAGGTTGAGGTTCTGAGCTGCATAAGGCACCCACATATGGTTCTCCTCTTAGGGGTGTGCCCAGAGTACGGCTGCCTTGTCTACGAGTATTTGGAAAATGGAAGCTTGGAGGATCGTCTCTTGCTCAAAGACGGAACTCCTCCAATTCCATGGAAAATCCGCTTCAAAATCGCTTCCGAAATAGGAACTGCTCTTCTTTTCCTCCACCAGACCAAACCCGAACCGCTGGTCCATCGAGACCTCAAACCGGCCAACATTCTCCTCAACCGCAGCTATGTTAGTAAGATCAGCGATGTCGGTTTGGCTCGGTTGGTCCCACCTTCGGTCACCGACAGTGTTACTCAATATCTCATGACTGCCGCTGCCGGAACCTTCTGCTATATCGACCCTGAGTATCAGAAAACTGGACTCTTGGGCGTCAAGTCGGACATATACTCTTTTGGTATAATGCTTTTGCAGATCATTACTGCTAGATCTCCAATGGGTCTTTCTCATCGGGTTGAGCAAGCCATTAACGATGGAAAACTTGCACAAATTCTTGATCCAGCCGTGAAAGATTGGCCTGTCGAGGAGACAATATCATTTGCTAAGTTAGCTCTCAAATGCTGCGAGTTGCGGAAGAAGGATAGACCCGATTTGGGCTTGGTTGTGCTGCCCGAGCTCGTCAGGCTTAGAGACATTGAAAGCGACTATCCAGCTCCTAATGATCTCAGTTTTACTCCCCAACAATGCCATTTTAAGTCAGTTCCTAAGCTGGTGAGAGATCAGGTCAGCTTGCTTGTCTTTGATTAGATCAAATTTCTTACTAAATTGTGCATAGAATCATCCTTTATGCAACCCTGTGATCTTATTAGTATGCACGATATTCAGGAAGGAATGAAAAACAAACCTAATGTGGAAAGGGAAATCAACATAGATCGAAGCGAGAAGAAGGTGGCAGGCCATAAAGTCGATGACCCGAAAATGGAAATCGAAGAACAGCTCTATGAGAGCCAATTTGAGCTTCAGCTTGAAGAGAAAAACTGGAAAAGCCAGCCCTTTGCCACCCTCGGGGAGACCGGATGAAAAACCAAACAAGAAGCAACTTGACGGCTGTTGGTCTATGGTCAGTTGTTCTTCCCCTAATCCAAGAAATTTTACTCTTTTTCGTAAGGGTAGAAATATAATACTTGCTAGATTCGTTGCCTCGCTTTTGTTTTTACGGCTTCGATCGAGTTGGATTTCATTTCATAAAGACAAATGCTAGTAATTTATGAAGAAAAAAGGACTCGTAATGGAGGGAGTTTTCATCTTTCTTAGCTAATTCATGGATTAATGGCTTTTAATCACTCATGTTTCGGAATCAAGAACGATTAGCGATTATGTGCCAGAGAGACGATAAATTTCTTAAATCGTTCATAATCAATGTGTTATATTTTATAGCTCATTGGGAAAAGGCGAATAATTTATAAGGTGTTCGTTGAGGTCACGATCGATAATAACGTTTATTGACGGGAAATTTACTAGTACTATTAGGGGTGGTCACGAGTTGGTCTGATCCGGTTTTATTTTATATTAAAAAAATTTAAATATAACAATAAATATATATTTTATTATATTTGAGTAGAGTTTTAAGTAATTATGTGAGTTTATAATCAATTTTAGGATTTATATCATATTTCATTAAAGTTTTGGTCGAGTTTTATTCGATTCTAGAATTGTTTTGACTCACGTTCCCGATGTTACCGTTTTTTACTGCTAAAAACTAGCACCGGCACATAAATAATAATTTTAAAAAAATTAGAATCAAGACAAGATTAAAACTGACGGTTTCGGTCTGATTTACGGTTTTGGTCCAGTTTTGCCCGTCCCTAGTTACTATTTCTTCTATTGTTTTTTCAATTTTGGTAATATGTTATAAAGATTAATTTTTATAATTCGTTACGCCAATAAATATAAGATATATTCTTATTTAATTTTACAAAAAATATAATATTTCACCAAACTCAATTGAATAGTTAAAAAGTTAATTTTTTAAACCAAGTTGAGTTATTTTAAAACCCGGTCGATAGAGGTTCTCGCGGTTCGATATGAAACGATATTAGGGTTTGAAAGAAGCGAATCTTGGCCGAAGAAGTCAGCTTCCTGAACACCTCAGGCTCAAAGGCTCTCTCTCTCTCTCTCTCTCCGGGGGAGACGTCAAAACCCTAAATCTGAGCGTAGAAATTCATTCGTTAATGGAGCACCGAACTTCGAACCGTGATACGCAGGCAGGCTTCGATCACGATTCATCAAATCAACGTCTTTACAACCCCTACAAGGACTTACAGCTTCCTTACCGAAATTTTCAGCTGTCCACGAGCCCTGAGTTTCTATTCGCAGAGGAGGCCAGCCGCCAGCGCCGATCGTGGAGCGAGAATCTCACCTTTTACACTGGTTGTGGCTACTTTGCTGGGGCTATCAGTGGCGCCGCCGCAGGCCTTGTATCCGGCGTCAAATCCTTCGAATCTGAAGACACGACGAAGCTTCGAATCAATAAGATACTGAACTCGTCTGGGCATTCGGGTAGAGTTTGGGGGAACAGACTTGGCGTGATCGGCTTGCTCTATGCAGGTATTGAAAGTGGGGTCGTTGCGGTTAGGGATACCGACGATGTGTGGAATAGCATCGCTGCAGGACTCGGCACTGGTGCACTTTACCGTGCTGCCAGAGGGGTACGATCTGCTGCGGTTGCGGGGGCTGTAGGAGGCGTAGTGGTGGGGATGGCAGTGACGGCTAAGCATGCATTGAAGCGGTATGTGCCTATATGAAAGAGCTCGGGTCCTTACTATGGCTTCTGCTGCAATTTTGAATCATATAATTTGCTTTAGGAAAGGGCAGGATCGCAGTAAATGTGTGTAATATAATCACAATAATGCCCCAAAGTTGGCCTACTGACTTTTATTTTGTCTGGACTTGAGGTCTATTCATTTATCAGGAGTCTTTTGATTGGTGATATAATTGTCGAAATTTTGGATGATTCATACTTTTTATATTAAGTTTAGCTGTTTGATGATCTATCAATGGCAGATATTTGTTTCATATTCGGCTACTTGATTTAGTTTGGTTTGCTTCTCAACCATGGATCCCTTCCTAGTAGTTCAAAAGATTCTCGTAGATTGAGATGGGTTGTTCGTTTGATTGTACGATGTCATTTTTCAACCATGAAAGAGACTTGTATCTTTTACAGGCCTACAGACTTTTCTTTCCCTGCAGGTTTAGAGTCATCTTTTTAGTTCTTATATAAGCTTAGTCTGCAGAAGAATGGGTTAGTATGGCTTTTCACATGTTATCTTCTCTTTCATATCATGATATCTGGTTGTTTGTACTGTCTTTATACGCTTTTGTGTCTTCCTTCTTCCGTTTTAGAAGCAGCTGTGGATCACCAGATGTGGGATAATTGTTCATCAAGATCCATGGACATGACATTATTGCTCAAGTCTATTTGCCACAGGCGTCAGCTAATTTCAAAACAGGCAAGTTTATGACTTCATGGAACCATCTTTTGGCAGGTAACTAAATAATCTAGAGATTTCCGAAGTTCTTCTAGACATAAATCTACTTGTTTTTTACCTCTAGATCTTGCAGACCTTGCCAAGTAATATGGATGGATTCATGATTCCTTGATTTACCCATGTTTTCTAAAGCCTTTGCTTGAGCATTAAGTTTAGTATAACATAAGATTAGTCGAAAGCTAGCTCAGCAACCACTAATTGACACTTTTTTATTACTCGTGATCTTTTAGTTTTCTACTAGCAATTCTTCCACAAAGATGATTGGTTAAAATATTGAACTTGTGAAAAAGTAGCACTTTATCTTCCTACTTAAAAGGTTTGTTTCATTGTTACTTTATATTAAGTTATTTGATTAGGAACTTTAGTTGCAACTTGAAGAAATGGCATGACATGGTGCAACCTTATATTAAGCTATTGCTTGTACTCGAGTAGGAACTTTTACATGAGCTCCCAAGTTTGTTTGACGAGTTTCATGGTACTCGAGTTTGAGATTCCTCTAGTGGGATTGATTGATTGAGGTTCCTCTTTTCCTACGTTAGAGGAAAAGAGGACTTGTTTCTGCATGGTCGTATCGATAAATTATATGTCGATGTGCACTCGCACAGATACTTCTTTCCTGAGTCGTTTGAACATTGTAAATTTTTGGAATAGCTTTCTAATTTTGAATTTTTTTTCAAATGATCAATGATTCATTTTCGTGCTTCATTTATTCCCTTTATAATATAGAAAATCGCTATCATTTTGTTGATCCTTCATAGATTTGAGTATAGTTTTTGCCTCTCAATCTTCGCATACTCTAATTGAGCATTTAGGGATGCAAAACATGAGTATTCTATGTCTATCTACCTTCTCGCCTTAGAAATAAAATACAGATGAACTTGGAACTATCATTACTAATTGAACAATGTTAAGTTTATCTTCTTAGTATATTATACACGTTAATGTGGTAATATGTGATTGATGCAATAAATATAATAAAATTATTTTGATTATAATACATTAAATATATTTTAATTAATTTTATCACAATTCGACACATCAGCGTGTACAATAAAAAATAGATTTAATAGATAAACTGATCATTACTCTTATTAATATTATTTTGATGAAATTTAAAACTAATGAAAGATGAACTAACATCAATATTTATTTAAATAATGTTATATTTATTTTTTATTTTCATGTCTAATTTTTATTTTTTGTTAATGTGATTTCGATATTTATTTAATGGTTTATGTAAGTTAATGATAGTCATTAATGCACCATTAAAAATAATAAAAATTAACAATAAATGGTTGATTTAGTTACCTAATAATTGTAATTTGGGTTGAGTTTAAACCTAATTATTTATTTAAGAAAAATTATCCTTCGAATGTAGGGAGATTACCTTAATATATACGTATCTAAGTTGTAGTGCTAGCTAAGGCAAGGGCATAGCTGGCAATTCACATTGGATAGAAGGCTAAGAGTATAAGACCTAGCAGCCTTCTCCTTGATTCATTCCTTCTGCCTTTAGCGTTCGCCTACCTTTAGCTCCACGGTGCAGATCCGAGGAGTTTGGGAAACCCTAGCTCTCTTTCGCTCAAAAGCCCTCTATTTTTCTCTCCTACTTCGCTGATTACCAGGTATCTACTTCACTTATTCATCGCTTTTTTATGTGTTATTTGCTCTCTTTTGGAATTTCTAGTTTTCTGTTTTTTTTTTTGTTTTTTGTTTGATTTAGATTACTTGTCCTGTTGTTTTTAGGTCGGACGATATGGTTTTTTTGGTTTAGCTGATTTGTATGGGGTTTTTTTGGTTTATCTGATTTGTATTTTTCGCTTTCTGATTATTTGGATCCCGAGTTTCAGATTTTTGTGGTCTTTCGATTCTGAGATTTTTGGAATCCAATTTTTTTAGTTATCGAAGTGCTGTTTTACCTGTTTTCGCTCTCTGCTTCTTCTGGATCTTAAATTTTCTTATCTATTTTGATGTGATAATTATCTGTTTTCCGCGCCAAGGATTCGTCGTATCCATTACCCTCCAGCATCCAATCTACGAAAAAAAATACGAGATAACTCGAGCTTCGCTTAAAGCTCTTTCACTATATTTATACGCTCTTTCTCTATATTTATACGCTCTCTCGTTCATCTGTTGAAGTAACAACTGTACGTTCGTTAGTTATTTTAATGTTTGTTGAGGACCAACTCGTCAGCTTTTGGATACGTGAACCTTTTTTTCTCAGTCACTGAAATAAGAAAATTAGTTTGCTCAATAATTCCTTTCTAACACTTTTCTTTTTTCGAGTAATCTTGCATTGATGATACTTGGGGATGTGGGCAAAAGGTGGTTACGGGCTAATGATTTTCCCATACTGCAAATCATCTGCTCCCTAGTTTGTCTTCTCCATATATTAAAAAACAGAAGTTTAATGCTTGTACTCTTATTTCATAGGTGTGCAGTTTGGCTCTTTTGTGATAATTTTCCTAGAATTTTATTTTTTATCTTATTTTTGATTATCGCCTACTGACTGATGATGGTTTGGTGTGTCAATTATATAAAAGTAAAAGGGTTTTTCGGTCCTTGAACCTGATGTTCCCAGGGAGTGATTTTTTTATTTTTGGTACTGTTTGGTTCTATTTAGTAAATTGGATTCTGATATCTGTTTCCCCATGTGTATTAGCATATTTCACTTTATAACTTTCTTAAGACGCTTGTATTGTTTTGTTTACAGACATGGCAGATTTAGCTCCAGAGGGATCCCAGTTTGATGCAAACCAATATGATAACAAAATGAGTGAGATGTAACTTTCTTATGGTCTTACTTTGTTTTTTGCATATTCTGTTTCAAAATTTGTGTTTTTTTTAAAAATATTTTATGCATCTATGCAGACTGTCAGCTGAAGGACAGGAATTTTTCACCTCATATGATGAGGTTTTTGAAAGCTTTGATTCTATGGGATTACAAGAAAACCTTCTGAGAGGCATTTATGCATATGGTAAGTAGCCAAAATTCTTTTTTTTTGGTTATTCTTTTGATCATCTGAATTATTTGCTTAACTCAATATTAATTTCAACTTCTGAAAAGGTTTTGAGAAGCCCTCTGCAATTCAACAAAGAGGAATTGTACCGTTCTGCCAGGGTCTTGATGTTATTCAGCAGGCTCAATCTGGAACTGGAAAAACGGCAACCTTTTGCTCTGGAATTTTGCAGCAACTTGATTATGGTCTTGTTCAGTGCCAGGCTCTGGTACTAGCACCCACCAGAGAACTTGCTCAACAAATTGAGAAGGTCATGCGAGCTCTAGGTGATTATCTTGGTGTTAAGGTTCACGCTTGTGTTGGAGGCACAAGTGTACGTGAGGATCAACGCATTCTTCAAGCTGGTGTGCATGTTGTTGTTGGCACTCCTGGTCGAGTATTCGACATGTTGCGACGACAGTCCCTTCGACCTGACTACATCAAAATGTTTGTTTTGGATGAGGCTGATGAGATGCTTTCTCGTGGATTCAAGGATCAGGTTAAAAACCTATTATTGCGTGTCTTTACATTGAAATATTGACTCAAAGATGATCAACCAATTTTCTCTTTAGCATATTTATTATGAGTTATTTTAGGTTTATCTTCTTAGCATACCTCTTATTGTATACAATGTAATGTCAAACTGTTATTAGTCTAATAATCTAGTTAAAGTATATTTAATGTATTACAATGAAAATAATTATTTATAACATTGATTGTATTAATTACATTAACATGTATAATAAAAGAGTATACTAACAAGTTAAATCGAAGATTACTCATTTATTATTTGTTTATTATGAGTTGAAGTTTGATATTCTAGAATTATCGAATTCTAACATCTTAATGATTACAGTTTCTAACATATGTTTTCTGTTTGGCAAGATCTATGACATTTTCCAGCTGTTGCCATCAAAAGTTCAGGTAGGTGTTTTCTCTGCCACAATGCCACCTGAAGCTTTGGAAATCACGAGGAAGTTCATGAACAAACCCGTAAGAATCTTGGTAAAGCGCGATGAACTAACTCTCGAGGGTATCAAGCAATTCTACGTCGATGTTGACAAGGAAGACTGGAAACTTGACACACTCTGCGATCTCTACGAGACTTTGGCTATCACCCAAAGTGTCATCTTTGTCAACACTCGTCGGAAGGTCGATTGGCTAACAGACAAGATGCGAAGCCGGGACCACACTGTCTCTGCCACCCACGGAGACATGGACCAAAACACCAGAGACATAATCATGCGAGAATTCCGCTCAGGCTCTTCTCGAGTTCTCATCACCACCGATCTCTTGGCTCGAGGTATTGATGTCCAGCAAGTTTCCCTTGTCATAAACTACGATCTGCCGACTCAGCCTGAGAATTATCTTCATCGTATCGGTCGAAGTGGCCGATTTGGAAGAAAGGGTGTGGCCATTAACTTTGTTACTGGTGATGATAGTAGAATGTTGCACGACATTCAGAAGTTCTACAATGTGGTGATCGAGGAGCTGCCTGCAAATGTTGCCAATCTTCTGTAACGAGGTGAAATTTTTGTGGGCTTTTTTTTTTATCTTGCGAGATTAATGTATTCACATGCTAAATGTGTTTTTTGTTCTTCCCCCTTTTCTTATTTTGATTTTACTTCACCTAAGTGACTTTATCCATGTGCTCAGACTTGTGAACTCATCTTTTTTAATTATATTTCGTGCTCCATTGCAATATAAATACTATTCATCTTTTGAATTCGATTTTGACTTTTGTTGTCTGCAATTGATTTGGGTCCATGGTCAACTTCACCCGGTCAAAGCCAAGGTTTGGTCAAACCAGCCGAGCAAGGCTCAGTGCGTGTCCAAGTTGAAATCGTCCACGGAAGACGAACCTACGTCAGTTTGTATAGATCAGCCACTTTCAATGTCTCCACTACAAAATTTCGACCCCAAATTTCAGGAATCCTCATTTATATAAAGTTATTTAAGTCATCAAGCTTTCTCCACTTTATTCCTTCCCTTTCCTTCCACTCAATCATTTCCAGTTTTCGGCTCCCCGTCTGCTTCCTCCAATCTCTCCAATGGCGGATTTCAGATCTCAGTCCTGCAGAGATGGAAGAATGCAGAGCGAGCTGTTCTATGGGGACAGCACAACACCCGCAGGCATGCAAGATCTGAGGTCTTACAGTGTCAGCAACGTGGGTTCGATCCAGCCGTATAATTTTGGGAAGGAGATGACGATCAAGAAGGGGAAAAGCAATTTTGGGTCGTCCTCAAAAAGCTGGAGCTTCAACGATCCAGAGTTGCAGAGAAAAAAGAGGGTTGCTGGGTATAAAGTATACTCAGTTGAAGGGAAGATGAAGGGGTCTTTGAGAAAGAGTTTCAGATGGATCAAGAACACTTGCTCCCAAGTAGTATATGGATGGTAAACTCATCGAAGTTTGGGGAACCCAGAAATGGATTCGAGAAAAATGATTATAAATTTGATTACTTGTTCGTAGATTTATTGTGTTATAAACATGGTTGTCTCTGACCATTCTCTTCGATTTATTTGATAATCTTTTGTCTGGAATCCTGATTCGATTGCTGTTCTTTGAGTCTCTTAAGAACAAAACCTCAAATTCTTGCACTTTTATTTACACAAATATGAGACAAATAAGAAGAATACAGATCCCAAACTTAAATTTAGCGATTTAAAGGACAGGGACGAGAATGATATGCTGCTGAACCGGATTAGAACTCGTCACGAATCAGAAATGAGCAATCTTTGTCCTAATCGAATCGATGAATACTGATTAATCTCATCTTTCGCTATCCATTTCAGATCATGTTTCTAGCTTGTCTGTTGATCTAAGATGAAATTCAAGCTAAATAAGACTAACTACACAAACAAAATGAATTCAAGCAATTATTTTTATGAATTTCTTTTGAGTTATTTGAACAATCGTTACCCTATTTAATCGATACAATAAATGGAATAAGTTAACGTAAATATAAGATTTCCCATGAATTATGTCCACAAGCTATGATCCGGGGGTGTTCAACCCTCGAACTGAAGATGTGAAATGGAGTATACCTGCATCAACCGAGTGTACTTCGAATAATCTGCAATACTTCTCGACTGCATGTCAATAATGGCAATCTTTTCCAAGTACACACATTCATAGATGTCAAGAAAACAAACTCAAGAGTAATCGAAATGCATAGTAGTAGAACAGGCGAATCTTTCATATCAACAATCATAACCAAACAAATTGTTCCCCGCTTACAAAGCGGATAAGAGTCATAAAAGATACCAACGATGAGAAGAACCGTAGTTCTTGGGTTAAAACACAGGCTCAACAAAAGATATAAAAAAGAAAAACACAGACTTCTGATCTTATTAGCTAAATTTTTCCAACATCATTGCATCGCAGGAGAGAAATAGATGTATTACCTAACCATGAGGGAGCAGCCAGTATTTGAACATCATTTCTTGGGACGAATTGTCTCCACCAGAGCTTCAATCTCTTCCTTAACTCGTTCGAAAACGTTCGGGCCTTTGACTTCATCCGCAGGCGTGTTTTCGTCAATATCGTTACTTGTTCCATGAGTTTCCTTGTTATGGCGGGGGGATTTCATAACTGCATCTATTTCTTCCTTGACTCTCTCCACGATGTTTGGTGCTTTTACATTTTTTTCTTCCCATACACAGAAAGCAAACGAAAAATGAGTCGCTTCTTCTTCTTCGTAACTCAAATTCAGGAACAAGAGATGGAAGAACAAGAACAGGCCATACTAACTTTAGAACATATAAAAAGATAACTCAGCCTAAAACTTTGGCTTTGTTTGTACTTGTTTAAAAAATTTTAGATAAGCGCGATAATTTTTGAAGATGGAAAACTCCATTAACATCCCCTGATTAATAACCTAGCTTATGAAGGCAATCTTAGAATATTAATTACAAAGGAGATGCATGTAATCCCATTTACATCTCTCTATTAAAGCCAGCACAAAGGAAAGATGCTTTAAATTCGCATCTCATACGAGCAATAACCAAAAACAGAGAAGGTAATCTGATCCAGATTCAAAATTGAAGACCAGTTCGTATTAAAGCCTTGGAATGAAATCGAAAATCTACAAACAACAGAGGCTCAAAGCCATCAAGTAGGAAAAAAAAAGACGATCAAAAGAAATTCAATCGATGATAGAGATTCAGCTTCGTATTCAACGTTCTCACACGTGGTAAGAAGTTAATGAAGAAGATCGCATAAAAGGTAGGCGGTACCTGAACGAGGCTCGGCCATGGGAGTTTCTTCGAAGCAACTAAAAATTCTGCCGGGTTGCGTTCGGGTTCAGCGATCTCACATCTTGTGAGTGCGTTGTCAGTTGAGCAAAGATGACAATTACCACCGCATGTAATATTGGGCCTTCTGATTGGGCCTTATAATTGGATGTCACGTAGGCTCAAAGCTTAAAAGCAAAAGAGGAAACATTAAATGTTTATACGCTGTCGTTTTATTCCCACGTTAATACTTTCCTTTTAAACCTTTTTATTTGATTCTGATTTTTGAATTTCAAATCTAGTAAGGACTCTCCTGAACGCTCTCTCTCTCTCTCTCTCCCTCCCGGCCTCCCGTACTTAAGGCCGCCGCTCTGCATTCAGAAACATTCTCTGATTATTGATTCTATTCTCTGCTAAAGAAACAAATATTTGCTTCAATATTTGTTTGTTCAAATGGTTGCTCCTGCGAAATGGCTGAAATCGCTCATTTCTCTCAAAAAGGCCAGCTCAGCGTCCTCTGAAATTGTAACTCCCACAGTTTTGTTTTGTTTTCTTTTTCGAATGTGGTTTTAGAATTTGATTCCACTTTACAATTTAGATTATGAGTTGCATTTATCTGTAAGCGTATTTTAGGGTGAGGTTAGGGACCAGAGTAAGAAGAAATGGAGGTTATGGAGGAGCGTATCTGAAGGTTTTGGAAGTGCAGGGAAAGGAATGAAGAATGTAGAGTTATCGGAACCATCTGAATCGGTAATTTCAAAATGCGATGCTTTCACTGTCGCTATGGCAACAGTAGCTCGAGTTCCAGCAAAAGAATTCATGGTAGTCAAGCAAGAATGGGCTGCTATTCGGATTCAGACAGCTTTTCGGCGCTTTCTGGTTCCTCTTTTTCTCTCTATTTCCCGTAATTTTCTCGAATCGTGGCTTACTTTATGACAATTATGTTGATATATTCAACAACTCAACCAGGGAAAAATAGAGATCTCCAAATTCAGCAAATGAAACCTAAAAGTGTAAAAATAATTTATAAACTATGAGCATGTCTTTCAGTTTCGGTCCAACTTAAGTAATCCATTTGCTTCAATAATGTTGCGTTTTTCAATCCAGTTTTTAATCAAAATCTGTTCTACTTTCATAAATGGTCAATCATTAGCTGTCAATGTTGAATATATTCTCAACTCTGCACTTCTTACTGCATTTCAGGCAAAACGGGCTCTAAGGGCATTGAAATCGGTAGTTAGGATTCAAGCTATATTTCGAGGAAGGATGGTTAGAAAGCAAGCTGAAATGACATTGAAGTGCATGCAGGCTCTTGTTAGAGCTCAATCTCGAGTAAGAGCACAATGTATGAAAACTTTGGAATCAAATCAAATCGAAACGAGTTCACATATGCATATTGAGGTATTGATGAACAAAAACATATAGTTCTCTTAATTCTAATGCAATAAAGTTTGAAAATATGTGACATGCGTTTTTCATTTTGTAGAAAGATGAAATTCGGACGAAGTTGCAGATGAGAGAAGAAAGAACTGTGAAGATGGGAAGAACAAGGTCACAAAAGGTAAAGAATTGCCTTCAATTTGTTTTGAAATATAGTCTCAATCCTGATGGAGTAATATACAATATGAAATTTCTCTACTTTCAGACGTCAAAATCAAGTGGCAGCCCAAATCCAAGAACAAGGAGTCCAAAAAATCACAAGATAAGTAAGAAATATTCAAGATGGAGCTGTGGGGAAAGCTGGATGAGAGATAAGAACACTGGCTCTCCCTTTTCACGGAAAAGTGAAGGTTACCCCCCTGGATTTTGTTCTTACTCTGCAGAACTTGATTCGGTGAAAGTTAGGAAGAACAATGTGACGACAAGAATTTCAGCCATACCTTCTAGAATTAGCCGAAATTCTCGATCGTCTTCAACCCAAAGCTCCGAATCTTCCGACGACGATTATTCTGCATCTTCCTCGCCAATGTCAGAGTCCACTAATCTGGTGTTTAGCAGAGCTCTGGACAAGGAAATGCAAGAGGAGAGCATAACTTCAAAACCAAGCTACATGAATTTGACAGCTTCCACAGTGGCAAAGCAAAGAGGCTGCAAAAAACAATCATCTCCGGCCAACCTTAGGCATTCGAGGGAAGAAACCGTGCCGAGTAACAATATGATGACACCGACGAGAGGTAGCTTTAGTCCCATCAACTCCGGCAAGCTGTGTCGGAATTTATATGCTCCAAGCCCATTTCGTCGGCGTGATTAGAGCGCTGAATTTAGAGTTCAACCTCTGGTTGTTCTTTAGCTTACAAGATTGATGCTTTCATTGAGTTTTGTGATACTTGTAAATTGATTAGAGTTTGAGATATGAAATCAAATGAATTGACTATTTGAAAAAGAATAATTACTAAAAAATTAAATTTGAAGGTAAACTAATTTAATAATCTATCTGAATATAATTAAATTTAAATTTTTGGATTGTTTTTGGTTTGAATTCAAATTTAATTAAATTAACTCGAATTTAACTTAAATCTAATTTGTATAATTAACTCTATTGTGCGCTGATCCAATCAACTCCTTTTATGCTGAAACGGCGTCGTTCGGAGATCACTAGGGAGCCCATTATAATTTATATTCCTTGCGAAGGACGACAGTTAGTGGAGGTGGTAGTTTTTCGATGGTTGCGTTTCTGGGCACTGTTTGCCCTCCGGCTCGCCTCAGCCTTTTCGTACTTGGCGGGAGAAAACTACCATTCCGTAGCTCTCTTCTTTTCGGAGGCCCTTTTCCTAGGTTTTCTTCATTCAGGTCGACTTTCCAGGCCTGTCTACGATCTAGTAAGCATTCTCTTTCGCTTTATTCTCGGAAATGAATCGTTCTCGTAACTATGGAATTGTAGTGCTTAATCGATGGATATTGCGTTTCGTTGTCTGATTGGACTTCCATATTTTGTAGAATTTAGCGTATTCTCTTATGCTGTACTACGTCTTCTCCTCCGCCCAAAGCCGTTTGATCCATCGCGAGAGATTTGATGATTTCGATCGATGTTTGAGTCTGCTGTGTGATTGAGCTTTATAGCTAAACTCAGACCTTTGTTTTTCGTTCTTCGCGAACAAATGTTTTTTGAATCTCTGTCGTTGTTCTTTAATAAGTAAATGAAATGTAAATTGTCTGAAATTCTACCTGGTTTGGTGTTTATAGAATGTATGTTTCGTACTTCTTAGATAGGACTGATGATTTATGAGAATCATCGATGCCCTACCGAGAACAAAGCCGAGAACAAGAAATGTTACTTGATTTATTTTTGTATGGGCGTTGCACTGAAACATGTATCCACTTTGTTGTATATAACAGATTTTCCAAGTAACAATACTGAAGATCAGTCATCATCTACCTATCGGAAATTATATTTTTGGGCACGGGAACCAGTGAAGGTATTCCCCGAGTTAGCTGCTTGACTAATCCGCTGAAGACATGGCCAGTATGATTCTAAATATCAATAGATTAACCGAAAGCTATCATTAGCTCAACTGATACTACTATTTCGTTTTCAATTTGTTTTCTGTCTGCAGGTGTGCTCCAAAGCTTTGGAACCAGCTAATAAGAACAAAAGACTCAATACTAGCATTCTTGTCCGTTATCCAATGTCCACTGGAACACGCAACATTCTTGTAGATGCTGGAAAGTTAGTGGGAAATCAACTATTTTCTAGTTTAAAATGTGTTCCCCTCTTCTTTGTGCTTCAAAAATTAATACGTTACAATTTTTCAGTGGCTCTGGTTCTCAGTGTGTGAATTACACATTCATCCATTTTCATTTTCATGTTGATCAACTGTTTTGTTCTCTTTATAAAGTATTCAAGAATGTAATAAAAACACATGCAATATCTTCGAATGCTTTCCATTTCTTGATTACTTCTTTTATTGTGTTTTCTACAACGTCTCAAGTTCTATTCTTCAACTCTGAAATGAAAAATGATAAAGGCTTTTATTTTTATCATTTAAAATAAAGGAGATTCTAGTTTTGAGTGTTAAATTATCCTAGGTGTTGCTAAGAGTTGAATTTTCCTTGCAGATTTTTCCATCACAGCGCTCTTCGGTGGTTCCCTACATTTGGGTGGGTAAAATGTATATCGCTTAAGTTGCTCAGCCTAATTATAAACTGAATTTTTGGGACAAAAAGATATTGTCTTGTTTTTATGACATTTAATGTGGACAAGTAAAAGACTGGAATTGGATATAATATATTATATATTGATCTTTAGATGTTATTTTAAAACACACAGTTATTGATTTAACGAGTTTTGGACTTAGTTAAATTAGAGTTAGCTAGCTCAAAATATTTCCCTCTTTTAAAAAATTCGAGGATGTAATTAACATTTTGAATGTGCTTAAGGCCAATTCAATGTTGAAATTGACTTCATAGAAATGTTTTGATGAGTATAGCTGGTTGGTGGTATTTTTTCCTATGGGCCATTACAATTTTTTTAACGCTATGCACTTTGATATTTTATCTTTGTTACAGTTCATTTTTCTATTTGGTATTATGTTTTATCCGTAGCTGAGCCTTAAGATTCACATTTTCTTGAATTGGTTTGTTGGAATTTCTGATTATGTTGCATTTATAATGTTTACCTAGGAATAACATGCTGCATTTCTTTCAGGATAAGAACAATGGATGCTGTAATCATTACTCATTCTCATGCAGATGCAATTGGAGGTCTCTAATATAAACAATTTTTTAAACTAATTTTTCTTTTTATTTTGGTCAAATTTGCGGTTGGAAAATCAAATAATATTAAATGGTGCAATTTCTGTTTTTTATTCTTTTTTTTCTCAGGGCTTGATGATCTTCGGGATTGGACAAACAATGTTCAACCTTCTATTCCCATATATGTTGCCCGACGTGATTTTGAGGTCGAAGCTCTATATTTTCCTTATTCTGTATTAAATAAAATTTCTTAAATCTTTGTTTCTGGAAGGCATTTTTCAGTTGATGTCTAATATTATATTTTCAACTTCTCTCTCATAAACCTATGAACTTAGACGTGTTCCTTCTAACCAAATTTCCTTAGGCTATTTAAAATTTCAGGTGATGAAAAAAAAACTCATTATTATTTGGTTGACACGAGTGTGATTTCACCTGGTGCTGCTGTGTCGGAGTTACAATTTAATATCATCGACGAAGATCCATTTGTAGTGCATGGTTTGAAGGTTGTACCTAATCTAGGAATCGTTAGTGCTTTGTCGCATTGTTTAGATTAAGAACATTCTCAACGCTTTTGGTTCAAGTATAGGATGAGAAATATAAGCTGAAAATAATGTTTTAGATAAATTTCTTAATGTCTTTTTCTTGTCCTAATATTCAGGTTACCCCTTTACCAGTCTGGCACGGTCAAAATTATCGTTCTCTGGGTTTTCGTTTTGGTAATGTTTGTTACATCAGGTATTGCTTCTGTGCTACAAGAAATCTAAATTTTATTTTACTTGTATTCAAACACTTAAATTTCTATGCTTATTCTAATGTTGAATTTGCAGTGATGTTAGTGAAATACCAGAAGAAACGTACCCACTTTTGAAGGATTGTGAAATTCTCATACTGGTTTGTTTCTTCTCTCTATGAAATTTCACAAACACATCGTTATTAGACCTTGTATTTCTTCATCGTTGATAAAATTGACTAAATGCAGGATGTCTTAAGGCCAGATAGATCTTCTGCAACCCATTTCGGACTTCCAAGAGTAAGCTTTATCGTTTTCTTGCAAGAGCAAGCTTTATGTTAAAGAATAAGGATCGTATATTTTCTTTCAGGCCCTCGAAGAAGTACGGAAAATCAAACCGAAGATAACTTTGTTCACCGGTAAATTTTATCGTCAACCTATCCTTCCAGCTAATTTTTTTTCCATTTTAAACCATTTATCGAACTACATTTTGTTGCTGATGCACGCAGTTAATCTTAGAATGGGATTTGCTGCATATATTTCGAAGAATATCTATAATTTGATTGGAATGTGGGTGATGAAATTATGAACATTGGTTTTTAATATTTTCAGGGATGATGCATTTGATGGATCACGAAAAAGTGAGTGATTATCGGATGACACTGAAGGAGAGCGAGGGTCTTGATGTTCAACTCAGTTACGACGGACTGCGCGTACCAGTAAAACTATAGAATTCAATATTCTTTTTTTAATCATTAAAGTTATAAATCTAAAGCTTCAATAGGAGGCGAAACTAGGCCGTAGACTTAGAAATTTGTATCTTTGATGCATATTAAGATTCAAAATCGACATCATTTTTTTATGACAGAGGTTGTCCAAGGTAAGATGATATTTGGGGAGCTGACAAAGGAGAAGGTGGGGCTCACGGTGCTGCCGTGCGAGTAGGGAAACCATGGGACAGTTTTTTCGTAAGGAATCTTGCCAACCTTTCTGACTAGACCCATGTTGCGCCAATGAGAAAGCGCCACGTTCCAAGCAATCCAAATAGGGGCTCATGACTGGTCGTTTTCTGCAGTTTGCAGGAAGCACACGGTGAAAAGGCTGTGAACATCAGCCACGATTTGCCAAACAGGCAAGCCTTTTCTCTCTCTCCTTCCATTTTTTAAATTAATAGAATAAAAAACAATTATTGTTTAAAATAAAAACCCACTATCATAAATAATTATTTATTAATTAATTACATAAAAAGGTATTTCTAACACTAATTTTAAGTTATAAAACTAAAAATAATAAGCAAGCGAGAAGAAGAGATTAATTAGGCAAAAAGGGGTGGGACCCATCTGAGAAGCAATGGGGTCTAGAGTGGGGCCCTGTTTTTGGCTTTAGGTGTTGCTCCTCGTGAACTTGCTTCTGTTTGTTTGTGATCTAGATTGCTATTAATTTTAGCAATCCCAGATTTTTTGTCACTAATGAAGGGACTCTGTTCCTTCTCACGTTGGGCCCCTCCCTCCCATCAAAATTTTATTCCCCCGTCAACATCTCGTGATTAATGCCCTTCTTTTTCTAATCCAATCATCAAATGTGTTTAATTATTTTTTCACTTTTTTTGTGGTTCATGTTGAATGATCATCTAACCAGCTCTTAATCATTGAACCCCCTCTCATTATCCCTTGTAGTAAAAAAATAAGATACAAACCCGGAAAATCTTGAGTTTTTTGGAAATAAGCAAATTATATCTTGAATTTTATAAAAACAATTTGAATTGTAACTGACGACTGAGCTGTTAAGCGGCGGTCATCCTGATGTCCTCAAAGTATGACTAGAAATTGTTTTTTTTTTTTTTTTATTTAAGTAAATGTTATTTAGATGTCTTAAAATTTTTATCTTAAAAAATAAATAATATTATGTGCACTTGCGTACTCAATTAAGCTTTGTATTATTTTGATTGGGTTTTTAATGGCTGCTGACACAAGGTGTTAAAAAGTTAAGTCCTAGGGGAAGAATGGAACAAGAAAATGACAAAGTCAGACCAATTGTTTAGACCTTAAATATAGAAATATCTTACGATTTAAGTTTTATAAATCGTCACTGACTCATCGAAAAAGATGAACGATGCAGCAAAAGTACATCCAACAATGTATCTTTTTTTCGTATTTTGTGAAGCTTTGCATAAAATTATATAAAAGGCAGCGCATGATGAAGCTGGTTTGAGTTCATGAGAGGAGAGGAAAGCCATGCAAAGCTAGAAAGTCGAGCTTTTGGATTCGATGGAGGACTAATCAGAGGAAGAAAATGATGGTCCTTTGAAGCTAAGTAAATGCAGAATATAAGTGGGAAATAGATGGGGGTTTGCTTCTGTTGTGAAGGTAAAACGCTTATCTGGTTTGTCTTCTTCACAATGATGGCCTTCTTTTCACCTGGAAGCTTTGCCTTTTATGATTTCTTTAGGCGTAGATGAGATTAAAGACGTAGTTTTATGCCCAAAAAATTGTGGAATATTTGGAGTATTTTTCTCTACTCGAGAAACAAGAAACCCTACAGCAGAAAAGACAGAAAGTGCTACGTCAGAACTGGTGGCTGCAGGGTTCCACTGCCTTGTGGTATTGTCTTTTGGACTGTTTTTTCATTGCTCAGAGGAATCTCTTGTCATCCTCATCTCTCTCTCTAGAAGATTTAAGTTTTGATCATGGTTGTGTGGCTGGATATTATTTTATCCTCCTGGATGAAAACAAGAAGATGGATTGGAGAGGGGGAAAAGTTTGATGGATGAATGAGGTAGAGAGGATCTTGCTTTCTGTTCTTCTTCTCTCTCTAGATTCTAGCTCTTTTGCTTCCTCCGTTGCTCCACAAAAATAGAAGATTGTCTGTTTGGTCGAAGCCAAATGAGAAGAAAGCATCAAAACGTTTGTATTAGTTGATGGTTTTTTTTTCTATATCTGCGTCGATCTTTTGTTTTGTTTCTGTCTGTTTGTAATTTGGAGTCCTTATTCGACCTTTTATTAGTTTCTGGAGTTTAGATTGGATCTGGATAAATCCAAGATATGTTGGGATTGTGATTTGGATCATCAACCTTAGAATTTCCAAAGAGATGAAGCGTTTGGAGTTTCAGCAAGCTATGGAGGAGAACACGTCTAATTTGACTTCAGCTTCAGGTGATCAAGCAAGTGTATCGTCTGGTCAAAGAAATCAGCTTTACATGACCCAACAGATTGAAAATCTTCAACCTTCGACCAAGAAGAAGAGAAATCTTCCTGGAAATCCAGGTTTCAAAAGAGAATTGATTGAATTTTGATGGAATTCTCTTATTTGATGGGTTTTCGTTTCTAATTTGTCTCCTGTTTTTGGTCTAGACCCAGGCGCAGATGTAATAGCTTTGTCGCCCAAGACATTAATGGCGACAAACAGATTCATCTGCGAGATCTGCAATAAAGGGTTCCAGAGAGATCAAAACCTGCAACTTCACAGAAGAGGGCACAATCTGCCATGGAAACTGAAGAAAAGATCGAGCAAAGAGGTGAGGAAGAAGGTGTACATTTGCCCAGAAACAAGCTGCGTCCACCATGACCCTTCACGAGCTCTGGGCGACCTAACTGGAATCAAGAAACACTTTTGCAGAAAACATGGCGAAAAGAAGTGGAAATGTGATAAATGCTCGAAGAAATATGCTGTTCAATCAGACTGGAAGGCTCATTCCAAGACCTGTGGAACGAGAGAGTATAGATGTGACTGTGGAACCCTTTTCTCCAGGTATATTTTACTCTTATCTGACATCTCTAACGGTTCAAGTTCATGGAAATCTAAATGTTTCTTCTTCTTCTTTTTTTAATCTTTGACTGCCATTGTTGGGTCCGAAAAAAGCTTCATTTACGACTATCCAGTTGAAAATCAATAAAATGGTATCATTTCCTTCAATTTTCGAGCTTTTTTTAGCAGTCAGCCATGGCTGTCTAGTCTTTTACAGGCCGAGAAAGAAACAAGATTCTGCATTTTCATGGCAGCGAGTGACTTTTTTTGTTTTGTTTTTCCTTTGCAGGCGGGATAGTTTCATCACTCACAGATCCTTCTGCGACGCTTTAGCAGAAGAAAGCAGTAGAACAAATATTGGAGCCAATTCAGTTCTCTCCTCTCGTCAATCTGCATCTTCTTCGCCATTGATGATTTCTCAGAGCTCACGTTCCTTTTCTCTCAGAAAAGACCTTCAGCCTCTCTCTCTCAGACCAGACTGTCCTCCATGGCTCCCCTCTCTCGCGCCGCCGTCTGTCGATTTCCAGTCGCCGCCGTCCGTCTTCTCTTCCGCCGTAAACGGCGATTTTACGCAAACCCACCAAGATTTATCTCTCCTTCAAACTCCTTCCCAGTCTAACCCTAATCTGGGTTCTGCTCCTCTTTACCAGTCCTCTTTCTCGCCTCACATATCAGCCACTGCATTGCTTCAGAAGGCAGCTCGGATGGGCGCCACCGTCAGCACGAAAACGGCGTCTTTGTCTTCTCCGGCGACGATGACTGATCCGAATCAGATTCTGGGGAATTCTGCCATTAATGCAACCAGTAGCTTTGGCTTCAATCTCTCTGCAAGTGGAGGTTTTCCTCATTTGAATTCTCTAACCTCTACGTCTGGGTTTGAAGAATCTTTTTTCGAGGAAGCGTTTGGAGGGATTTTGACGCAAAAGAAAGCCGTGAACATGAACGCCATGATCATGCCAAAAACAAGCTCTGCAATGTCGTATATGAGCAGCAAAACTGAAGGTGGTGGCAATGGCGAAAGTTTGACCAGAGATTTCTTGGGTCTCAGAGCTTTCTCCCACAGTGATATTCTTAACATGGCAGGCTTTGGAAACTCCATCGACACGTTGCAGAATCAGCAGAAGCCATGGCAGGGCTAGCTTCGCAAGATTAAGATGGAACAAAATTATCTGGACTTCTTTATTGTATTTGGCTCGTTCAACTGTTCATCTTTTCCCAAATGGAAAGAATTTCTAATGGGATTAAATTTAGATTATGAGAAACAGAAGAACCCTAGTTTCTCTTTTCATTCTTTCCTCAACACGTTCATAATCACTCTATAAACCCTAGATTTTGGCGTTGATATTTTTGTCACTTCGCCGCCATAGATTTAACGATTATCAATGAAATCATACTGTATAACGAGGAAGATGCATGCACAGAAAATCCGTATAGATGAATTCACGAAGGGTCAATCATTATCGTATCATTAAATAAAGTAGTTTTTAAGTTCGTGAAGAAAAAGAAGAGCTGGGAGATGATTTAATCTGTGATGATCCGAATGGATTGACTACTAAATACTAATGGCCTTCTCTCTCTCTCTCTCTCTTCTTTTTTGGGTCGTCTCTCTCATCATCAGGTGTGAATCAAGAGGTACTTTCGTTCGCTCTTGTTACGATACAGAAGCGCCCCCTCTCCTTCTCTTCCTCCTGTTTCATGCATATATCTCTCTCCAGCAAGCTGTAAGTTGTGAAAATGGCGAGTCTAGCCGACCAGAAATGGAGACAGAAGCACGTTGAGGGTGTCAGCCAAAAGCTTGCACATTCCCCAAAACCCTACAAGACGTGTTTTTTTTCTTTTTCAACGATGCTTTTCGATGAGGTTGCAAACTGCTTTTTGTCTGTAAAATTCATAAAAATATAATAAAAAAAACCAATCCATTGGCGTTTCCTGGTTTGTCTCTCTTGTTCGTAGTTTTGTGGAAAAATACGACCACACTTGAAACCACAGTTGACTTTGTCTCTCTGATAATCATTCTTCTTCTCTGCCTTGTTCGTCTTCATTATTTTCTTTTTCTCGGCTCTTTTCGTCGGTCAAAGAGAAAGTGGTCGACCTGGGTCTGCGTGCTTTCTTTTTCTCGACACTGTTTGATTGCTAAGAAAATTTACGAAAATCTGTAAAAAAAAACTTAAACAGTAATTTCAAACCTCAAATTTCGTAAAACGTTGACGATAAACCTGGCCGGACTTCCGATTACAGCTAGTCTTCGTTTGAATATTGTAGAACATCTCTAGGCTTTGTTTTCGTTGGATTTGATAGTGTTTACAACTTATTTAATTGTTTACGTCAACATTTTAACTTTGTTTAATTTCATAACATCGAAAAATTTTGTCTGTTTGTAAGTTCCAAAGCATTTGCAGAACAAAGAAGGCTTCGATCCAGTTACGGCGGTCGTTGCTGCTCTCAGCCGCTGCTGCTCCCATCTTTGCCGCATGGGCAGCTTTCATTGCCGGTGTTCAGGTGTTGTCCTTTCGTAGTTTAGATTAGAATGAAGCTAACCAAATAGCCTGCTCGGTTGAGGTCAATTTTTGAAGAGCCCAAATTGACTAAAAATTTGCAATCAATTTTTCAGTTCGACCCAAAAAAATGATGTTTGAGTTGGTCATTTTATTAATTTTTTTGAAAAATTGAAAAGAAAAATAAAAGTTTTATTCTTTAAAAAATAATATTTATCAAATAATCTTGCATCAAATTATTTACTAAAACAATCTTTCACTGATAACCCATGTCGCCATTGCAGGCATTCAACTTAGAGGCTTGTTCTTGTCATTCGGATCGTCAACCATGGCTTCTGTGGTTGTCGTCAGGAGCAGCGTGATGTTGGAAATCACGAAAACCCCATCTTTCATTTTCATTTTACAAGGCAATGACATAAAAGTTCTGAGCCTGCAGCCTAACCTCAGATCACCTAAGATTTTAAGCAGCCGTGTCTGAAATCTTCTTATCGTGAATGAGGATCAGAGGATTTTCCAGTTCCTGTCAGAGAAAAAATATTAGCTTGACATGACAAGATAAACTTTTCAAGTTGACTAAATTGCAGAAGAAAAAACACGCACAAAAAATGGCCAAGAAAACAGTTAAGGTACAACTACCAGTCTACCACAGCCAAGTGGTAAAAGAAAAGGACAACATTCATGAGTAGTGGAAACAATCACATGAAAGATATGCAAAAGTGGATAAATATAGAGCAGATACATTCTCATCAAACATTGATTGAAGGAAATAGTTGGCAAAGGCTACTAAGTTTTCAAGAGCTCAGTAGTTAGATGAACGAGAGTAATGAAGAAAAAGAAATAGAGCAGGGAGAATTGAAATATCACGAAGAACAGGGATATAACTTTGCCACAGGAAACGAGATAAGAAGAATTGTTGTGGAACTATTGCAATTAGATTATGAATCCATAATACAAATTAGCAGGGGCATAGTTGATTACTACTAGTTCTTGAATAAGGTGCATTTCCCACCATACTTTGGTGTCGATTGTGATTATTTAGATAGCTTAACAAAAAAAATATGCATCTTTGTTGTGCTTCAATTGAAAGAATTGCCCAAGAAACTTTGCAGATTAAAAAAATTCAGAAAAAAGCAAGATGAAACTGAAATTTTATTCATCGCATCTACTTACACATTTTTGGGATTTCTATCCCGTAGCATGCTTCATTTCTTCAACAACTTCTGATTCATTGTCCATTCTATTCCAGTCCTGAACCATTTATGCAGTCTAAAAAACTGTATTGTATGCTTACGATTTTAATTATCAAATGGACTGAGAATAAAGAGGATACTCACAGCCACAGTAAGGACTCCTAATTTTCTAACTTTCTCCATTGCTCTGCCAATCAATTCTCCAATCTGCTGTTCACCATTTGCAGAAATGGTGGCAACCTGTTAAGAAAGAATTCTGCATGAACCACCTGTAGGAAAAATTAAATCACAAATAAATCAAATATATTTTTTCTTTGCCTCATAATGTTGTGCGGATTGATTTTGTTTTTTAACAGATCCAGTCAGCACAAATTGATTCAAATATGAAGTGAGGAATATTTGTTTTATCATGAAGTTACAGATGAAACTAAAAAAGAAATGAAAAGGAACAAACATTGTGATAGGAACCGGTGAGTAGTTTTGTAAGAAATCAAGAATTTGTTGAGAGCTTCGAGGATCTCTACCTCGTGGCTCCTGTAACTAACTTTCCAAATCATTCCCTCTCAATTACAGATTATTCATCTCTCTTTATTCATTTTACAATAATTGTTTCTCTTTAATTACTTTTCGGTTTACTATTATAAGTAAACCGTAAAGTAAGTCTATTATTTCTCCGGAAGGGAAGTAATTTTTCGAACTTCTCCTACGCACTTCTTTAATAACGAAACGTGAAAAACCAGATGTATCCTTGAAGTTTCTGGTAAAAGCAATTTGTATGCTACTTTTCTGACCTTCTTCAATATTTGAAACGGCCCGTAATACTTAGGAGAAAGCTTAACGTTCAAACGTTTCATAACCGAAACTTGTTGATATGATTGTATTTTCAACCATACCCAATCTCCTTCTTGAAATTCCACATTTCTTTTATTCGAGGACACTTGCATTCTTTGTTGACCTACTTGTAGATGGAACTTCAACAACTTGAGTACCGAATCCCGCTCTAAAATCAGATCATCGATGCGGGCCACTTTCGACTTAATGGATCGATCGAAGTGCATTAGTGTTGGTGGTTGTCTTTTATACACCGCTTGAAACGGTGTCATACCGATGGAGGAATGAAACGAAGTATTGTACTAAAATTCAGCCTATGTTAACCATTCTCCCCAATTCTTCGGTTTATCTCCCGAAAAGCATCTCAAATACAGCTCTAGCGATCGATTAACGACTTCCGTTTGGCCATCCGATTGTGGGTGATAAGCTGAACTAAAATTCAGCTTCGTCTCATGTAGTTTGAATAATTCTTTCCAAAACGTACTTACGAATATTATGTCTCGATCAGAGACTATGGTTCTCGGCATTCCATGTAGTTTAAAGATTTCTCGAAAGAAAATCGCAGCCACCATTTGAGGTGAATAAGGCTTCAGCAGACCAATAAAATGAGCATATTTGCTAAGTCGATCCACAACTACCAATATTACGTTAAAACCTTTAGAATTTGGTAATTTTTCGATAAAATTCATCGAAATATCTATCCAAATATCCTTCGGAATAGGTAAGGGTTGCAGCAAGCCCGCCGACGTCATGGCTAAATACTTGTTTTGTTGACAAATCATACACTTCTAACCAAAATTCTGGATATCTTTCTTCATACCCATCCAATACAACTCTTTGTGTAACCATTGATAAGTTTTTCTCACCCATTCGTGTCCTTCATTTGGTCCGCCGTGATATAAGTTTAAGATCTGCGAAATAACTCTCGAATGAAATGACTTTCATTCTCTCGAAATACAATAGATCATTAACCAAGGCATATCCCGGTTTCGCTATTCCATTTGTTTGCAATTTCGTCTTAATTTTTGATAATTTTCCTTCTTGTTCGATCTCCTTCTCTATTCGATCTCCTTCTCTATTCTCTGTAAATCAAGTGTATTATCTTGCTGCAACACTTGTAAATATGTCGTTTCCTCCATCGGCCGCTTTATTTTCAGATCCCGCTTTATATTGAATTTCAAAGTCGTATCCCAACAACTTAATCAACCATTTTTGGTGCTCTATCGCAACCATTCTTTGTTTCATCAAAAATTTCAAATTTCGTTGATCCGTTCGAACAATAAAATGCGTACCTATTAGATAAGGCCTCCACTTTTGAATTGCCAAAACTAATGCCATCAATTCATGTTCATAAACCGATTTTAACTTGGATTGCCAAGATAATTTCTTATGTTTTATATTAAAAAAATTATAATAAATCGTAATATTATAAAAAATTTACAAAATATTATAACATATTGTCTTACAATATTATAAATGTGTGACAACAAGTTGAATAATTTTTGGTTGAATTTTTTGTTTTTTATTCCAAAAATTAAAATAAATTGTAAAATCATTAAAAAAAAAAACTCTGTAAAATATTATATTACAATATCGTAAATGTGTGATAAAAAGTTCAAGAATTCTTATTAATGTACAAATTTTTAATTGAATTTTTACATTTTTGCATTAAAAATTATAGTAAATCGTACAAATATTTTAATTGAACATTTTGATACTTTTCAGATTAGTCTCTTATGTTATTTTAAATGTGTGATAAAAATTTCAATTTCTTTTGATAAGTATATTAATTACATGGTTAATTTATTAAAATACGAACTCAAATAATAATTAACAAAATAATTATTAATAGTATAAATAATAGTTTAAACCAACATGTATTTTAAGATCACGACCGTAGTAAAGGTTAATGTAAAGAGTCTAAAGACCATCTTCCAAATTCTGAATGTAGTCACCGACAAATGTAGACCAGTGATTGGCTGAGTGGTTGCCCCTCGAACGCCATTAATTCCGACACGAGCTCCAAATCAACCGTCTTCTTCTTCGTCTGACAAAATTTTTACCAGCTTATAATTGTTTTCGATTTACATTTACAGTCAGAAATTGAGCATCGAATTCGAACGACGTGTTAATCATTTTTGCAGAAATAGAGATGAATTGCAGAGTTTTGAGTTGTTGCTGTTTTGGAGCTGCTGTTGATGTAAACTTGATGATCATCTTCTTTGATGTAAACCGGACAGAAGACCGCCATTTTTGACCCTAGCTCATCATTTCTTCGCAGACTCGAGGAAAAATGTAAGCTTTCGATGAAATAGTCTCTCGCTCATCTTTTTCAAAACTCGACTTTGACTTCTGTTTTCGTTGATGATGATTACTGGACAATCTTTTCACTAATTAAAAAAAAATCATGTGCGATTTCATCAGATTTCTCTCTCTAAGCTTACCAAACTCCTCACACTAAAGTCACCCACTACGCTCTTAATAATCGACAATGGAAGGAGTTAGTTTATTAGGGTTTTCGCCATTTTTCAAAACTCCATCGCTTAATCTTCCTAAAAACAAGAGTTGGGTTCCCATCCGTTCCGAGTGCTCCATCCATTATTGTATAGTCGCTCTTATTGTCTTTTACTCACTTGCTCAGCAGAGCTTTGTGGGTCTTTCTCTGCAACTAAAACTACCCCATCGATGATTCGCATCTGCCTCGTGTTAGATTTTTGTTCTTTGCTTTCTCTCTCTTCGAGTTCTCCTCAACTAGATGAAGGGGGAGAGTTCAGGGATCTAGAGAGAGAATTCAGAAAAGCTTTCTTCCGACCAAAAATGGGGATCCCCTGGTTTGCAGGGCTGATCACAATATGTCTTCCTTTCTGCTTCTCATCAGTGCCCATAGTTGCAGGTATTATGTATTGTTTCAAACGTGTTTGATCTATTTCTTAACTGATTTTTGGTTTCAATCTGGAGATCTGGACTCTCTGAGCTTTTCCGATGATCTAGACCAAGACAAGGCTGGATCATTGGCTTCAAACAATGCATGTTCTTTTCAATGATGTTTATATGTCGGTGCTTGCTCTCTGCATTTGTTTGTTAGTTCATGAGTGAAAAATGGATGAAATTTGCTGTAAAATGGTTGATTAATCTATGTAAAATCAGTATTCAATATCTAAGCATAGACATTGATTGCTTCAGAGACAACCAAAACAAGAACTGATTTGATGTTTTGCTTGATGATAGATGCATATTCAAAGAGCATGCCTCATAAAACATCAATTTTCCACCTCTTCGGGATAAGTGAATCTCCGTCGCATCCTCCCGGTAATTCCATTTACTATTTTGTCTAATCGTATTTACCGAATTTCAATTCCGGGTATTTGAAAAATACATCAAAATGCAAACTTTCTCCTTCGCCTGAATTTTCCGACATGAGGACTTAGATCGTCAACGGAATCTGAGATTTTATTTTATGTTCCAACAGATCATGCTGTCCGAAAACATCATGGGAAGTCTCATAATAATGCAAGGTCTCCGAGCATTTCGATTACGCCTGCAGTGTCGCCTTCGGTATTTCCACGTCGACATCATCACTGGAGAAGCAAATTTCGAAGCTCTGCACCAGAGCCAGCTTATAATCGTCAAGGTTCAATTATATTCATCCGAAAAAATGCTTCATATTCTAATTTTTTTCCCTTGATTTGAAGATTATTTTGTAGTCTCGCCAATCCAATCGCCATCCCCATCACCGAGCAGCTCCAGCGCACCTGCACCGGCTCCAAATACTCCACCGGACCACTTTTATGGTGTGAAAGAATGACTCGGAACTTATTGATTTAGTTAATAAAGTTTTATATACTGATGAGCTAAGTTGTGTCTACAAGGGCCTATTCTTCCTCCTTTTTCGGCTCCTCTGGGTCCCACGAAGAACGGAAATTCACCACTATCGCCCGTTTTAACGCTACCCCCTCCGCCTCCTAATCAAGGTATCTCATGCTGCTACTAAAAACACAGTATTTATTATTGTAACAAATTGTGTTAACTTCAAATTTTTTTATCTTTAGATTGTTCACCAGTTACATGCACTGAGCCATTGACATATACACTTCCTGGATCGCCTTGCGGTTGTGTGTGGCCGATTCAAGTAAAACTCAGCCTTGGGGTTGGAATTTACACGTTTTTTCCTTTGGTTTCGATGCTGACCGCTGAAATTGCCAAGAGTGTCTCGCTCAATCTAAGCCAAGTTCGCGTGATGGGAGCCGACGCAGCGAGCCAGCAGCTCGACCAAACCACAGTTATTATTAACTTGATCCCTAAGGGACTCGTCTTTAATTACAGCACTGCTTTTTCAATCTATCAGAAGTTCTGGCAGGGGAAGATCTCCATTAACGCTTCCATTTTCGGTGCCTACAGCGTTCTATATGTCCATTATCCAGGTTTGTTTTGGTGCAAAAATAAAGGAAATCGCTTTTCATATGCGCGATTTTTGTTGACTTATTTCTTCTGAAACTCTTAAATTTTTTACAGGCCTTCCTCCATCGCCACCTTCGTCTTCTTTTACCACTTCCACCATTGACAACGGCCCAAACCGTGGGGATTATAACGGAGGAAACACGATAAAGCCTCTGGGAGCTGATGTTCCAAGGAGGAGTAAAGAAGGGCATGGTGCAAATATGATTGTCGTGATCATCTTATCGTCTGTCGCTGCATTTGTTCTATGTGTTGTATTCATTTGGATTTTGATTTTAAAATTCAGACCGTCTTCACTTCAACCCAAACAATTCCAGCATGCCCCAACGCCTTCCGTTGAAAAACAAGGTAAGGTTGTAAATTTCATCCGTACTAGGTGATTTCGAGATCTTGAAAATTTAAATGATGACGGTATATCTCTTCAGGCAACGGCGGAAGTGGTCCGGGATCTGCATTGATGTCCTCTGGTTCTGGAGCAATCACTTACACGGGTTCTGCTAAGAACTTCTCGATAAAAGAATTGGAAAGAGCTACTAGTAACTTTTCTGCCGCGAGAATACTCGGGGAAGGCGGCTTTGGCCTTGTCTATCGGGGGATTTTGGACGATGGAAGGGAAGTCGCAGTGAAGGTTCTTAAAAGAGACGATCAACATGGGACCCGCGAATTCTTGGCCGAAGTTGAAATGCTTAGTCGCCTACATCACAGGAATTTAGTTAAACTTATTGGTATCTCTACAGAAGATCAAACTCGATGCCTGATCTATGAACTTGTGCCAAACGGAAGTGTCGAATCTCGATTACACGGTAAGACTTAAATCTGATTGATGATTCTTCTTTTCGTCTACTTTTTGATTTTTTGTGATCGGCTTTTTTATCACTAGGTATTGACAAAGAGACCGACCCGCTTGACTGGGATTCTCGAATGAAGATTGCACTTGGTGCAGCTCGGGGATTGGCATACTTACATGAAGATTCCAACCCGCGAGTGATTCATCGGGACTTCAAGTCTAGTAACATCTTGTTGGAACATGATTTTACACCTAAAGTTGCAGATTTCGGATTGGCCCGGACCGCGTTAGAGGAGAATAAACACATATCCACTCACGTGATGGGAACTTTCGGGTTAGAACTAATTATTCGTCAATTCTTTCCAATTTTTCACCATTGACATCTTATGATTTCTTGTTTTGCAGTTATTTAGCACCAGAGTATGCGATGACCGGCCATCTTCTCGTAAAAAGTGATGTGTACAGCTACGGAGTCGTCTTGCTAGAGCTTCTCACCGGAAGGAAGCCGGTCGACTTATCGCTCCCGCCGGGCCAGGAAAACCTGGTGACATGGGCTCGGCCTCTCCTCTCGAGTAAGGAAGCACTCGAGACGATAATAGACGCAAATATAAAATCCGATATCTCTTTTGATAGCCTGGCCAAAGTAGCTGCCATCGCTTCGATGTGCGTTCAACCTGAAGTGTCGCACCGTCCTTTCATGGGCGAAGTCGTGCAGGCTTTGAAACTCGTATGCAACGAGTTCGACGAAGCAAAGCAGCTCGGAGGGTCGAGTTTCAGCCAAGACGAATTCACGGGTCGTTTTAGCACCAAGTTGACAAGCTTCTCCGGCGAGATCAATGCCAACCTAGAAGAATCAGACCAATCGAAGCCGTTTCCGGCAGGCGGAATCGGGCTTAGCAAGGAAGCGATGATCAACTTTTCTGCATCGGATTTGCTGAGTTCAGCAACAGGAGTTGAGAGGAATGAATTTGAGTCTTTCAGATGGTTTTCTGCTTCGGAGCCACTGAGAACTGGCCGGAGCAAAAGGCATTTTTGGCAAAGGTTGAGAATTTGGTCGAGAGGTAGTATGAGCGAGCATGGTTTTGCTTCCAAGTTCTTGTCTGGACTTCATTAGTTCTCTCTTGCCTCCCTATTGTACATAATTTGGTTGAAACTGAGCTTGTTTTTATTTTTTTTAGAACAAAAGATGGTAATTTAAGCCAGAAAAGCAGCCTACCGGCAAAATAAACTGGCCGAGCTGTTTCCCGGAGTCGTCCAAACTTTCAGATACGTTAACTTGTAGGTTTATGTCTTCAAATTCGAATTTTTTTGTTCGGTTTTTGGTCGACTCGGGTCTGTAATTAGGGTCAGGTTTTGATTATGTTTTTAAAACTAAAATCAATCAGGTCGGCTCCAAATTGACCCAAACCGAACCACGACCGATAAAGTGGAGAACCTTCCAAAATATCACTAAAAATGGAGATCCTTTGTTTACATTTCTACTGCAAATACTGCCAAGATTCTAGATTCAATCACCAGATGATTCATTTTCAGTTTCAGTTCAACCCTCCATCCCAGCTGCTCCTCTCAGTCTCTCCTCCAAAATTCTAAGTCCAAACTCCGAAGTACCTGCGCCAATCAAAAAAGACATTAATGTTTCTTCCCACATCAGAAACATTCAACGATTCTCATCTTTTTTTTCATGTAACCTGCCCATCATCATCACAGTTGCGTGCGGATTGGTCCCCAGGGACTCGTCAAATGTCGAGCCATCCATGATCCTGAGCCTGCTCACGCCGAGAACCTTATGGTCTCGGCTAACCACCTTCCCGAAACGATACCCTCAATGATAATGCCAAATCATAATCACAGGTAGCCTTGACATTCATATTGAGCAGCTTTTCATAATCACGGGTTGTCCTCGATATTCGTGTTTATTAAGGTTAACTCCCCGGGCTAGATCGGATTGGCGATCTTTTCGAGAATGAAACCTCCTCGGAAGACTTCATATGGCAAGTCTTTCTTGTTTTTAGTGTAAGCTTGGATGGCTTCATGCGTCGTCTTTGAAAATGACTCCCACCGCCTTTATCCGCTTTCCTGCAATTGGCCTTGGCATACTTAGGTTGTCCCAAAAAAACCAATCATCGGACAATTAATGTCGGAATTAAGGTTGAGAATGTCTGCATTTTACAAATTATCAAGTACTATAACATTATTTTATTGTTTGATCGAGTACCGGATGGATCGAAGATGACTTTTTGGACAGTGGCGTGAACCAAGACGGTTTAGCTTGTCGGTATTGGCGGAAGCAAGAAGTTCGGCGGCGGTGTGGCGGCGGCCATATCTATCGAAGATTGTGCCGCTGAATTTGGTCCCTTCGATGTGATCATAGGTGAAGCCATTGAAGGGGGAAACTCCAACGTCCAGAAGACCATCACGGAAAGCTCTTTGCCACCCTCCGCCCTGCGGCCGGTGAACAACCTGCTTCTCAACCCACTGGAAAGATTCATTCACGAGCTTCCAATCCCACCCAACTTTCTCTATAAACCTGCGTCGATAAAATCAGCAGCCTCAGAAAACAGTTTTCAGAAGCAGTTTTGTGAAGTTGTTGATCGAAAATGGAAGTTGCCCATAAAAAAATCATCAATTTTGGTGGTCTGAAACAGGACAAAGAGAGATGTTTGGATCATACCTCGAGTTAGCTCTGGTGTAGAAGCCGGCGTTAATGGCGGAGCCACCACCTAAGACTCTAGCTCTGGCGTTGAGGACGCCGTCAGTGGAGACGAAATTTTGAGAAGCAGAAGTCGGAGAAGTGTCGGCGACGGTAGTGTGGAAGTTTTTGAGAAAATAGACGTTGGCGTTTGTGAACGGAACGCTGCCTCTTTCGAGCAGCAAGACGCTGAATTTCTGGCTGAGAGTGGCGGCGAGGGGACAGCCGGCGGTGCCTCCTCCGACAATTATATAGTCGTATGCATTTTCGTGGCTGTTGGACGAGAACGACGACGATGATGGGAATGAGCTTGCTTTTCGGATAAAAGGGTAGCGAAATTCGTTGAAAGTCTTCTCACCTGCATTGATGAAATTCGTAAATAATTGAGTTTTAATTCCCTGAAAATTGAAAATTTCTTGCTTGGTTTATCTTTTGTACATCTGAAAATGAAGAAAACACGCAATCAAGTCATAGCGATTCGCAGACTAAAAAGTTGCAGACTTTCTGAAGCTCGATCATCGAATCATTTTTCTTTTTTTGAAAAACGGCAACGCAAAGAAGCTTTCGAAATGTAAATAAAACACAGCGATTCGCACAAGAACACGAAGAACAAGAAAGAGAACGCCATTGTTGCATAAAATTCAAAGCACAGCAAGCTCCGAAAAAAACCAGACACGGAAACGGAGGAGAGGAAGAGAAGGAGAGTTGTGTAAATAGTGAAGGAGGAAGCCATAGCTAGAGACCTTGAGAAGAAGAGATGAACTGAAAGAGGCAGATAATCAGACAGAAAAAGAAGAGCTTCACTGCTCCAACCAGAGCCATTGAAACGCGGAAAAACACAGAAGCTTCTTCTTCCACGCCCTCTATTTGGCTCCCTCTGGTTGGCCTAGTTTTGCGTGTCACACAACTATATATATAATAATAATAATTTAATTATTATAATAATATTAAATAACCCTTTTCGATTGGCTCTCCGAAGAGGAAGACCATATAAAAAATTTAAAATTTCATCTCTCAACTGTCGCTATTAGAAATGTCATTTAATGGTGAAATGAATGCCATAGTTGAACTATGAATTCGTGGCCGTTGGATTAAATGGTTCTGAACTCTGATCATGCTGATCCAGCCGTACAAGACAGCTCACTCACCAAGCTGCATTTTATGTTAAAAAAATCCTTACAGTTTGGGTAAATGGCAAGGAAAAGTAGTCGCACCAGTTCAATCTCTCTTCAAGCTGCGCTTTTTGTCTCTTCAGCTTCATGTTTTCTTCCTGATTAGAATCAGTCAATAATCTGATTAAGTGAGGCGGTAAATGTGGTGGGACAGGTGTTGATAGTACGCCAAAAGATCGATCAGAGCAAGACGAGAATGGAGAAAGTGATGAGATTTTAAGAACTAAGTAAAAAGCGAGAGAAATTGGAAGCTTACTGTTAATTGTTAGAGACCAGAAGGGCAATCGGAGAGATATTTTATGGCAAGAGTCATTAGAATTGGGACTGAGTCTTCTCCAGGTATCATCATATCAATCATATTCCCAGCTATCAACTCATCTGTTAGTTGTTCATTTTCATCGTTTAGCAAAACGTCCAATACGTCTCTAGGGACACTTGAAATTCCACTTTTTCTTCTCTCTTCTATGATCTTTTGTACCAGCTTAATCATTCTCTTTTTAGCCTGCAAAAGAAAGAGAAATGTGTAAATCCTTACAGATTTATTGGGTTTGATCTTTTAAATGTAGAATGTTTCGAAATTCAACCACTTGCCTTTATTGATCGATGCAATTGACTTCCGGGGACGTTTATGGGGAAAGCCATGAAATCTTGGAAGAGTTTCTTGAGGGTTTCCATGTCTTCTCCGGGATATAAGTTGATCAACGTCTTCACCAGAACTTGGAAGGAAATCTGGAGACATAAAGGGGAAATTTTTTAAAATGAATGTTGAACAGTTGAATGATCAAGAAGGTGAAATATGATTCCACACGACATTATTACACTACCCACCATACTTACTCGCTACAAGTTAGGTTTCTATGCCTAATTTCCATTCTTGAGGCTTGATTATCAACACCCATATGATGGAGAGAGAGATATGTACGAGCATAGATCAGTTGGTTCATATATGGTAGATTGAGTACAAGAACCTAGGTTTGACGTCTGTGTTGTCCTAGTGTGTAAGTTGTTACTCACAATATTGGGGTAACTCATCGAGATATCAGGTAAAGACATTTTATCTCTGGGCCGCTGAGTCACCGTGATTTAACCTCTCACAAATTGTCGGGCCGGCCGGAGTGAGGACTCTGGGCGAGAGATTTTGATTTTTTAGTACAAGACCGCCAGAAATTATATTTTTGGTCTCGCGTTGCAGGTAAACACGATAAAGTTCAGACCAGTTAGCCATGGATTCTTGGACATATTTCTGCATATCTTTAGTTACTTGAGCTTTGAGATGATGAGACTTGAAGAAAGCTCCAACTAAACCATGGATCCTCTTTTGCAAGCTCACATTCAACAGCAAAATGGAAGAGTTCCCCATCAATTCTGTCAGCGATTTCGGATAAGACGGCACAAAAACCTTGCAATCACTCTGCAAAATAAACCTATTCACTTCTGCGTCCGTCGAAACTATGGTTGAACTCCCAAATACATGCGACTTAAACACTTTTCCATACCTGCAATCCGAAACCCAAACATTATTTTTAAGAATTCAACGAAAAAAGAAGAAGAGTTTGAATATGGAAGCTCACATTCGACGTCGCTTCTTCATGAAACTTTCAGGGCGATCCGAATAAGAGCAGGAAATGAAGGAAAGGGTTTCGCCAAGAAATGGCCATCCGAGAGAGCCAGAAGGAAGAAGACTTCTGTGCTTTGATTTCAGTCTAAAAAAGCTGTTTCTGTACAGAATAATGGCGGTCGAGAAAATTGCTGTTACTACCACTGTACTCCACAAACTCTCCATCATTCTCCAGCTCCCTCTCTTTACTTATGGCTTAAATACGCTTAATGATGATCATCAAAGCATGCAGGACCTTATCTGGTTAGTTAATAGAAGAATGCATTTTCGTGGGTCTGTCTACAAGCGCGCAACCAGAGAGGAGAGAGATAGAGGAGAGAGAAAGCGAGAGCTGCGAACTCGAAGCATCTGTTAATGGAGTTATATATATATCTTTATTTATACAGATCTGAAGCTAGTTAACATAGATCACGCTATAAACTCCTAACTTCATTTCTGTCTCTTTCTGTCAGTTTCCAATACATTTTTTTAAAAAAAATTGTAGCTTTTTCGGAGCATGAAACTGAAACAAACGTTGTATCTTTATTTATCTTGTTCTTTCTTTCTCCTCCATCTTTTGAAGCATGAAACTGAAACAAACGTTGTACACATAGCGAGAGTTTGTCATTAGAAAAGGGTCGCAGTTATCTGTTATTATCGTTCATCCACGCAGTTATTTGTTATTATCGTTCATTGAAAACACATTGTATTAGGTATGAACTAGAATTCGATAAAAAAAATAAGCTTTTTTAGGAGAAGAGATGATGAGATTGCACATAGTTTATGAAACGTCAATTATAAGCATCAAAGTAAATGTCCCCACAAAGTTTATGATTGTGAAAACATTCAATTGCCTAGTGCTTGCACGTAGTACAGTACAATATTGTTCGTTTCAGGTCATCAGAACACGAATTTGTTCTTTTGTTTAAACAAAAAATACAGCGTATTGGAGAGATAGTGTAACTTTATTCGTATATAGTATCAATATTATCTATCAAATGACATGAGATTATGCACTGATACTATAGATTGAACACTCACAAATAACATAATTTTTTATCATTTTTTTCTCTAATTTTATTAGTACGAAAACAATAGATTTTACTACAACATGGAATCACTAACCTGCATGTATTTATCTGCTAAAGATTTCACTTGATCGCCAGATAATTACAAATTCATGCAGTAATTCTAGCCGTCTTAAAACTTCATTAAATACCCATTATTTTTGACACTTTAAAACACAGATAATGCTTTAGATTGGCATTATAATTTGAGATTTAATATGAAACAATATTTATGTCGGCTCTGTCTCTCTCTCTCTCTCTATGCATCAGCAGGCTCTCATTTGATCGTGAGTCACGTCTTATTTTAATGATGGAGGCCAAGAAAGCACATGAGATGCTCCTTGCTCTTTGATCCATTCCTCATCTTTGGATAAAATATTTTATTCTTCCTGCTTTAATTTAATCTCTCCTCATCATCTCCCAAACCCTCTCTCTCTATCTCTCTCTCTCACTGGTGAGTTGATGGGTTCAGTCACCATTGCAATCTTTTAAGATTCTTGTCCATCGTGGAGCTTGTCGGTTGTATGATTGAATATTATTTTAAATTACAGAATTTTATGATACTTATAAAAATAAAAACTCAATTATTAGGTGGTTGGATGCCATGAAAATGTAACTCATTTGGTCATTTTTCGAACTAGAAAACATCTTTTGAGTTCAATTCTACGCCTAATTTCAAATTACAAATATATACTATAACATTCACTGATACTCCCAATATAATTTTTCCACTTCCTCTCGTATTTTTTTTTCCACTTTAATTCTCAAGTCTTCGCTTCCTTGATGATCTTCAACTTTCAGATAAGATACCGGCCGAATTCTTCGCTCATTTTTTAAGAGAGAAGTAGGGATGGAATTGTCGGAAGAACTGGAAGAGGAAAAACGACGCTGATAAGCGCATTGCTTAGGTTAGTAGATCCTGCGAGTGGGAGAATTGTGATCGACGGGATCGATAGATGCTCGGTTGGGCTCAAGGATTTGATAAGGAAGCTAAGCATAATTCCCCAGGAGGCGACTCTTTTCAGGGGTAGCGTCAGAACTAACTTGGATCCGCTCGGCCTCTACTCCGACGAAGAACTATGGAAGGTGAGCCTGAAACCCGTGAAAAAACCCTAGATTGAATGATCGCCTGTCTTCCATGGAGTTTTCACTGATTTTTACAGGCTCTCCGGAAGTGTCAGCTCAAGGAATCTATCGGCAGCCTGCCTAAGCAACTGGACGCGCATGGTGAGTTTGATTTTCTCGCCAAACAGTCAAATCGATTCGGTTTGCACAAAAAACCGAATCAAACCGAACCGTATTGTTTGGTGCGGTTTCAACGTCGTCAAAGCCCAAAGAAAAGCAAGGCATACCAAACCGAAGAAAAAAATATTAAAATAATAAAATTTAATTATTTTTTATTCGAATATATATAAAATTAAAGTTTCAAAATTTGTTTTTTAGAATATATTTTTTAAACTATTGATTAATGAAAGAATATTAGTTCTTTATAAAATAATTTTATTATTTGATTAATTAAAATATTATAATTATATAAAATATATTTTATTTTTCGTCTTTAGTATATTTAAGCTACTTAACAATGTTTATCATAATATTGCTAGGATTTTAAATCGATTGAAGATGTACATGAAAAAATAAAAATAAAATGAAAATAAATCGGAAACACCTAATTGACAAATCGAAATTCGAACCAACATGAGAAAACCGAACCAAAGAACCTAGGGTGTCTTCGGTTCAGTTTCGATTTAGTTTTACTCATGCTTCGGTTTTACTCCATAATGCACCGAAGTCCCTAATTTTACCATAAGAAACTGAAATTTCTTTGGATTGTGCATTGAGCGATGATGGCGAGAACTGGAGCGCCGGCCAGCGGCAACTCTTCAGCCTTGGAAGAGTATTGCTACGACGAAACAGAATTCTGGTTCAGGACGAGGCTACTGCTTCGATCGATTCTCGACTGATGCCACATTGCAGAGAGTCATCAGAGAGGAATTCTCCGACTGCACAGTTCTCACCGGCGCTCATCGAGTTCCATCGGTCATCGACGGCGACAAAGTCCTCGTTCTTTCCTTCGGTAAACCGAAGCTAAATTACCGTGTCTTCGTCCCTGGTATAGCCGATTCATTCTCCGAACACGTTGATTTGATTCTGGCAGGGAAGGTTGTGGAGTAGGAGGAGCCATGGATGCTCATGGTGGGGGAATACTGGTCGAGTTGCCGCAGAAATTCCCTCCGAAATTCTCATGCATGGTAGCAAAAATAATGCTCGTTTACATTTCTAGATATTATTTTCTTCCACTTGCAATACGGTAGGTGGAGATATTCATTAAATTATTATGTCTCAATTATTATTATTTCTCACCCACTTTCCATCTTTCCCTTCTCAACCAAGCTCTTTCTATTTCGGGGAAGAGCTTTTTCGTCCACGAAACGGAAAATACAGGCCCGCGATCATGGAGTCTAACGAAGGTTACAAGCAAAAACTCACTCCAGAAGAGCTTTTCCAGCTCGAATCCACCATTAAAACCTTCCACACATTTCCCCCACTTCCGAATTCTTGCACATCTCTTGTGATTCAGAGAATCGAAGCTCCTGCTTCCTTCCCATGGCGGTTCGTACGTGATTTCGAGAACCCTCAAAGATACAAATACTTCCTCAAGAGCTGCGCCATGAGAGGAGATGGGAAGGTCGGGAGCGTAAGAGACGTTAGTGTGGTTTCTGGTTTGCCAGCCTCTTCGAGCACTGAAATATTGGAGATTTTAGACGATGAGAGGCGTAAATTGAGCTTTAGGGTTGTCGGCGGAGATCATCGGCTTCATAATTACCGCTCTGTGACCTCCATTAACGAGCTTGTGGGCGAGGAAGGTAAGATTTACACGGTGGTTCTAGAGTCGTACGAGGTTCAGATTCCGGTCGGGAACACGGCTGAAGATACGAAGCTGTTTGCTGATACGGTTGTGAAGTTGAACTTGCAGAAGCTTGCGGGGTTATCAATGGCGGCGTTCAAAGAAACGATGGATCGTCTACTGTAAGAAACGAGTTCTTGATTATTGTAAGTGAATTTCTGTCGAATATCGTTATAATTTCAATCGGAAAATGCACGTACGGTTCACATCTTGTACTTGTTGAATAGTGTGTGAATGCAAGTCCTTCTAACTCCATCTTTCTCATAAGTCAAAAGATATACGACTCAAAAACACCATTTATGATTTTGTGGAGGTGAATACAAATATCAAGTCTAAAGCATAGACCTTTTTTTTTTTTTTCGAAAAATGCTCTTCCGAAACTAAAATTTAAACTATTTAAAGGGTAACAAACCGATTCACGGGAATCGGCCTCGAGATCAAAATTAGGGTTGAGCACGTACTGATATGAGGTGCGCAACGAGGATCAGCCTCGGGGATCAAAACTAGGGTTTGGAACAGGGACCGAACAATGTCGGGCAGCGGAAGCATGCCATGATAATTTGTGACGATCGATCATATACTAAAATTATAATTTGTGAAGATCAACGAGTATTTTAATTTGTCATTGAAGCCTGAAAATGTACATTTGCATCAGATCATAATTTTTATTTCGATCCGACGTTAAAAGTACGATGATTTTGGCAGTGGAAATCCGGCACTCAAGCACGATTAAATGATCCATGGGTGGCAGCTTGTCACACTTGAATTATAAAAATTCGAAAAAAAATAATTTTTGTGAATATTAATGAAATGAAAATAATGGCAGCGCCACTGTCGAGGGCTTGTTATGATATTAGCTTTCACAATAATTAATTCCATGCAACTTGTTATTTTTTTTGCCAATCAGAGTTCGACAACCAAAATCGATGATATGTTTCCAGCTCATCATTGACATTTAAATTTACTCTTCCTCCTTGTTTTCCGCCCTGTAGCAGTGGTGTTCTATGATCAATCGCCTTCCATTGTCTGAATATTTGTTCAAAATTTAACCATTATTACTGGAAAAAATCAAAGAAAGGGAGAGAAAAGACACGAGTTTGTCGACAACTTGAATAGAATTCGAAGAACAAGAACAACTTGGGACATGAATTTGTCAAGCTTGATGTTTTCCCGGCTTCGATCTGATATTTGCCAAGATCTTGGGCGATGAACGAAGCTTCTCTCTCTGCAACAGCAATGGAGTCGTTTATGGCCGTCAAGCCTTTCTCCAGTTCTTCTCCATTCATTGATCTTTGCTTTTATGAGCAGTGGATTTTTGATAATCAGCTCCCAAGCTGGGAAGTTCTTTCTGGGCATCACCAAATCCTTCTCATGAAGCTTCAAACTAGGGAAATCATCTCCAATTCCATCCCCAAGATAACCTACTTGCAAACTTTTGGGGTTCAAGAAACCAAACTGTTGTAAGTGTGAGCCATTTTAATTGGATCTTGTTTTAATTTGTTCGTCTACAACAGTTTGGTTTTTAAGAATAGATTCAGTCCAAGGTTAGACCAATGACTCGAAGAACACTCATTAATAAACCAAAAAATTGTAAGGGAGTTCTTGGACCGGATCCAGACGAACTAATTAAAACAAGATCCCGATAAAATAACTCACATTTACAAAAACTCGGTTTTTAAATTGGGTTCTTGTTAAACTGAAAAAAATCCCGAAACTTTGTACTCAATTGGTGAAACTTTGCATTAAAAAACATACATTTTGAAAGAAAAGCAAACTCATACAAACTAAGTTTTTTAAGACAATAGGGGAGAGTGGGAAATTGATTTCTTGTAATAATTTTGGTCTAAAACAAATATAACGTCTCCGATAATTCAATTGCAATATTGTGTGTCTGCATTGGACCGCCGCCACGGTAACAGATTTGTAATATTTTTTGTCTAAAATAAATATAATGTCTCTGATAATTCAAGTACAATATTGTCTCTCTGCATTGATCCGCTGACAGATTAATAGATTTGTTATTAAATTTACTGTCGATAGGAGGAAGAACACTACATATACTTACGTGGGTTCAGGGGTTTGTTGTTTCTTTTGTATAGCAGGATGCATAGATCAACTATCTAAATTTGTTCAGTTTAAGAATGTTTTATAGAGATAGATTTGGGTTGATCCACGTCATCGTCTCATTCCTCGCCTTGTATTCTGTATTTTTGACGTATGTGCAGGAAATCGCAGTGCGTCAACTGGGCTCTGGTAAGAGATTGAGATGGTTTTTGAAGAGAGAGAGAGAGAGAGAGAGAGTCAAAAAGGGTTGCCAAAAAGATAAATCAGTAGGTGGAAGACTAAGGAAAGTGAAAGAGAAACCAAATGGATTTTCTGGTTTGATTTTGATTTTCTTTTTTTCTGGTTTTTACGATATTAACCCTAATTTCTTCTTTACGAAAGTCAAATCATCAGTTAATTTGTCAATGAATAACATATCGGAGGTTACAGATCTCAACCTAAACTTCACTGGCTTTCTACTCAGTTCTTACTGAAAAATATACCAGATTAAGAGAGAGAAAATTGCAGTTTGACGGCGACTTTCATGACATCCAAAGACTAAGTACAACGTAAGACGCACAATTTCAAAGACCCAATCTTCTTTTCAAGAAGGTGTTTCGTTGAAATCATAAAACACACAAACCAGCTGAGGATCTAGACGTTTTTAACAAGTATATAATATGCCATCTAAGACAGAAATGAATCTACTGACGAACTGGGAGGACGTTGTGGATGATTTCTTGAGTGACGATCCCAGCTATGATTTCAGATTTGCAAAGATCTTGAGCGACGATCAAAGCTTCTCTTTCTGCCACAGCAATGGAGTCGATAATGGCTGCCAAAACTTTCTCCAGTTCTTCTCCATCGCTCCATTCATGGATCTTTGCTTTTATGAGCAGTGGATTTTTGCTGATCAACTCCCAAGCTGGGAAGTTCTTCCTGGGCATCACGAAATCCTTCTCCTGAAGCTTCAAACTAGGGCAATAATCTCCAATTCCATCCCCAAGATAGATGATTCTCTTCTTCCCCTCCAGCTGAATCGAGTTCTGAATTCTCTCTATGATCTGACCCTGTTTGCGTAATCATTTAGGAAACATTATTAAGTTTTTTTATCAGAAAATAGTAATGTAGAGAATGCGTTCTGACTAGGATATCCTACGTGAGGTTCTTACGTAAAGTAGATAAAGTGGAACAAGACAGAAGATAAAACAAACCTAGCCAGCTATTAAGGAAGATAAAGGCCAAAATCTTAATTTTTTTTCTAATTTTAATCATGGGAAATACCTTGCACATGTTAGGAGGGCAGGGATTGCAGCCATGGGAGGAGCGGTTGAAGTCGTGATAAGGAAGGATTCTAAGTCTTTCTTCTTCTTCGATGAAACTAGGGTTTGTGTTGATCTCTGTAAAACATTCTCGTAACCCTAAATGATTCAGAATCGTCTCGATGAAGAACATGTTTGCATCGCTTACGATTCTCAGATCGCACCTGAAACCCCACGCAAATTAAATAAATAATATTTCTATATATTTTTTTTATTTTTTTATAGATTATGAATATATACCCGCTTGCATGAGCAGCTTTAATGGCGGGGACGACTCTCGGATGTATCGGAACTCGTTTCAGAACTTCTGATACGTCATCAATGGTTTTTCCTTTTTCATGAATCTCCTTCATCATCTTATCCTGCAATGTCATCAACGTTGAACGCGGATAAACAGCCATGAAATTTTTAAAACACGAAGAAAATTAAGAAATGCAGTTTAATAATGGCGGAAGAAAAAGAAGGTTACCATCAGAGAGTTCCATGGCATTGTAGGAAGTAGTTGATTGAACAAGTCGGTGAACCCAAGTTCATCAACCACCCAATTATCACTGTCGACGTCGATGATCGTCTTGTCGAAATCAAAAACCACCATGATATCCGCCATTGTTGCTCTGCGAATAAGCTTGTCCGTGAAGAAAAAACTTGAAACCCAGAAAGAGAGATAACCTTAGAGATTTCGAATGAAAAACAACCCAAGATGGTGTGATTATTTATAGGAAAAAAAACGAAATCTTTCAAAATTTGAGGGCTGAGAAGATAAAATTCATAGCATATTCGAAAAGAATATGATCCTTTGTCTATCTGTTCCTCCTTTTCAATTTGTAATTTCGAAGCACAATCTTGAACCGTCAGATAAAAGATTCGACGGTAGAGATTGAGAGAAGAGCATATTCTAATGAAAAATGGTTAATGGTGGGATTGGCCTATTTTTGAATGACACCTAAAGTACCCACTAGTTTAAGGAATATTCTGCCTCTTAAGTTCAGAACCTTATTCTGTGGCTGCATACTATATTAAAATACATATTTATATCTCGAATCATAATTATATCAATAATGATTTGACGCATAAATTATATACATGAATTGATTATCCATTTGTTAAAATACTCAAGTAAACCTTATTAGGGTTTGAGTCAGATTTTACTAGATTTTAAAACTTTTTTGACCCACAGTACTGGTTCTGATTTCACGGTTTTTTATTCCGAAAAATTGGCATCGACAAATAAATTAAGATTTTTTTTAAAAAATTAGAACTAATACCGAACTAAAATCGACGGTCATCAATCTGATTTTGCTTACCCCTAATTTTATGACTACTATAACCATAGAATTCTACTATATTAAAATACATATTTATGATGAGTCATAATTATATCGATAATCATTTGACGCATAAATTAGATGCGTGAATCGACGATCCATATGTTGAATTATAAAACAAATATCGTCACGAAGAATTAAGCCAACCAACATTAAATTAGGACATAGGTTATACAATAAGTTTGGAACGATAGGAACGTAATTGATTGCGGGTATGCATTATTATTTATTTATTTTGTTACTATGCATATTATATGATGGCTTGGGATTTCTTCTTTGGCTCCTGGCCAATTAATGTTATTAAAGAAAATGATACGATGCCAACTTATCCTATATTTGTTGCACTTGATGAAACATTGGTTGGCTAGGGTGAAAGGAAATGTATGTGGTCGCACTTTGTGTCACGTTCCACGTCATCAAAATAATATAACTTTATTATGGGATAAATTACACGTCAGCCGCTAAAGTGTGTCCTTAAAAGTTTAGGCAAATGACCTAGATCACTCCCGGATATAAGCGATTTTAAGTTTGAATAAAATGCTTTACGCAATAATAAAATAAATAAGAAAATTCAATCAAGGGTGCACAAAACCGGCCCAAATTTGTGCGTGCTGCGTTGATTTGGGTCGAAACTCAACCAAAATTCAACCATTTGCGATGACTCATTTAAAACTCAAATCAAAATTAAAATCAGACTCAAACTAGAAACCAGCCTAAAAAAGGGCCAAAACAATCCAATTATCAGGGCCTATTTTCGGCACATCTAGTTTAAAAATTTTAGAATCGTGGGTCAACAGGCTAGTTTAGAACCGAGGTGAACTAGAAAGAATTGACTCGTGCCCACAGCTAAGAAACATATCTAAGGCTGATCTAATGAAAGTTCAACAAGGAAGATCATGTAACAAAACATGATTGCTAGTTCTAAATATTCCCCACTTGACACTTAAAATCTTTCGATTTCGAGGATTATTTGCATACGAATGAAGCTTAATAACCTACTCATTGATTAATCACCCCAAATTTAATAGCTAAGTCCAACTTTTTTTGGCAAAAAGATAGTAAATAAATCATCTTACCAGGCAAATCTACTTCCTCCAAACAGGCCTTAGTCAAACCTCTAGCAATCCGACCTTCATTTCACGTGATCTGAATAGTGTGATAAATATTTACATCTGTGAAGATTGAAAGAGGGGATCAGAAGACATTCTTTGATTCCAAAAAGCTCAGAAACATTAACAAATTTATACGAAATTAAGAATGAATGTCGATAAAAGCATATGATTTTTATCTTACGAGTAGGATTCCTCTGGATCCCCACTTTCAAAAATTTTGTTTTGCTGAAAAAAAAACTTACCTCTCTCTATTACAAGTTTACAACAGCAAAAAAGGATTCTCTGCTTGAAGGACACTCACTCCCAGCTCTAGAAACTTTCAGAGAATCTTCTTTCACGAGCAGTGCAAAAGAACAAGTTCTGGTTGTAACAAAACATGCCAGGACATTGGGAGAGATCTCTGACAAATCATTGTCTATTAATACATCGGTCCATCTGCCACAATTGGAGATATTAGCAGCCGTTCAGCACAACTATTTACTTTTACCATAAGTAAGAGTGAAACACTCGGCTGATCCAGTTAAGTTTGGATATGAGATCGTAAATTAGTCTCAAATATTATAGATTAAAAACGAGTAAGCTCCAGGCAAGAAAAAATGTATACCTTCTCCTTCATCTACAGCATTATAATCATCTTCGTCATCATCAAAGTGCTCATTCTGCAACCAGAACGTTATCATAAAAACAATCAGGCATCGATGTACAGCACAGCCCCACCCGGAAAATAAAAAATTGGATGACGCAGCACTAAACATAAGTAATATCAACAAAATGGTGTAAAAAAATATCGATAAACAAATGGAATTTTGGGTTTTTCCAGAAGTTGCAACCAATTTATACAAATATTTCCTACCGCACTTGAGGTTCAAAATGAATAAGTGTCGTAGGAAAACTAGACTAGTGTACACCACCTTTCTCTTCTGGTCGACAAAAAAGTAAACGAGTATCATCCTAACATCATACTTTTACACTAGTGAACTGTTTTTCCTACAGTAATATACAATAAACTATATATTACGGTCATAGAACAACCTCCAATATATTTACATTATTAATTGGATACCACCTACTTAAACTTCAATATCAGTTCCTGCAAAATCATGAAACCTCATGACCTCTACAAAAAAAGACAAAGAAAATTGCATGGACGCACACAGACATAGGAAAATTTGAGTCAGAACCTGATAGTAATCATCATCGCTAAAATCTTCTTGAGCCTCTTCATCTTCTCCATCTTCATCTTCTTCTTCCTCCTTTTCCTCATTCTCTCCTTTTATCTTCCCTCCTTCTTTCTCATCTTCGCCCTGTCATTACAGCAGAACCATCAGCACAGACAGAGTGAGAAACTACATAACTGCCAGGATGACAAATGGAAAGGACAACATAATATCACGCAAGATGTCAACATTCCAACTTCTAGCCAGCAAGTAATTACTATGAAAAAGTTTAAAAATATATTTGGTGAAAACTAAGGAGAAAAGAGTACAAGCTTTTACCTGATGTTTTTGTTCAAGCTTCTCCAACATATCTAATTTCTCAAGTCCTACAAAGAAAATATCATTTTGGTTGACATTTATGTAAGATTCTGACTTAATACAGGACAGCAGACATTCAACGAATATTGTAAACAGTACACCTTTGAATGGAGCAGACGTCAGTTCACTAAATACGGAATAAAGAGAGAACTATTTAAAGACTTAATAATCTAAGCACACCTGACTCAGGATTCCACCTAACCTTTTTCCTGCTTTTTTGCTTTCCCTGTAAACCTGAATTTCGAGAGTATTCAAAGACAATTATATATCAAATAGAGCAACTAAAGCATATAGACTGATAAATAGCAGTATAATTTACAAAAAAAAAAAAGAAATCAAAGCAAGGACAATATGATTAAACGAAATGATTAGACAAAAACATGAGAGCTTTGCAAGCTTCACCTATATAATATTTTTCCAAAATATCAATTCGCTTAAAGTATTTTCTAAAGAAATTAAATGACACCCCTTCAATATATATATGAAAGTTTGGCCTTCATCCCAAACTTTTATCTTCCAGTTACACTACAAAACTGACTTATTATTTTTAAGATATTTTTTCTCAAAGAATAAATACACTTTATTGAAAATTTATCATTAATGCATAATATCATAATTACGGCTCCAACTTTCTTGTAGATGATAAAAAAAAAAACCTTCAATTAGCTCTTGCGGAAAATTTTGAGGTGTAAGTTGGAGAATCTGTGTCAGGTTATCGCGTTTCAATGAATTCTTTGTCTTGAGTCTGTCAGAAAACCGTTCTATATCCATCCCTTTGCTCAGTGACCCTATATATTTCAGAGGTAAACCAAGTACGCAAGATTTTACAAGGAAATTTAATAAATTTAACATTTAGGAGAAAATGATTGAATTATCATATTTAAAGAGAAAACACGGAAATTTATGCTTACTCTTGGACGCATTCTCCTCCAAATAGAAAGGAGAAGCATTCCAAAAATTCTGCAACCTGTAATTTTCAGCAACTAAGCTCTTCTCTTCAGTCACTCCTTTGACATCAGGCAATTCTACATTCTGTTACCAAAATATACCTTAAGACAGAGAGATGGGGGAAGGAAAACCAAGTAATTCGTATAATTTTAAAATCCAATTTAAAAGAAAATCCAGATACAAGTGATTATGATAACAAAACTACGTCAAAGAGTTTCATCATCATTCACTTGCCGCAGCAATGAAGGAACACAAAAAAAAAAAATCAGACTTCCAAGCAATCAATTAGGAAATTGTAGATTAACGTATCTCGCTAGCTCGTTCACGATTTGAAGTACCAGAAGTAGTTTGAGCGAAGGAAAACAGAAATCACTCACTTCAGGAAAGAGGTCATATGGTTCTTGCTTAGCATATCCGAATCCGTCACCACGACCGCGCCAACGGCCACCGCCGCCACCACGGCCTCTAAACGCCATCGAAGAAAACGAAATTAACAAGTAAGCTAAGAAGGAAAGACAGAGCAAGCGATTACGATGGCTTGGGCTCCAGTCCGCACTCCGCGAGTTCAGTAATCTCTTAAACAGAAAAAAAAAAAATGGCCGCGTGGGCGGGAGATCACGATCTTGCTTGCCCTACATAGCTTAAACGGCGACATTTTTCGAGGTCTTACAAGAAGAAACGGATCGGGTGGGTCGAAATTTATTGGGCCTTGGCCCAAATAGAGAAGCCCAATTGAAATTGGATTATGATTATTAAAAAGAGGTTTATTTATGATGGAAAAGACAAGAATAGACGTTTTGTTATATAAATATTAAGTAGTCAAAGTATTTTGATAAAATGGAAAAAGATAGAAAGTGGAGGGTATATATGTAATTATTTTTTTCTTAGCTTACTTTATCAGTTTTGTCTTGATCTGTGAAGTTTTAATTATTTTTTAAGATAACATAACTATTGTTACTTTCACCTTACGGGTTCCATTCTTCCGTCACCGTCCAGTCGTCCTCCATGTCTGTTTCCTCTTTCCTCTCTCTTCCACTGCCAGAATTTGCAAACTATAAAGCCTCCATTTTTGAGAAAGAGAGAGTGTCTGTGTGTTTTCCTGTGGCTGGCCTAAGCAGAATAGCGGTGTGATTAGAGATTGTAATTCTGAAACCACAATCCCCATTTTCTCTTTCGAGAGAGTGTGTGACTAGGTGGAGTTTTCGTCGCTTTCCCAGCGGGGAAATTCAGGAGAAAGTTTGGTTTTTCATGGTGAAATGGTTGAATTGGAACCCTGATAGAAAAATTGAGATTTTGTAAATCATTTGGGTTTTTGAAAGTAAAGGTTTTTGAGATGCGATTCATTGAATTCGGAGAGGATCTTCGACGCTGTGATTGGATTTAGTAGATTTGGTCCTGCCTATTTCGCTTTGTCTAATTCGCGTACCGGAAAAATGGACGGGGATGATGAAGCTGCCGCAGCTCCGGCGGAACCACCGCAACCGCTGGACTGGAAATTCTCTCAGGTCTTTGGCGAACGCACGGCCGGCGAAGAAGTTCAAGGAGGTACCATTGACTCTACATTATCGAAGAAATATTTCCATTCTTGTTAGCTTTATCTCGCTCTTGACGATCTATTTGAGATTTTAGGGGTTGGCATTGATTATAACTCTTTTTCTCTTCCCCTAGCCGGATAGGCATACTTACAAAGTTGAAAGTATGATTCACTAGCTATAAAAGCTCTGGAAACAAAGTTGATAAAAATAGCACTTGATAATGACATTTCATGTTTGGTTTTTCTTGTCCAAAAACGAAATGTTTCACAACCTTGGCTTTGTGTTTCTTCAGTTGATATTATTTCTTCGATTGAGTTTGATAAAACCGGTGACCATCTCGCTACTGGTGATCGTGGTGGTCGGGTGGTTCTTTTCGAGAGAACAGACAACAAAGAGGTTTGTAATTTCCAAAATTTATTTCCTTACTAAAAGATTTAGTTTCTACTAGGCTTTCTTTTATGTTCATTTAACTTAAGGAGGATAGTTAGACCTAGATTTCTTCCTTGTTTCCTTCAATACCCTCTTTTTTTTCGCAAATGATAGCATGGAGGATCAAGGAAGGATTTGGAGAAGATGGATTATCCGATAAATAAGCATCCTGAGTTTCGATACAAAACTGAGTTTCAGAGCCATGAACCTGAGGTATTCTTGGAACTTCTTCTGCTTAAACTTTTAGTAGCATTTACTTTGTGTTTACACTTTAGTTGCTTTTATTGTCAGTTTGATTATCTGAAGAGCTTGGAAATCGAGGAGAAAATTAACAAAATCAGATGGTGCCAGACGGCAAATGGAGCTCAATTTCTTTTATCTACAAATGACAAAACTATTAAGTTGTGGAAGGTAGGGATCTTACATCATATATTTCCTTTTATAGCCTATTATCATCTAGCAAATCCAATCTGGAAGGATTAATTCTTCATTCATAGCATAAGTAACTAAGGATTCAAAAAAAGGAATGAACTGTTTTTAAGCTTAAAATCCTGATAGATGATTATGCATTAATAGCATGCTTATTTTACAGTTAATCTGTGCTTATTTTATGAATTAATTATTTTTATTTTTTGCTCTTCAATATTTAAAAACTTCAAAAGTACTGCACACATGGCACTTTTTGGCTGTCACCATTCTTTTATTTAATTATGAAGTGATGATTTTGAACCAATCTGGAACTGCTCATTTAGTATGCTTCATTAGGTGGAAGTTAACTGTGTGGTTTAAGCAATTTATTTTCACGTGGCTGAGAAATCTTGTAAATTATGATTGGTGTCTGATTACTTTCCTTTGATATTCTATATAACTGCTTTGTGAAAGATTTCAATTTCTTTTTTTTCCTTGAGATTTGAGCAGGTACAAGAAAAGAAGGTTAAAAAAATTTGCAACCTTAATGTCGATTCTTCTAAAACTACAATGAAAGAAAATGCTGCAAGTTCAAGTAATTCAAGTAGTCTTCAACCACATATCTCAAATGGTGGATCTCCTGATAGGCTGCCCAACGATTTAATCAATTTTTCATTTCCTCCTGCAGGCATTCAGTCACTTCATTTGCCGGTGGTAGCTTTTCTTATCCCAAATAGAAAGCATAATTTTTTTAAAGTAAAATTTTCATTATTTGTCATTCAAGCATTGTATAGTATATGTTGTCATCTTTGCTGATTTCTTGAATATAGAGTCTCTTCAACAATTTCAGTCAAAAAAATTTCATAAACATAGATTCTGTTTTCCATTCTCTCTGTAGTGCCTAAATATTAATTCAAAATTAATTTTTTTTTTTCTTTTAAATTCTTATAAGAATAGTATTAAAGTACTAATTATTGAAGCCCACAATTTGCAGGTAACTTGTCAAGAGATCAACTCGGTGGCTAGATGTCGAAGAGTTTATGCTCATGCTCATGAGTATCACATTAACTCAATCTCAAATAACAGGTACTTCTTTGCTTAGTAGGCTTTATAATAACCCTTTTGTAATTTTTCTTGTGGTCTATAGTTTTTTGGTTATCTTTTTACTTCTGATTTCCACGACAAAATAAAACTTGATGATATTTGACTTCACAGTTTCTTCTTCTGATTTATGAACATACTTTGACAATAATCTAGTTTAAGTCTCTTAGGTATGAAGTTTTTGGAGTTGAATTTACATCTACTCTGACAGTGATGAATCAACTACAGTGACAATGAGGGAACGCGAAATAGTAATTTTTATCTCTAAAAGGGGAAACCTTTTATCGGCGTGAATGAAGATTATTATAGATGAAGAATGTGCTTCATGATTGAGTGAATTTAATATATGACATCTAATCATCTCATTATTTACAGTGATGGTGAAACGTTTATATCAGCTGACGATCTTCGAATAAATCTTTGGAACCTTGAAATTAACAATCAAAGTTTCAATATTGTTGACGTGAAGCCTACAAATATGGAAGATCTAACTGGTATAAATAGAAATTTGAAATTTCCCGTCCTTGACGCCCGATTTTATACTATTTTCTAGCACTTATTGGCTTTTGTGCCAAGTAATATTTGTTTACTGCTTGCATAATTAACCTTTTCTTAATGTATTTCAGAGGTCATAACATGTGCCGAATTTCACCCTAGTCATTGCAATATGTTAGCATATAGCAGTTCCAAAGGCTCAATCCGGTTGATTGATTTGCGACAGTCAGCATTATGTGATTCTCATTCCAAATCGTAAGCTCTATCACCTCCTTTTTCATGCTGTATAATTTCTTTTATCCATGTCATTATTGAAGGTTTTTCATATTGTATTTTTCTTGGGTTATTGATTGTTTTGATGGAATAAGAGATATCTTAACTAGCTATCTTCTTGAATGCAGGTTTGAGGAACAGGAGGCGCCTGGCTCCAAGTCATTTTTTACTGAGATAATTGCTTCTATGTCCGATATTAAATTTGGAAAGAATGGAAGATATATAGTTAGCCGTGATTACATGACTCTTAAGGTTTGACAATTGAATATTATTATAATTTATTGGTCCAGTCTCCTCGTTCCTACTTGAGAATATTTGTTTTTTCTTTCTTCAAACTTTTCAAAATTGAACAATTATTAGATTATGTAGAATTCTATATAGGAAGTTAGAAGTATATGGAAAATATCCATGTATTTCAGATTATTAGGAATTTGTTATTATTGTTTAGATTTGATTAGTTCTTAATTTTAGGAAGTAGTTTTATTTGTTTCCTAATTTATAGGGGATTCTTTGTGTATAAAATAATGATGATATCAATGAAAAAAGAGAATAATTTTTCTTCCAAAATTACAGATTATCAAATTGGGTAAACAACAATTTACACCGTAAACTATGAGGATAATTGTTACCGATATCTTGAATTTTAGAAGTTGTCAATGAACACTTTGAACTATACTATAATTATAACTAACACCTTATCATCATTTATTTTGCTAATTTTAGCTCATTTAGCATCATAAAAACAAGAATTTTCATAAATTTATAATATTTTTAATCTTTTTATTTTAATTTATTAACGACATGTGTTAATTAAATGGACGAATATCATTAAAATTAACGAAAAACGTGATAAGAAGATGTTTGTTGCAATTATACTAAAAGTTAAAGTGTTTATTGATCACTTTTAAGTTTAAGGTATATTGCAGTTATACTTTAAAGTGTAAATTGTTATTGATCTTATCAAATTTATATTACTATTTTTGCTTCCGTTTTTCAAATGGGTAATCATTTTTTTATTCAAAATGGTAAAGTGAGGATCGAAACATTTAAAAGTTTTTTCTAGCTTGTTATTAATTTTATCCTTGTGAAGTTCAGTTGAGGTTGTTGTCGCTCAATTCAAGTTTGTGTTACTTGTCAATCAGTTATGGGACATAAACATGGATTCTGGTCCAGTTTCAACCTTTCAGGTCCACGAGTATTTGAGACCAAAGGTTAGTTGCTCACTAAGACGTCTATTCGACTGAAAGTATGGGTGTTATCTAGTCTATATACTTATTTGGTCTCTTGAAATCACTTTCAGCTTTGTGATTTGTACGAAAACGATTCCATCTTCGATAAATTCGAGTGCTGTCTGAGTGGCGACGAATCAAGAGTTGCAACCGGCTCGTACAGGTTGGATTGAAATTTTGATTTTTTTTTAGATGTTGACATGAAATTCACGCTCGATAAATGCGATTGCAGCAATTTATTCCGGGTATTTGGATGTGCCCCTGGAAGTAACGAATCGGCCACTTTGGAAGCCAGTAAAAATCCAATGAGGTAGCTACACATTAAATCAAAGTTTTTTTTTTCGATCGATAATATATTATATTTGGAAGCTCGGATTAATTCATGCAACACGGCTTTGCACTTAGGGAACAAGTCCAGACTCCGTCTAGGCCATCTAGATCCATCAGCAGCAGCATGTCTCGAGTTGTCGGACACGGTTTGTGCCTTCTAATTAGTTTAATACTTTGAGTAATGTTAAATTTACCTTCTTAATATACATTATTATTATAAATGTTGACGTGTTAAGATGGGAGTGGTATAATTAAAGTGCATTTAATGTATTATAATTGAAATAATTATTTATAATTTTTACTCTACCAATCATAGTTCGACATGTCATAAGATATATTAAGAAAGTACGTTAAAAATGTAAACGTATCACTTAATATTTGCCAAAGCCAACTAAAAACTACATTTTGTATTAAAATTTTCATTTTGAGCTGCATTTGCAGGAGCAGAGACTTCTGGGGCCGATGCAAATGGAAACTCGTTCGATTTCACGAGCAAGTTGCTTCATCTAGCGTGGCACCCGTCGGAGAACTCCATTGCTTGTGCAGCTGCAAACAGCCTGTATATGTATTACGCATAATCGAAATGGCGGCGGGGAAGAACTCGTGTTTTAACTTTTTATTATTATTTTTTAGAGAAACTATGGTCCGTTTCCTTGCTTCACGGTCAATGGTTTTGAAGAGAAGATTGATCGGTTCGGGATGCCGAGAGGGGCTTCCCAATCGAGATTATACAACGGGTAGGGGACGGGTTTAATGTGGAGGAAATGTGATTTTAGGTAGCTCCTTTACAAAAGTGGAAGACAATACTACTTCCTAAGTATTGCTCAAAATCTGCCACTGCCCTTTTTTTAAGCATATCAATATGTAGCTTTAGTGCTGTTATATTGATCCGGCATCGATTTTCTTATTGTTCCCGGGATCACGATTTTTTATCGTGTATTGATCCTACAGCCGTCTCTGTGCTTATTTTTCTTCATTTTTTTGTGCAATAAACTCAAATATTTAAAATAAATCATAAATTGCGACTGAATAGTATAAACTACGCTGATTTCAGTTCTTTATACCTTTTGTTTTCTTAGTCATTGGAACCAAACCATAGGCAATGATTGAGCTTTTGGCCAAACTATCCCTTCTCCTAGCGAGCACACCTCGGTTGGTTCAACTCCGGAAACCTCGGCTTAGAAGCTAGAAAATGAATTGAAACCAATGTTTAAGTTGAGCCAATGTTTTTATTATTTGATATTAGCTTTAAATCTTGTTCTGTCTGTGACCAAATTCAAAGAGAACTAGGAGCAACACTCTAGTTCCTATTAAGAACCCAAATCCCGGTCTGACTTTCCCACTCCTAAATCATGAACATAGAGTACCTTTCCAGTTTATTATTAAAATCCATAACATTGTCTATAATAAACTGAGAGCAACAACCAGAACATCCAATCACTTAAAAATTGTTGCTGAAAAAGGTCAAAGAAAATATATTAATAATAAAATCTGTCGATAAAATAACATCAACACAAAACAAACATGAAGGAAGAACAGACGCCTAGCCAGACAGGTTCTTCAACCACAACAGGCTCAACATAAGAACATAATGAAGGCTCCTGAAGAGTTTTTTTTTGGAAAAATTGACGTTCCACTATCCTTTGTCCAGCATTGAAATTAAAAACTAAATAATTAAATGGAGAAAATAATCAAGCAGGTAGAGTTCGGGCCTTGTACATGCATATGTATGCCATGTGCCAATCGCCTGCAACAATGATCTTTGTTAGAACACAAGAAAATGAAATAGGGATGCTCTAAGTATGTCACTTGACTGAATCAGTAATGAGTAATACTAAGTTTATTTTTTTTAACATAACATCTCATTATACTCGTTGATGTGTCAAGATAATATTACTCTAGTTAAAATATATTTAATATATTATAATTAAAATGTACCCATTAACAATCTTTACACAAATATAAACTTACCACCGCCAGATAGTTTGGTAATATCTTCCTCGCGTCGAATGGTTGGCTTATCGTCGTCAAACTCAACCCATTTCCCTGCAGTCGGAGAGCGGATAATGAGCTAGGACTATAACATTGACAAATTATCAACTATCCTAAAAATTTGAACTTTTAAGTGAAATATAGTTGAATCATTTATATTATCTTAATATTTTCTTCACATGTAGAAATTTTTTCTTTTTTTTGTCCTTGCATGTAATTTTTTAATGATTTTTTTTTTTTATTTTGTCGAGGATCGAACCTGAGACAAACTCTGATACCATGACAAATTATAAATTATCCTAAAAGCCTAAACTTTTAGATAAAAAATAATTTAATAATTTATATATTATTTTAATGAGTATATCTATGAGTTATCGAAAATGGTTTGGTGGTTATAGAAAGCTTACCATTTTCTTGTTTCACCCAGGCGACATAATGGCCTGAATCAGCACTCCTTCCCTTGTGGGTCAGTACAGCAACCAAGTCATATATCCCAGTTATTTGGTTCTCCTTTCCTGCAAAAACTGAGAAGAATGATGTCGCAGAATGAAAGCGAAAATAAACTAATTTAGAAAAGTTTAGAGTTTAGAAGTTTGCCTTCTTGATTCGGAGCTACAGATGGTTCTCTGCCCTGAAATCATGGAAATCGCACATGTGAAAATGTGCAGAGATTAACTTAAAAGATTTGACTCAAATGATATATCCATTGGACTCACCTCGGAATCTGACATTTTGACATCTTTGTCACTAGATGTTTCTTTGGTTTTCAAGCCAAGTTTTTTACCTTCTATGTTCCTGAGAGTCTTTTATGCGAAAACAATAATAATAAGATAAAAAAAATTGATTACTTGCTCATTGTATAAAAATATCTCGGCAAACAAAAATCAGTTCAGTACCTGTCGAGGAGCTTCCAAGCTCTTGCGAAGATCATCAGAACACAAATCATACACATCTAACTCCAGCGGGTAGTCGACTTTCTGAAATAATAAAGTTCAAATAAAATTGCACAAAGTAACTTATAAAAGGAGTAAATTAGTTTTTAATATGTCATGTAACTAATGCGATAAAATGTCAGTGGGTTTACCCTTAAAATCTTGGCCTTTTGATTCGACTCCCGCTTCCAGAAGAAACGAACAAATTGAATGGTCAAGTACCTTGGGAGATCAAAATAAAGTAGGATTGTTATTTCAGTAAAAATTCTAAATAGATTTGACAAAATGAAAAGGAACAATCTACTCTTTACCGAGGAAGGCCATTGATGCGGGACTCCTTGAAGTAGACAGCACTGCGGCCCAACAAAGGAGACACCTTTTCTAAGTCTGACTTTAAAGCCTATACACAATCAGACAAATCTGAATTCTTCATCCTACCCTCCTTGGTGTACAAGTATTTAATCAAAATTTAGGAAAGAATGCAAAAGATTTCAATGCAAGCTAGTTCATTGTCGCACTGCGTCGTATATTTGTCTGCAACATTCTACTCCAGAAAAATAGTTCATGTGACAAAAAGTACTCACATGCTTTAGTCCCTCATGTAAATGGTTCACTTCGTGTGATATATGGCATTTAAGTGAATATACTGATTCTGTTTCTGAGCTTTCTTCACCACTTTCGGGACAATGTATCCTGGAACAAAAAGTCAGGAAACACATGGGTGAGAGGATGGTAGGCGTTGCTTCAAGATGAAAGATAGAACAAATAATCTATGAACTCTGTTTATTTCTTGATCGGATTGTGTAGCCACCCAACAAACAATGCATAAACAATTTATACTGATGAGGGGCACAGATTTGAAGAAAAGTAATAAAATAAGAGTGCATGGAAAGTAATTAACTAAACTTGTTCGAAAAAATGTACCTGCTAACAAGTTCAATTCCAAAAAGAGCCTTCATGATTTCAGGACTTTCACTACAGTAAATCAAAAACCATAAGTGATAGCTACAGACAAGGTTGATTATAAATGCTTATTTTTGTCATTCAAACACACTACCTAGATCCCACTGATAAAAGGGACTGTGAGAGAGTGTATACAAGTTGTGTCCAACACTCTTCAGCATCCTGTTATAATTTGAAGAAAATAAGTAAATAGGTCCACTTCGTCAAAAAAGAAATGATAATACTGTTTTGATCAGATCATAGATGAATGAAACCTGCTGCATATAAACGCCTCCCTGCATCTGGGCAAATTGTGGGTATTTTTTTTGCAATACCTGCAAAAAGACAACATCATCATTAAATACAAGCCGTCTGTAAATATGATCATGTCTTGTATATAATTAAGACCCATTTAAATCATTCAAAAAATGAGATCATTAGTAGATAAAAGAAATCATAGAGTTGCATGAATTCTGCTATGCAATAGTTGTGAAATGTGATTCATGACAAGGTTGACCAGGCAGATTAACGAAATTATACGTCAATGTCTTTATTCCATGGAGATTAAATGAGCGAAATAAACATAATAATGACTTATTCTTCAAAATTTACTGGAGAGAATACTCCAGATTCTTTCATTTCCATGTAAAGATCTTTTCCTCCACGAGTACGTTCACCTACTCCGACAAATTCAGATACACCCTCCTGATTTTTGGCAATGTTGTTGATCAATTCCATAATAAGTATTGCTTTACCTACTCCAACCTCCGAATAGTCCTATTTACAAGAATTTCAATATTTAACATATGGTTCAGACTGTATGCAAGACTTACATGATCATATATTAGAAATTGTTAGAATTTTTTTTGAGTAAATCATGAGTTTTTCTAGGATAGTATGTTGAAGGTATGAGCTACAAGAGATGTAGGTAAGATACAAAATTACACCAATAAAATGAGAAGCAAAAGAAAGGAAAAGAATATGACCATCCAAAACTGCATAGGTTCTACAGCCTTGACACTGTAACTAAGCTTATTGAATAATTCACGTGTTGCAATTGTGAGATTGCGTGAAGTTTGATCCACATCATTTCTTCCAGAATTCTGATAACTAAAAGGTTTCATCACAAACGAAAAACTAGGGTTACATATGGCAAAGGAAAAAAGATAGCCGAAAAACATAATAACTAACTTAATCAAAGCTGATTTCAACTCGGGAACAGAATGAAGACACTGCACTGTGGAGTTCATGTAACAAGTGTTCCCCAGGTTATATAGTCCTGCAGTATGACCCTAAAAAAGGAAGAACGTGAATTGAGATTGCAAACTTTAAGAAACAGATAAAGGATAAAGCGCAATACGTTGCAACACCATAGAAATGAAATTTCAAGGACTATTATTCAACTCATTATTCATGCTCATACAAAGACCAAAAAACACAAGGATGCTGATTTTCATAGCAGGAAGGCCAACTGTTCAACAAATTAAGTCGGAAAAGTAGGACTGACCAATCGCAAACAATTGATGGTGTTCTTACATTCTAACTTAAAAAATGCTCCATAAAAAGAAATTGCCCATCACAAAAGGCACTTCATAGAATCAAGATTAAGTCATCAAAATAAATAAGAATAACTCCAGAGACATAAATAGATACACCTTTAAAGATCAAGTGCAGTATATGAAAACAACAAACATTACCACTGCAACCACTTGCTCTTCTTCAGGAAGATCCTCCATAAAAACAGGCCCCTTGTCTGGGACCTTCAAAATCTCATCTGCCGTACCCATCATCATTAGCTTTTGACCCTATAAAAAAATGTAAGCCTAATAAGACATAGTTAAAAAAAAGACCATGAAGAGGCATGCTATAGTAACAAAATCACAAAACATTCAGTATACCTGTTTTACTCCCATTGACAACCAATCTCCATCATCCTACACAAAAGGAGAGAAAATTTTAATCATCAACAACTACCTCTACGGTAAAAAACACATTATAGTTTGAAATAATGGAATTACTAAGCTCCCAATAAAATCATATCGCCAACAACCTTCATTAATCCACCTTTAACCATAATTTTCTGCCTATCAGGAGGAACCCCTGTCAAATCATACAGCTGGCATTTGAAAACATAAGGAGACAGGCTAGTGTCAATCTCAACGTCTTTGAACATCTCCTTCTGCCATTTCACACTAACTGCAAATTAACCAAGTTTATCAGTGTCAGAAGGTGTCAGCACATAATTTATAATAAATTTCAAACTAAGAGAAACGGGAACGAAACATTTAATAAACTATCAAGATTAAATGCTAACAACCCATTGGTAAAATTATTGATACTGAAATCAACATAATGTTAAGGGATGAAACTACTTTCAGATTTAAATTAATTTTTCTTGAGCCGAAGAGGAATCCAATTCAGATTTTTTACATCAGAAGACAAAGTCCTGTCAACTAAGTTTCATGGGGGTTTCAAAAATTCTTATTCCAGATTTTTCTTAAAAAATTTAGGCATTACAGAGATTTTTGGTTATTTTTCTACTTTATTCATCTAATTATATCATCTCCCATATACAATTTAAGAGCCTATACGCCAACGTATATTTTACAGTAGAACCACTTCGAGAGATATAGTTCACACAAGCAATACAGTGTAGCTCAAAAAGACAAAAAAAGAGCTACAAGGTCACAGCCCAAACTACGGAAATTCCAGTTCCTTTAAAAATAATCCAAGGTCAGCAGCATACGTAATGATTAAAAGAATTTGAATTTGTCGTGAAGTTTACCATCTCTTTAACAATGGATTTGATTTTTTTTTTTTAAATCTTATTCGGTCCTCTCCTTGACAAAATAAGACGATCTTTTCTCGACGACCAAAGAACGATTCAGTAATCTCAAAGAAAAAGCCAAATGGAAAGCTCCAGAGCAACAACACAAAACCCAACAAGCAATGTCGAGAAATCATAAATATCAAAAGAGCTTCGGAGCAAACCTTAATCGTCGCTAAAAAAACAGAACAAAAAACGATAAAATGCTCAAAACAAGCAACGAAGACATCAGCAAACAAGCATCATAGGAATACAGATTTGTCAAAACGAAAACTTGGAAAGCATTACGACCTTTAATCATCGTCGGAGAATGAAAGAAGCTTGTGAGAGCTGCGAAGAGCTTAGCTTGAAGAAAGGGCAAGCCGGTGGAGAAGAAGGATGCTTTCCTACGGACTTCCCAAAAAGGACCTCCTTTTACTGTCCAGGTTGCCACCGTAACATCAAACAATGATATTAAGGTTGAATATTAATTTAATCCGTAAATTAATAAATTATAGTAATTTTTGCCTTCAAAATTCTTTTCATTTTAAAAATTATCTATCAATATTTTAAATTTTATTTTTTCAAATTTTAACCATAATATAAAAATGTAAATTTATAATTTTTTTATTTTTCTATGCATTATTAAATTAATTAAATTAATTAAATTAATGATAAATATTAATTAAAATTAATGTACATTGTAAACATTAAGTATTTTATTAAAATTATGTTGAAATTTAATATTTCCAGCAAAAAAACATTTTTATCTGCTGCAAATATGTTTTTAATTCTGATATTAAATTGGATAATTTGCAATATCACTAAATATTTAGATTTTATACTTGAAAAATTATCAAATATTATTGGTATTGGTATGTTCAAATAATTATCCTCAACTTTACCTTCATTACGATCATTGATTTTAATTTAGTTTGGTTCTAATTTAAAAAAAAAAATTGATTTACAGATCGATTCCGGTCTTTAAAAGTAAAAAACTATGTAATCAAAACTGAAATCGTATGTATAAATATTTTAAAAACGAACAAAATTTAACTCAAACTCTCATAGAATTTTATATAAATTAAAAACTGGTTATGAATACGTCCAATTATAGAAAAAATGACCTAAATTCGTAAATTCTGATTCAAATTCTATTTCAAGATTAAACCAAGTCGAACCGGTACATGTCTACCCCTGATACTAATTGAAAAATTAGGTCTATTTAGGCTTTACTCTTTGATAATATCATTCAAATCAATAATTAGTAAAAATAAATTTTATCTTAAAATAAAAAATTGTGGATAAATTTGTTAATCATGTGATTTATCTATCTAGGTAAATATATCAATTTGAGTCTTATTTACATTCAACCTTATTTTTTATTATTTAATTTTACCTTAAAACAAAGCAATAATCAATTTCTTTCAAATAACATGTAATATTAGGTTATGCTAATTTTCTATTTCTTTTGATATATAGTTTTAAATAAAAATGACGTCATATTTTGAACTTGAAAGTGCAAATAAATAAATTCTTTAAAGCAACCAGAAAAAAGAGAAATGGGTCTGGAGTGCAGTTTCAAAATAAAATTATTCACTACAAAAATCAAGAACAGCTTTAGGACTGCAATCAACATACCAAATTTTCAGTCCTCCGAGGATGCTTTTAAACGACATTTTAGGCTGGTCGTTGGGATGACTGCGAGGAAGAGTCTGACTTCTCGGCCAAATAGTGCTCGAGCATATCTTCTTCGTCATCTGCAACGAGAGAAACCGGATGAGATAGAATCTCGTGCAAGAGAATGTGTGAGATCAGACCGGCATAAGAGTTTGAGAGAAAAAGAGAGAGAGAGAGAGAGAACCTTCGAAATCATCATCGTCGTCGAAGTCAATGTCTTCATCATCCTCCTCCTCTTCCGACTCTCCAGCAACAGCGGCTGCACCTTTCTACAGCCGACAAAGAAACCCATCTAACTCAGTTTTGAAACATAGGAGATAGAAAAAAGATAGAGCAAGAACTATCTCCAAAATAAAAAAAACTAAATCAAAAACAATTATTCTACCGCTGCCAAAACTAAGCTCAAAGGATAAATCTTAAAGCTCAGATAAAAGTACTATTAAAGTCTTAGTTTCTCTCTTCCTAATCCAAGTTCATGGTATTAACATGGCATCCTGCTCCCAACACATATCATCAAGAGGCAAATATTTAAGAATAACTAAATTCTCCTCTAGTAATAATCATAGATAAGAAACTAGCTCATTATTTTGCTGCAAACATTCTAAAAAAATTGAGTTTGTTCAGCCTCAATCAGTGAAGAAATAAACATCGAAATCTGTGGCAAATCTAACATGCTGTGTCTGCACAAACATTTCACAAAATGATAAAAACAATAATGCAAAAACAGAATAATAGTAAGTTCCATGATCTATGTTGGATTTCCAACTTCTCTTATTGTTTTGTGATAATGTTATGAGTGACAATGAGATAAGTAGTAATGGGTAAGAGTGAGGTGGTAAATGAAACGTACAATAGAAGCTCTTCCACTCTCAAAATATTGTCTACCGGAGAGCCTCTTTTCCTTAGGAGCTGTAAGAGCAGAGTCCGGCATCAACCTGAAAAATACCACTTTCAAACTCTACTCACAAAATAGTTAACACTGAAAAATACGTATCCTGACTAGTTCGAAAGTAATAACAAACCGATATTATTCGTACCAAGATGGAAGGTTGTTTGTCCATTTACAATTTTTTTTTCTCTAATCTATATGCTCAGAGCCATATAGTATTATTTGGAAGTAATGTTAAATTTATCATCTTAGTATATTCTCTTAATTTATCTTGCCGTGTCTAGTGTTGATTAGTCCAATTAAAGTATTTTTAATATATTATAATATTTATTGTACTAATGAGAAATCAATACGTCAGAAGGTAAGTTAAGAGGGTAATCCTAATAGCATTACCCGTTATTTGGTGAGGAACAAAACTAAGTAGAATATCTCCAAACACTTACTTGGCTCGTTCCAATGCAATTTCTGCTTCAAATCTCTCTCGCCAAGCAGAAAATGAATCGATGGTAACTGGTTCTCCATGCGGTATAATTACCTGTTTTGCAAAAAAAAGGAATATTCATTTAATAAAAATAGCCATATCCTTAGACTTTATCCAATCATATCGTGTTTGGAATAAAATAATGAACAAAATTTGTATTTTCATTGTCCATTTTTTTCTTCAAATCCCTGTTGACATAATAGAGTTAATCAACTACTGCTCAATTTATCGCACCTCATCTTTCTCGGCAGTCGCATCAGAATTCTCAAAGCTGGTATCTTGACTAAACTTGTCAGAAAGCCAATCTTGAACTGATGTGACAAGTGTATAAATCATAGCCATACCAAGATTCTCAGATGCCTGTGAAAAAAAAGAAAGTACTTCACTAAATAAGAGAAATTCTAAATACAAAAAAGGATATTGCCTTTGGCAATGGAGAATTATTCAAACCAAGCAAAATTTTTCATCCTTCGGACAATAAACTTGACAGTATCTTCTTGTTATTCCTTTTTGGTCCAATAACAAAACATAGTGAGATATGGTAAGGATAATAACCACATATGTAGCGGTCATTGTAATCGTATAAGATCATTATTTACTTCAAATAGAAATTTCAATTATTTACTTCCATTACTAGTTGCATATATAGCAATCATTGTAATATTTATAATAGAATAATGACTTAATTATTCTCACACTATCATTCCCACCAGTTAATACCTATCAAACTATGTATAATGACCTTCTTCTATTTTTTCATCATACTACTGTTGCACCGCAAAACAACTTCATTGAATAGAGAACTATTTTATTTTGTAGAAGAAGGAAATGGAGTATTGGCATGCCTTATCGAAGGAGAACAAATTAGAATACATACATACTCGCATAACCCCAACATTTTTCAAGAATAATAGCGAGCATATTAAGAAGTGCACACAAGAGAATACCTCTTTCTGAAGCTTTTCTTTCAAAATCTTCAGATCAGCTGGTTGTATTCCTCTTAAACTGTGAGGGCATTGTAACAAAAAACCGTAAAACCAAGAAATCAAATATATTGTTTTAGACAAGAATTGGCACACTCTTACATCATTTTCTTAAAAAACCTCTTAAAATGGCAAAAAAAATGTGAGCAAAAAAAACCCAATTATCCACAATTTAAAATGGGAAAGAACCAAAAAAAAATCAAGCTTGATAGAAAGAAATAAAACCTTTTTGTGAAAAAAATATGGACCTTTCACATGATACAAACCTTTTAACATTTAAAAGTGGAGGTTCATCCGGATATTTCTCTGTGTGAGAGAAAATCAAACCCAGCTGAACTGCAAAAGTAGTTTCCAAACCTTATTTCCTTGTGCAATATAATATTTCTTATTTTAGTTGTCATTGTAACAAAGAGTACCGAATGAATATTCAAATAGAACTAAAACATAGAAGCTGAAGAGAAAGAACTGAGGGAGACACAACAATTCTATAATTAAAAAAATTAACCTGGTAAATTCACTGCTTCATCTGCTTCATCATCCTGTGAAGAGTAAGCAGGGTAATAGTATGGGTCAATTCACAGTCAATCGATCCCAAAGTATGATTTGATAAGCAACTGAAAGATGTGAAGTGGAAATCACAGACATTAAGCAACAAAGCAGGGAATGGCAATATTATTTCATAAATTAAAATACATTCGACGGATATTGTTCTTTTCATTCAAGAATTCTCTATCATATGACTTACATTTAATTTATCATTAGCTTGCTGTGTTTCTTCTTATTAGAGCCATCAAATGCATCCCAAAATATTACTTGTGGCAAATAAAATAGTTATCATTGAGAAAGTTAGAGAGATTGTACCTGAGGAGATAGCGTTACTTGGAAGCAGCGATTAGAAGTGTCTAGACCACTCTCTCCAGAGTGAATTTCTGGAATGGAACATTGCAATGAAAAAGCAAAAAATTAGTTGAATTTTAATTTTCTGTTCAATTGTTGGCACTTGACAAACCTTTGAAATCATCCATAAGTATAGCTTCTAAGGCTTCAATTTCCATCTCCTGCTCCAGTATATGGTCTGAGGGCATAATTCAAATGCAGGAGTCAAAATAAAAGATTGAGACAAACAATAACCTCATTGATACAATGTGCTGATTAATGAATTCTCACATAGAAGTTATGATATCCAGGTTTTAGACAAATGGTTCCACATTTCTGTCCCTTGACTATTCTTTTCTTTAACAATGTTCATAAAACACATGAAATCGAGCATTCTTTGAAACATACAAATGGGTCTTCTAAAATAAGTTCCCAAATTATTTTTTTCAAAAACATAACTAAAATTTTAGTCAAGAAACATATTTTTTCAGCAGAAAAGAAAACTTGGTCATCGAATTCCTGGATTCATCATATTTTCAGTAAGTTCATATACAAATTCTCCATATAAACATCTTAGAAGAGAACTGATATCATTTGGCACCTTCATCTTCAAAATTTTTAACCAGGAAAATGATTCTATTAAATTAGCGGATTCATAAGAAGCACACACCCTATACCCGCTGAGAAACACGAGAATTGACACTTCTATTAGTTCATGAAAGAGTCGATTCCAGCTTCAAAGAGCTATTACGCCAAAAAAAATCAATAAAGAACTAAAAACCAAAGCAGAAGTGGCCAATAATTAAAGCATCAAACAAGAAGATGCTTTTTTTTCTCTTGAAGTCGGATCAAGCAGCATAAATTTCGAGGTGTTGAAAAAGGGAGAAAAATTATAACCAGTCATTGCTCCGATGAACGTTCGAACAGTCTCCAATAGCTTTCTTCAGATGGATTTCACTTTCTCGACCGTGTAGCTCTACCGAGCTGAGGAAGACCTAAGCTTGCCCTCCTCCCTAAACGACGCGAAAAGACTCTTCTTTTACACACCACCCCATTTTCTTCCAAAAATAATTAATTTTTTCAAAATTATTTAATTTAGAGTAAAAACCTAAAAAAGTTTTGGAGTTTCGAGTAATTACGAAGGCGTGAGTTTTAAAAATAAAATTTGGTTTCTCGTACTCCGATAAAGATAAAGCATCTAAACCATGTCGACATAACTCAATTAGCTCAGAGATGATAAATTTAATATAAAAAATCTAAGTTCGACGTCTGCGTTGTCCTAGTGTGAGAGTTGTTACTCTCAATGTTACGGTAGTTCATTGGGACATCAGGTTAAGGTCTCCTATCTCTGGACCGCTGAGTCGCTGTAATTAACTCTCTCACATGTTGTCGGGCCGGGGTGTGAGGTCTCTGGGGACGAGAGATTTTGCCTTTTTAGTATAAAGAGCATCTAAACCACCATTTTTTTTAATTGATTTGACTAAGTAAATTTTATCAAAATAACTTAAATTTGTACGACACATTTAGAACAATAAAAAAAACTAATATGAAAATTTTTAGATTCTTTTAATAATTGTATGATTTACTATAATTTTTTTAATACATAAAAAAAATAAATTCTATTAAAATTATGTAAGTCAATAAACATTCTTGAAATTTTTGTTGCACTTTTTGTATAGCACTATAAAATAATATTTTTCAACAATTATAAGATTTATAAATTTTTTTAATATATAAATAAATAAATTTCGTCAAAATTAACGTTAATAAAAATTCTTAAAATTTTTGTCACACATTTACACCATTATAAGACAATATTTTACAAAGTTTTGTGAATTTTTATTGGCGTAAGTAATTTTAGCCAAATTTATTTGTTTATATATTAAAAAATTATATTAAATCATATAATTATTAAAAAAATTAAAATTATTAAATTAGTTTTTTTTTATTGTGTTAATGTGATGTAAAAAAATTTTAGTTATTTCAATAAAATTTTATAATCAAATTAATTAAAAATAAAAAATTTAAAAATAAAATTTTAGGGATTCAGACGTAATGACCATCCATATCGAAGTCCAAGGAGCCCAAATTTTTTTTTTTTTTAAACTAAAGCCGGAATTAGCTTATTTACCCGAAACTCGAGACTTTTGGTTTTTACTCTTTAATTTAATCTAAAAATATATTTATTTTTGAAAAATAAAATAAAGGTAAACACAAAAAAATGTCTGAATTTTTGGTAAATAAGTCGATTCGTGTCTAAGTTTTAAAAAAATAAAATTTGGGCTCTCTGGACATTCAATCCGACTCTCGCTCGGACGCAAGATGCGTCATAACTCAATTTTTTTTTTACCTTTTCATTTTTAATTGATTTGACTAATCAAATCTTATCAAAATAATTTAAAATTTTTATCACACATTAAGAATAATAAAATACACTAATTTAAAAAAAAATTAAATTTTTTTTTACGATTGTACAATTTATTATAATTTTTTAATATATAACCAAACAAATTTTTTTTAAATTATAGACGGTAGTAATTTTTTTTGAAATTTTTGTCACACATTTACAGCACTGTAAGACAATACACCACAAAGTTTTGTAAATTTTCAATAATAGTAATACATAAAAATAAATGTTGTTAAAATTATATACATCAATAAAAATTCACAAAATGTTGTAAAATATTGTCTTCCAGTGCTGTAAATGTGTGATACAAGTTTCAAAAAAATTTATAATCATATGTAATTTTAACAAAGTTTGTTTTTTATATATTAAAAAATTATAGTTAATTGTGCAATCGTAAAAAAAAATTTAAAATTTTCAGATTAGTGTGTTTTATTGTTATAACTGTGTGGTAAAAATTTATAATCATTTTAATAAGATTTGCTTATTTAAATTAATTAAAAATAAAAATGCTGATGAAAGATAATTTTTTTTCTGATTATTGAGAATCTATTGACTTCAAGAGGAAAAGGCTGGTGTGTCTTCAATTATTCGTTTTATTTTTAGATTTTGGCCAGTCATCAAACTGAACGTTGTAAAATGGACCTATACATACTGCATGATTGATTGGCTGCTTAGAGAACACGTAGCCAGCATATGAACTGATGACTGAGATTTTATACATTGCTGATCATGTATTCTGCCGTCTACCATCTTCTGGGTGCTTATTATATTAAACCTGCGTGCAACTGATTATAGTAATTATTGGTTAAGTATCATACTAGTATAGTAAAAAACAATGTGTTGAAAGAGAAATCAGTATGTGCGAGTATGGAATGTAAGAAGTGCATAATGAGCATTATAAGTTTCTTGTGAAAATGGCGCAATGGTACTCGCAGATAACCCTTTTCAACCTTTCTATTTTCTCTCATTTATCTTTTGTGTGGTTGGAAGTGCATGCCAGCATTAAGTTTTGGTTCAAAAACTAATTTTCTTCTGTTTTTGTCATAGGTTTGGCTAACAAGAAAACAGTCACTATTCAAGCTGGCGGTAAAGATCAATCGGTGTTGCTGGGTACACTTAAGAGCAAGAAACAGAACAAGCCTGCAGCATTGCTTCACAAGTCTGTCATGAAAAAAGAGTTCCGTACAATGGCCAAGGCTGTGACTAACCAGGTAATCCATCAATTGTTACGAACCCTCTTGTTTCCTCTACATTTTGTTCCTAATTATATGCTTTCTACAGGTTGCTGGATACCGACCTGACCTAAAGAGGGCTGCTCTTGCAAGATTGAGTGCAGTCCACAAGAGCCTCAAGGTTTCCAAGTCAGGTCCCAAGAAGAAGAACAGACAAGCTGTGAGAACTAGAGGGAGGAAGTGAAGAGAGATCAATCGAGGAAACAAATGATTGGTATGCCGATTTTTCATTCGTTCCTTCTTTAAGGCAATTTTCGCATGAGAACCCAAAAATTGAGTTTGGTATTTTGTGTTTCTATGTTGTGGTCATGATTTTAGGCGATGAGTTATGAATTATGAGTTTTGTTGAAGATACGAATCCCCTTTTTCGAATAATTGAGAAATTTTATTTTTATTTTTCATAATTGTTATTATTTTAGATCAAATCTGCCCCCTGATTTTCCATGCTTTGATCATTCACGTAGGAAGATTCCATTTGATTATTTGGAAATGCATGTTCTTTAATCTTTACTATCCAATAGATTGAGGGTAATGGGCATATGCCTAATTTTTTTCGAATAATTCCTAGAAAAAAACAAAAAGAACAATTAGAATTCAAACAAACGGAAGAATGAACGCACGTTGCTGACGCACCATGTCCTAATTTCTTAATGTCAAAAACTGCACGCAACAATGGAATGTGTGAGGAGCAAGGTACTGTAGATGTGTAGACTTGGTCCTAAAGAACATGTCAATTTGAATTAGTTTGAAGAAATGGGAAGTCAGATCAAGAAAACCCCACACGCGTTACAACGAGTTTGGTCAACCAGCCGTATAAATAAGGACCGGAACTCAAACCTTGTGCTGAAAAACCATGTCTGTCAAGAAGTCTCTCTCGCTCAACAATGCCCGAGAAGGAAAACGGCGGCGTTTTGATCGCTGTTTCACCTCGATTGAGGTTCCGATGGAGCCCGGAAAGTCACTGAAAGAGATGGATTCGGAGATGCTGAAGGCTGGAATCCGGAAATGGGCGAAGGCCGTGGTGGCTTTTGCTCGGCAATTCAGTGAGCGTTTTGGAATGACGCGTGGCTGAAGCAATGGCGTATTTGCTTATCGTTCTTTCTTTGTCGTGGGTGTGGAGGGTTGTGAATTGGGTGTATATTGGAAATGGGAAATTTCGGTCGGAAAATTGTTGCAGAAGGGCGGCAGAGGAGGGTGAAGAAGACGACCGGAAGTGACGAATCTTTTGTTTTTTCCGTTCTTGTGGGTCTCTCGTTTGTTCTTTTAAATGTTTGTTTTTTTCATTTATATTATTAATTAAAATCATTACTTCAAGCAATTTGCTAATATTGGTGGGACGTGAAATCGAGTCTAATTTTATTTTAAAATAGAATAAAAATTAAAATTTATCGTTTTGAATTTTTGGATCCAAAATTAAAACTAATGATTCCGGTGCGATTTAAATTTTAATTCAGTTTTATTTTATATTTAAAAAAATTATAATATAATAATAAAATATTTTTTATTATATTTAGATCTAATTTTAAGTAATTGATTAAGTTTATAATTAATTTTTAGATTTATATCTGATTTTATTATGGTTTTGGTTTAATTTTATTCGATTTTATAAATATTTTTACTCATTGCCTCGGTTTTATAATTTTTTACTCTGGAAAACCAGAACTAGCCCATAAATCACGATTTATTAAAAATTAGAACCAACACCGAATTAAAATTGATGGTTTTGATTCGATTTACGATTCTGGTCTGGTTTTGCATACTCTTATTTGCTAGTTTTGACCAAGTTTGAAACCAAGCTCTCTTTAATTTTGTTTTATTTGTTCATTCTTTAACAAAAAAAAAACACTGCGTCATCTTTGATCTTTTCTACCTTTCCAACTCTCTTCTATGCAAACTACATTAAAAGATATTCAATGGCGACCATATTCACTTGGTAGGAAGTAGCTCTGTGCATGTGTAAGTCTTTGATCTGTCTGGAACCGAACCTTAATCGAAATTTACGGTTTGAGTGGGTTCAGATATTCAACTTTTTTACAAAATACTTGAACCTTACCGACCGGACCAACCTGCATGGTTTATTGGGTCAGTTTGGTTCCGCCAACCCTTGAGAACCATGAGTACATATAATTAGCCATTATGACAGATTTCTAAGAATTAATCTGACTAGGCAACATGTTCATCAATGAGTCCAAAGATTTATTTACATGTTAACATGGAAAGTCAGTTAATACATTACCATGAACATGCCCGGTCAGCTCCCACCCGCAACATCTCATGGGTTATTCGAGGGACGGCTATCCGCTCGATTCCAAGTCAAAATATACATAATTAAGGCTAATCATCTTATAATGACATAAATTTCTTACATTTGTTTTCTTTCTTCTTGTATCAACTGGAATATCCTGGCTGCTGATTCAGTTGCAGTTCTTGGATTATGAGGTACTACTTTGATCACCCTCGACCGAATCTCACTCGTTTCTGTATTTTGATCTGGTTCCTCCACTGTCAGAGCCATCGGAAACAGTGGAAGCACATCTCCGTTACCACTTTCCGGCGGGCTGCTGGCTGTACTTCCCTGCAATTCACTTCCCTTTAATTCTCGAACGTTTTGAGCTTGAGAAGTCATTACTCTGCTCGTTTGGCTCGACATGTTATACGAGTTCTGGTTTCGAACTGTGTAATTGTTGATTTCATCGACCGATGCTCGGTTGTCCTGCTCGTTCGACTTGGCTTCGGGACAAGGACTCTGGTCAACGGCCGAACAAGATAGAGATTGATGAATGATGGGAAGGGTATATGGTGGAAAATACGGAGTTCTTGGAGGAACTCGAAACCCTTGTTTTTCAGCTGGAACACCATATGTTGCATCGAAAAAGTCCGGATTTGGAGAATTCATGTTCGCAGGCGTATGGATGCCGTAATTAGGCGACATAAATCCTGCATTTGGTGGGCATAGCCCTGCAACCGGCTTGTAAATGAGCCCTTCAGAAGGTGACATCACCGGAACTAGCCACTGGCTGGCTGGCAATGGGTTGAAGCACCATGGCTCGGGTTTAGCACTCATCGCCATTGAAGCTTGTGGGATGTTTTTCGAAGGAAGATCATTCGCCGTTAGCTTAATCAAAGAACCTTTGAAGGAATCGGCCTTGCATGCAGTTAGAGAAATCGGCCTGTGGAGTTTATGCGTAGAACTCAACAGGGACATCTCCAGAGGATGCTCGGTTGGTAATTTTTTCGCTTCCCGTGCTTTCGGGGCTGCTTTTTTCGAATAAAGATCGTCTTCGAGCAATAAATTAGGCGACTCGGCAATCAGTCTTTGAACCTGTTTCAAAAATTACCAATTTAAAAAATTAGAATGCATGACAGAAGATCGAAAAATAATCATCCGAAATGTGATGACAGCTGACCTTTATCACTCTATGCAATTCAAAGACCTGTATAGCAAAGATTCTTTGTTGGCTGCAAATAAAAACATAAATAGAGGATTAGGGGCTCTATAAATCTCTATCCGATGAACCATTTCAAGGCTTTCCATGATATCGTGACAATATGGTCGGAGTGAGATCATATAATAATCATGGCATCAACGCAATTTCGGTCAACGTTTTCCAGTAGAATATGGAATCATACATTGAAATATGCAAATGAACAAACTAGAATTTACTATAAAGTGTAATTTAAATCCTACCAGATGAGATTATTTACAAATAGAGCCTAAACAGTTTCTTTGACAAATCGAAACTCCATTCAATAAAGTGGACATTGCTGTCAACCTATCCGATAAATATAACAAGTGTAATGTAAGTTTTAATTTAATCAGAGATTTAACTTGATTTTTAACTCGTCATTTCGAATTCGAGTTAGAAATTGTCGAAGATGTGAAATATCAGGTTAAGACACCTAATTACAGATAAACATAGTAAATAAACTCTGAAGTCACAGATAAAATTGACCATAAAATCTAAATTGCTTATCGCTAAGAGGTCGAGATTCAATTAATAAAAAAATACAACCGTAATGAGTAAAATCTAAATCAAGCTTAAAATGATTACAAGCCAAATAATTAACCGCTAGACGATGATATGAATGGTTCAGTCATATATCATGGTTATTCTTGCAGCATTATGTATCTATTTGTAGTCATAAATTCATCGAGACGATTCGAGTCAAAGAAACTTACTTGATAATAGCTTTCCTGGCATCCCAGAACTGCTTCTCACCAATAATCTCAACAACATTATCAGGGGAAATAACATTCGATGAAGCAGACTTCAATGTGGAGGCAACAGAGTATTTTGGATTGTCTTCTTCAGGATTGCTTCCATTTTTAAGACTATTTCTCCGATTATCTTTCAACGGAGTTATTAAACACGAGTTTCCGACATCTCTGCATCGTCTGAGCTGTTTTTCGGGTTTGAAATCCAAATTGTCTCGTGCAGTATTCAGACCGTGCAGTCTGTTTGAGATATCGTCAAACTTGCTTCGAATTTCACCTCCGAACGATTCATCGTGTCTTCTAGTCCATTCGAAGTTGTGTAACTTAGAAGGACTCGAAGATGGATCAGCCACAGGCTTACTTCTAGCAGTGGGGACAGTCGATGATCTTTCGGGAGCAGATTGATTGGTCAGTGTCAGTTTCTTTTTCTCCTCAGACTTGAAACCATTGAAGCAAGCTCCAGTCAGATGCGGCTCAGACGGAGTTTGAAATTGCGCTGATGAGAATATCCCGTCTCGAGCCTTCTCCAAAATAAGATTTTTTGATTTGGAGCTTCTTGTTTCTTCAATCTTATCGCATTTATAATTAGACGCCTGTGGTTTCGTAATTACTGAATTCGATGGTTTCATCTCATTGTTCGGAACATCCTTAAACTTAACCACAGAAGACGAGTAAGAAGTCAGCTTCTCGGCCCCACGAGACGATGCAGGCGGCTTGCAAAATGAGGTCAACATAACCCTCCGACGACCTCCAATCTATCAATTCAAGTCCATTGTCAAATTTGAGTTCACAAAATACAAAAACATTAAAACATTTCTTGAACTTCTGCTACGAAAATCCTCAGATACGATAAATCAATACAATACACAAACTTTCCGCCATTGTTCATCTGGAAAATTCTTAAAAGTGACAATATCCGAGATGCAAATCTATCAATGGACAATTGTAAATTCCGAAATTAAGGATAAAAAAGCGAGAGCGAGGATCTTACATGGCCGGAAGACGTTGAAGGAAGCTGGCCCGTGGCGTCAATGGGAGAGAGAGGCGAAAAAGGAGCTGATCCAGAGGAAGGTCTTTGAGAAGGAATACTAAGCTGCTCATAAAGAGCCATTTTATTCCTTGGAGGTGCTCTTGGACCTCCTTTTTCAGCATCATTTACATGAAGCCTTGGAAACATAGGACTCATCATCTTTCCCTCTTCCTTCATCCCTCTCATCATCTCTACATATTTCACTATTAAATTACACTAAAAATTGAATCCTTTTTCCTGATTTTATCAGCAATTCCAGCATGGAGACACAGAGAAAATCACCAGAAAAATAACTTTTGACGAAAAAAAGCATAATTATTGGCTCAAAAGTAAATATCCTGCAATTGACCCTGATGAAACAAACATGTGTTCTCTCTGGGGACAATGAACAAACAGGTAGAGAGCACAAAAAAAGAGTCCGAAAACAGGAAAAAAAAAATCAGAAATAGCTCCAAACCCAGTTCGTAAAAATGAATGCAGGCCACATCGCATACACTTCAAATGAAAACAACAAAACAAAATACGAATTCGAGAGAGAGAGAGAAATGAAGAACTGAAAAAGAAGATAGATTCTAGAGAAAGAAAACCATGACCTTTGATTTGCTTTAAAGAGAATCTGATCAACAAAAAAAGAAGACGAGAGCTGACAATGGAAAGTGGGCGTTGTGGGGTAGCAGGTGGATAGAGCCATAACTCCATTTAGGCTTAAACCAAAAGAGCCTAATCCCATACAACACCGAACACCCCCTCCAGTTGGAACTCTCCGGCCCCACCTCCATCGCCCGCCACCTCATCTGAGACCACCGGAATCCACCTGGCAAAACCGGATTGGCCCTTCCATCTGCAGAGGCCCACAGTACCCTCAGTTTTCTTGTTCCACCCGAAAGACCGAGTCTTTCCATTGGAGAAATTGGCGACCTTGCTGTGAGCCTTTCTACCACATGTTCTCACACACTGCAATTTGCCAATCTTTTGACGAAAAATCCGCCCAGAATCGTCGTCTTCTGATACAAAGATTTCCATTGAACCAATCAATCAGCCGTAACTAATATTTTAACCATACGTGATTAACGAGTCTTCATTCGTTTAACACGTGGGGTATCCCATAGAAGCGACATGTTTTGGATCATCATCTTATGTTTCATTCTAATTTAGAAAATTTTCAACCACATTCGTCCTTTCCCAACCTTTACCCATTTAATATCAAGAGAACATACATCTCAAACTATAGACTAATGATCTTTTTACTCCACAAGAATTTGCATCGTTCCGACAAGTGAAGTTGCTTTCGCCTTTTAGAATAAAAATGATAATTCTCACCTAAAACAAATAATAATAGGATAAAAAGGCAATTTAGTCTCGAATTTTAGGTAAATAATTTTTTAAAAAGCTTGGATTTTTAAAAAAAAAATGGGCTAATTGGACGGTCGAATAAGGGTCTCTGAATCCGTATCGGACGTACTCATCCTCGTTCGGACGTTCTATCACTTTTTATTTGAATTTTTTTTATTTTTAGTTAATTAGACTAAACAAATCATATTTGGATGCACTCAACTTCCTTCTAGTTTTGGTTTTATCTCAAAATAGAACCGGAATCAGATATTTTTTTTTATTATATTTGGATCGAATTTTAAGAAATTGAGCAGATTTATAACTAATTTTAGGATTTATATCAAATTTTATTATGGTTTGGGTCGAGTTTTACTCAATTTTAAATTTTTTTTATAAATGGTCTCGGTTCCAGTTTTACGATATTTTACTCTTAAAGACCACAACCGGCCCATAAATCACAGTTTTTTAAAAATTAGAATTAATGTCAGATTAAAATCGGTAATTTCGGTCAAGTTTTGTCCACCTCTACTCTTTCGGACGTTCGAAGAACCCAAAAAATATTTTTTCGATTTAGGTTTTTTTTTTTAACTATTTAACCTAGAGCCTAAAATAGGTTTTTACCCTTAATAATATTGTAATAAAAATATTGCTTTCAATTTGCATGTAAAATTTAAAAAAGAAAATACAGTTGCAGTAATTATTTAATCATAAATTAAAAGGAGTCAGATGTTTCTTTCTGTTGACTAACAGTTAGTTCTTAGATGTATTAATTTGTTGAGTCGTATATTATTATTTTATTCCATTATTAATTATTATTTTAGTTAGTTAACTTTCCAATGTGTAAAGTAGGTCAATGTATGCTTCTTAGATAAAAAATTAAATTTGGGCTTGAGTTTCGGATAATTAGACCAATTCGAGCATGAGTTTCAGACGCAAGTTGTGTCTGAGTGAGGGTTGAATCTTGACTCACTCGAATGTAACTTGGCTCATTCGAACGTAATTTGTCTCAATCGGACGCAACACTCAATTTTTTTTTATATTTTTATTTTTAATTAATTTGACTAATTAAATATTATACGAATGATTTGAATTTAGTTTTTTCTTTTTTTAAAAAAATGAAATAAAATATAACAGTGTATATCATTAACTGGGCTATGATTGGATGGTCCAGGCCCATCATCGTTTTATACATTAGTACTAGGAGACAAACTCATTAAATGAGCTGGGTAGTTATGGGCTGCACGTGAAATCTCTCTCTCTCTCTCTCTCTCTCTCTCTCTCTCTCTCTCTTCCTCTCCTCTCTCTAGAAGCTCACGGACAAGTAGGAGAGAGAGAGATAACAGTAAAAAGCATCCTGGCTGCCTTAGACAAGATATTATAACAAATATAAGCTCCCAATCGTTATTGGTATCGTTTTACTCTCTCTCTCTCCTTTCCGCCATGTCTGCCATGGATAAGAGCTTCAAAATATCCAGTCGGAGCTCGTGTTCTTTTGAGGGATATGAGAAGAAGGGTGAGACAGAGATCAGTCACCAAATCCAGTCCTAAGATTATCATTATGATTACTGGAAATGATTTACAAAGATTCATGCTTTTGGAGCTAAGTAGTCTTGATTTCAGCAACTTTACTTGACGGTGCGTGCGCATGGAACGGCACAAATAACTAAACGGAGGTCAGAATTTCAGACCTTTCCAAAATCTCATCCTACCACTTTGCACGGTTAGGTGTATCTAGATGTTGGTCTTGGTCTTGACACCGCTAGGAGACTGGTCGAGATGTTAAAGCCGTCAATCCTTGAAGTACGATATTGTTCCATTTATGTTGAATGTGGCTTCGATGTATTAATATGAAAAATTATGTTAAGTTTATCTTTCATTTATTACATATATATTTATGTCGATCAATGATTTATACAATAAATATAATAAATAATTATTTTAATTATAATATATTTAAAAGTAAATCACATATTGACATGATACAAGCACAAAACATGATAATAAGTCATACAAATGCATTATCTTTGGTCCATTTTTAATCATCTTTGAACTATATATTATATTGGGGCTCTTCGAGATGTGTACTTGTATCAAAATGTGTATTTTTTAAAATAAAATTGTTATCAAGACAAGTACGCCATCTAGATGAAAAAGAAAAACTCAAGAACAACCCAGAAACCAGGCTCGACAGTTCATTTCCAGGTAGAAAAACACGACAGCTTTAGGATAATTTCATGAATTTCTTCGATCTGAGGTTTGAAGGAGAGTGTTTTTGTCACGCCCAGAAATAGGGCCTGGCAGAAACGCCAGGTCAGATAACCAAATCCACCTCGGCAGATTCAGAAGTCTGACCCAAAGGCTATATTTAAACTTGCTGAAGATTCACTTAACCAAAATACCTCGGGTCTATCCATCCAAAGTGTTATAAGTCATAGCATAAATAAATCATTAATACAACCAAATCGAAAGAAATATTGTTCAAATATATTCACTCACAATTTCTTACCAGTTAAAACAAAGGAAAATATTAAAGAGATTCTTCCAAGAAATCTCTACAAGTTTCAAAGTCGACTGCTAGCCTGGTAAAAAAATATTGTCGATTGGGTGAGTGACAAACTCGTAAGTTACCTATATTTAATGCATTCCGATTAAAACTTAGATTTTAACTTTTTTCCCCAAAAAGCGCGATCTATTCTATATGATGCATATATTTTGAAATTCAATCAAAATCATGCATATTTTCCCATTTCAAATCCCGGCTCCACGAGCCCCATAAAAATCAATCATTTCCCCTTGGGAAATACCAGGCCCATCGGGCCCCTGTGAGGTATTTAGAAAACTCGTCACATACGTAGGTGACTATACTACAAAATACCCTCACAGCCATATCAAACATCAAACACCTGTAAAAAAAGAGTGTTACACAAGGACCACCCCGGCACACCACAGAAAGATGGGCAAGCGGCTCACCATCTCATGAGACAGAAAAAAAATCCCGGTGCCGGTCCTCCTGGGTACCATCCATTACCACCCGGATCAAACCACAGTTGCCTCAGCCAACTGCCATCCTAAGGCCTCCCGGTAAGGTGTACCCGACCTAAGCTACCGTAACCCTGCACGCATGCAGTGACCCTGGCCAGGTTTAGGGAGATTTAAGGTGCCCCAGGAAACGCGTCATCACCGCCCCATCACCATCCCAAATCACATCAAGTGATAAGACATAGGTCGACCCTACCAACTCCGACGAATGGGGTCGATCTTCTGACCAACCCTACCAACTCCGACGAATGGGGCCGATCGTTTCAAACAAAATCCACATTTATAAAACCAAATCCAGTTTTTAAATAAACGTGGAAATCCAAAACACAATTCAATATTCATTTCCATCCAGATAAGGCAAACATGTAAAATATCAATTATTCAAACCAAGTAAATTCACGATATAAATCATGCACTATCCGGATTATAAGTTTTAATATTTTAAAACTGACGTGCGCCACGTCGTTTTGGGTGTCAACCACCAAAATATGGTTATTATTAACTTCAAACCATGCATCTATAATTAAGGCAGAAAATATAAATGACTTCCCTCTTTACGGGTGTTTTCCCTTTCTTTTTCCTTTTCTCGGGTTCCGGGCTCGGTTCAATTTCGTAAAACTCCTCTGAAATATTCCAATTATATTGCATAAGAGAAGAGAATCGAAAACCGATCGAAAAGACGCGAAAACGGCCCGGGAAGCTTGCTGCCCGGTTCGGTCAACTGTCCGCGTTGACCCGGTCAATGCGCCACGTCATCGTTGACCCTGTCAACGCACCATGTCATCGTCCTAGTCAAAAGTCCAATCAGCGTTGACCCAGTCAACGTGCCGTCAGCGTTGACCCGGTCAACGCCGTTGGCCGGCAGCGATTTCCGTCGCTGGCAACGATTCCGGCGTCCGTTCTCGACGTAATTTACGTCAAAATACTCGTCTCGACGAGACGGACTCAACCATACCAATATTCCCGAGAGAACTTAAGAGTTGAAAAACCAAAATCAAAAACTCCGACTCTCGGTTTTTCTTAGATCTCTCTCAAAATACGAGGTTACCTTCAAAACTGCTTTAAGGGATTGCTCCTCTCGTCGTTGCGAACGTTTTGACACCTTGATCTCGTCGATTGGACGACGTTTGCCGGCGATCCCCTTTTCTCCTCTCTCTCTCGGCTTTTCGGGGGACGTCGGAAGAAGAAAGAAAAATACTTCTTCTTCTTATCCTTTCTTTTAACATATTATATAAATATTATAATTAATATTATTATATTATATAATATAATAATATTAAAACATAATATTTAATTCCCGTAACATTCTCAATTTTCGTTCTATTCCCGTCGTTTCACTTAAAATCTCGACACGATCATGTGTCCACTTATTTCGTAAAATCGGCTTTTACGTTACATTCGAAAATCGTAGCCCGATTTCATCCCGAGATATCCCAATTTAATTAGTTTGACCAAGTCGTTGCACGTAACATATACGACAAATGTACGTTCCGTATACGACAATTGATTAGTCAAACTTCGCAAAAAAATTTTCTTGAAATTCGGGATTTAAAATTTCGGGTTATTACAGTTTTTTTATTCGTTGATTAAATTTTCAATAAAAATAACAAAAATTGGTTGCTGAAACTGAAGAAACGCCGGTAGCTCTCGTCACAGCTTTGATAAATATGCATAATTTAAAGAAAGTTGTTACAGTCGGAGCCCAAGAATGTAGAAATAAGATGATGTACGTTTGAAGCTACTGCGTTTTCTGGATTCTTCTTCTTCGTTTCGTCAGCCTCCAGTGATTGGATCGCAAGCCAGATCTAAAAATAGGTTTAGATTTCCAATCTTTTTAAGCAACTTACGTCGACTTTGATCTATCTGTAATGGGGTATTTTATTTATTTATTATTTTCTTTGTCATACTTGGAAAGTTCAGAGATTATAACTTGTCATCTTGGCTTGATTTGTCTGAGATGATGGGTGATTTGAGCTGGTCATGTTCATCGTCTTCATCATTTTTTTGGAGAAATCGAGGTGATGATTTTGAAGAAAAAATCTACTTATCAAACCCTATTTCAAGTTCCTTAAATCCATTTCAAGCTCTCCGTAAAGATCCTGCAACTTCAAGTTCTCAGATTGTATGTTCAATTCTGTTTTCTTTTCTTAACTTATTCGATATCTCTCAAAAGTTATTTTTGTTATATTTCGGGCAAATCGTTGGACAGGTATTTGTTTCGTCGGATGGTTCGAACCAAGTCGCCGGAGAAGAAGCTCCGATTAGATGCACTGATAGTGTCTTAGGAGCTGAATCCTCTTCTCCTTTGTTTTTCAATGAGCCTTACATGATAAAGGCTGTGTCTGGTTTAGATTCAAGCTTTGACACACCTCTAATGGCGGCGTTCGGCTCTTTTGGTAGTCAGATACTGGATTATCGGTTCGTTTTTAGCCCTAAAAGTTGTGGAGACCCACCAGTTGAAGAAGATGCACAATTGCACGATGAATTCCCTCGTAATTCAACGGATCGAAACAGTGAAAAACAACAAGACAGATTGTCAGACATAAAACCCAGTTCTAGAAATAGAAGAAATGATCAAATTGTTCCGCCATTTTTAGAAACAAAGATCAACTTTATAAACTTTCAACAGCAATCAACTTTATCATTATCTTCTTCCATTGAAGAACCAGACCCAGAAGCCATAGCTCAAATGAAAGAGATGATCTACAGAGCAGCAGCTTTGAGGCCAGTGAACTTTAGTTCAGAGCCAGTGGAGAAGCCGAAGAGGAAGAACGTTAGAATATCAACTGATCCTCAGACAGTGGCAGCAAGGCAAAGGAGGGAGAGAATAGGAGAGAGAATTAGGGTTTTGCAGAAACTGGTTCCTGGTGGGAGCAAATTGGACACTGCATCAATGCTCGATGAGGCTGCAAACTATCTCAAATTCCTCAAATCACAGATTAAGGCTCTTGAGAATCTTGGGCAGAAGATGGAATCTTTTAACAGTTCTCCTCCTTCAAGTATTGCTTTCTCTTTCAACCCATCTTTTTCCATTCAAAACCCTAATCCCATCAATTATCTTCACAACTGAAATTGGCTAATCCAAATAGCCTTTAAAGTTTCTTCTTCAATGATAATGTTTGCTTTCTTAAACTATTGAATCGTATCTCAAAGACCAACATAACGACACATCAAGACCATTACATTCACATTTGTAACATCTCATGATTTTCATAGTATAATATTTTTCACTTTGAATCGAAAGCGTTTAAATTTGTTTTTGAATTTACACCTCAAATGAGTTGTAATAGGTGGGAAGATAAATTCAACTTATAAATAACATCAGTTTTACTTTCCCATGCAAAGTGAGATCATCAAATTTCGCCATTGAACCATCACAATCAACAGAATAATAAGTCATCTTTATCTTCATAGGAAAAGTCGTCATGACCAAAAACAAATTATCCTAGGAAATGAGACTTTTGTTTTTAAAAATATGAAATGTGATATCAATTATAGTGCATATAATTAAAACTATAAAGTAAGTGAATTTTCTTGAATATATACATGTGGGTGTTTTTTAAATCTTATAATTTTGATATTCAATGACAAAAAGCGTTCCCTAAAGAACTGCGGGCAATGTTCGGTGGATCTGTCTCCTTGATTCATCCCCAAGCGTGCTCTTGAAAAACTCCCCAACCCCATTGATGAACCAATGTTCATATGCTTCTTTTTTTGATAGATGGACAGAAACCTTCTATCTTTTTCTTAAAAAAAGCTTGAATCCCTAAAAAAATAGCCACTTTGCGTCGTTTGTGACGGTGAAAAGGATTATCCATGTATGATCATGGTAATGGCGATGTTTGGCACTCAGAATCGTAAAGTTTTTCTTTTGTTTTATTTTTTATGTCATCTAATCAAATGAAATTAGGTCGACAGTGACAACTCAGTTCATATCGTTAAAATTATATATTTTACATTTGAATGAGCATTTTAGAGTAATCTCAAAACTAATATCTGCGAGTGCAGTTCAAAATTGATAATATTATATCATTGAGAAGTTCGTCAATTCATTGCAATTTAGAGTTTTTAGTGGCACATTGCTATTAGTCTTCCACATGATTGCTAGATTTTGAAATTAATTTTCATACAAAAAGAAAAAAGTTGATATTTTTTAAATTGGGTCAAAGAGGGTTTGCTGAATTCTAGGGATTTGTTAGGAAAAAAGTCTTAATTCTCTACCTAGTCTTTTGCTTTTTGGCTTCTAGTTTAAGAGCCGAGAGATGATGAACGAAGTCACAGACTAACAAACTTGGTGGCTTGTGCAGACACACAAATATTTTAAAGGGAGATTAACGTGCGTTGACTTTGCTGTGAAAATACGTATATTGAGTTTACTCTCTCTCTCTCTCTCTCTCTGAATGTGTTTCAGATTTGATCATTAAATTGCAGAAAATAGCTGCTGACATCAGCAAAGATCATTCTTGACACAGAAATGGAGTATTTTTTTCTGGTGAGTACTAATTGAAACAGCAATCATTCTTCACTAACTCAATTGCCTTTTTAGGTTGCAAATTTCAACGTTAGAAGTGTTAGAAACTAGATGAATTTAGCTTGGTTTGATCAGATCTGATCCATCCAATCTAGTTCGATTCATCGAGTGTGACAAACATAGTCCGACCCGTCAAATTGGATCACCCAAGAAATGAACCAATTTGGTCGGGTGGGCCAACCCATTTTGGTCGGGCCTATTTGGTTTAGTTCAATCCGGACCACATCATGGAACTTGTATATACTCATATATATCTAGTTAAATCTTGTATTTTAAATTTCTAACACATTCTCCTATTTAGGTACCTTATGAAAATCTCAACACGCATTAACTTCAATGATTAATTCTAGGATTATCATCTTGTCATATTTTTTTTGTCACACTCATTGACGTGTCACTACGTGATTGAATTAATTCAAATAATAAATAATTATTTTTTATTCATTAAATATATTTAAATTGATTCATTCACACGGCGACAACTCTAGAAATATGATAAGAGAATATGACAAGAAGATAATTTTATAATTACTCAACTTCAATACACTAATCGATAAACTTTCATGTTACATTTTACTTTATTATTACACCAATTTGCGCAACTACTTTTTCCTTACCGTCCATGGCTTGATGTTTCGATATTCAGGTCCAATAAAATCTTAACCAACTCTTCGACGAAACTCCCCCGCATCGCCAATCTCTCGTCCATGTCTTGATGGCTCATTCTGGCAGTCAGCCGGACTTCATGTCTCACCATACATAACGGTTCCAATTCTTTTATTCTGATTGTCGGGTTCGGATGCCAACGCTCTTTCTTCCCCTCTACGTACGTCAATATTCTCTCTCTTATGGAGGCAATTTTCTCGGCCGAAGTTGATTGGTGGACGAAGAACTCGATGGAGTCTATCATGTCTGTACTTCGGCTAAAGTTCTTGATCGATTTGGTTGAAAGCACACTATTTTGCATTATAATGTGTTCATGATCATATGTCCGAAAAACAGTTGTCATGATGTTCATTTTTTCCACGGTCAACTAAAAACGAGATGTAAAAGTTGATGGTTCGGATTAGAACATGAAAACATTGTAGTTGCTTGCAAATAAGATAGTCATAAGCTACCTGAACTCCGTCGATTTCGCACCAGTCGCAAACGTCAAAGGGATGCTTGACGAACAAGAAGAAGATATTTTCGAAGACAGTTCTACAATTGTTTCCAAATATGGCGGCGTCGAAAGCGATGAGAGAGCCGAGTAAGAGGATGTAAATGGTCGTTGTTGCTAGTTCCAGTTCGGGAAGGCAAACGACAATTAGAGAAATTGTTATGATTATATTCACCATTGTACGGAGCTTGTCAACGATTGCTTCTATGTCGTTCAGGGTTAAGGCTAGGGCTTTTCGCTCTCTCAAGGAATTCACCTGCAAAACGGAGGTTAGGAGTGGGAATCGAAGAGTTTAGCGTGACAAAACTGTGATTTTAGGGATGGGCAAAACCTGAGGACCATAAATATGATTGAAACTGACGGTTTGAATTCAATTTTAGTCTTAATTTTTAAAAATCATAATTTATAGACGGGTTCCGGTCTTCAAGAATAAAAACCGTAAAACTAGAACTTGGACTATGAGTCAAAAAAATTCTACAATCGAGTAATATTAGACTTAAACTCTAATAAAATTTGATATATATCTGAAAACTGAATTATAAATCTGCTCAATAACTTAACATTTGACTCAAATATAATAAAAATATATATTTTATTATTATATTTTAATTTTTTTAAATATAAAATAAAATTGGGTTAAAATCAGAACCGCACCAGAACCGTTGATTTTGCTTCCGGTTTCAAAAATCTAGAACTATGAGTTCTTATTCTAATTCATCTAACTAATTAACTCAAATATCATAACTAATTCATTAATATTTCTAAAAATAATATTCAAGAACCAATTAAGTTCAACCTAGCTCGTTTTGTTTAGTTTATTTGGTCGGATTTTACATGTTCATTAGAGACATTCAACTCGACCCATGAATAAAACATCCGACCCGACTCAACCCTGCAGGTTTGGTTGTGACCTATGGGTTGATTCTAAGGCTTACCACGAACTTGGTTAGGGAGGATTCACTTATTTGGCTACCATCTGAAGCTAAGTGGAAGAAACTCTTGGCTTCTTCTTCTCCCATGAAACGCCTCAAGTCCTCAAGGAGGATGGAGCTGTCAGGGGTTTATTTACTATTTACTTTGTTCTTTGATAAATAAGAAAATAGCGATAAATGAAGAGATGACGAACTTGGATCCATGGCGAGCGACGTTCGAGAAGATCTTCCTAGCTGCTGCGTTTCCCTCTCTTCGGCTAGCTCCCAGATTCTGCTCATCAAAAGTAGAAATTGTCTGATGCTGAACAATATTCATCATCCTATTCATATCCCGAGCGCAAACATTTTCTCTACTGAGCTTCTGCAGGTGATTAATGGCGAGTTCATTATCTCCTTTCTTTCTAATCGAGCCGGATAGCTTCATGCTCTTGCCAGGCAAATTCGGGCCTCTCGGCAGCCCTTCGTTCCCTGTCATTCTCTCTCTTTTTACGGTCAAGAGTTCATTGTTCTTCAGGTCCGCCGGAGTAGTCTTCTCGGTGATATGAAACTGCAGAACTCTGTCGTTCTTCTGAAAGAGAGTCTCGATTACAAACTGGTTGAAGAGACAATTTTTTATCCGATCGAAGTAAGATCTCACATGGAAAGAAGAAACTAATACGTTGACCATTAGGTTTTTCAAGCAATAGATCAATAATCCGACCAGAAAACAAATTTGTATCTTCGTCAGATATTGGAAGCAAGTTTCAGCTTCTAAGCTCTTGACGAATAACAGAAGCCAAATGGTCAAAACAAGACCTGACCATAGACAAATCTCGAAACGTAGAGCCAGATGCCGTATAGCTTCCATTTGCTACTAGAACACATTCCAAGCTTATGAACCCAGACTGTGGAGAAGACAGCAAGAAATTATCCTTTTTTTTTTTATTTAATGTAGCGAAAACATGAAGAAGGCAAATACGTCGAAATTCACGAAGTAAACGGTAGTCTTTAAACAAATGCCCCGCTCTGCCAGCAACTAGGCCTTAAAGTCTTTGTTTAGGGTTTATGTTTGATGGTCAAAAACGTTAAAACTAAAAAATAATTTAGAAGTCATATCATTATTTTTTTTTTTTGCATGTGTAGCCCAATGACCGGACAAATCCTCCAACATGGGTAGTATTTAATTAAGATATTAATGTTTATTATTATACATGCGTGTAAAAACGTGAGTGATTAATTATTGAAGATATTCATATATCATATTTAACAGACATGACTTCCGCTGCTACAATAAGATCTATTGATCTATTTTAGGGAGTATTTTCGCCATTATTCTTGCTCCTATCTCGACATGCAGTGCAGCTCGAGTTCCTCTGCAAGGTACCTAAAATATATCTTCATTCTAGGTTTCCTTTTTTGGATGAGGAAATACTTGATTATCTGTATAATTTGTTTTGTTTTATCTGGGTTTGAAGCTTGGCCAATTGGCCTGCTTGCGTCTGTTGCTCTCCCCCGCCGGCCAATTCCTGCTGCAAATGCTGTGCTTCTCCGATCCAAGAATCGTCGGAAAGTGGATCTCCATGATCGATGCTTTTTCCAGCTTTTGCGAACAGAAACGCACAGTTCATCTTGTCATGAATATATCTAGCAAGTAAAACGAGTATGAACGGGGAGCACTGTTCAACTTGTGTTTCCTTACTCTTATTTCTAGATCCAAATCTCTTACTGTTCAACTGAAGATCGGTGAGTGTTCATAAACCATTTCACATATTTATTTTCATATTAATTCAAAAAAAAAAACTAAAACCCACCTTTAATAAGACTCAAATTCACATTGGGCAGTGATTTATTTTTCTTAATTTGTAAATACACTTACCAAGAATCAAGTCACAGCCTAAACACAAACCAAGTCGAATGGTATATTAAATTTAAGTCACAGTCCCCATAACAAGAGTCGATTGGAACAAATAAGTGCGTTCGAAGAATCCTAAATCCTAAACCTTAAATTAAATCTAAAAATTAAAGAGCAATCAAACGAACAAAGAAAGATAAATTTCTTGCATAGGGTTTCTAGTTCGTCTGGATCCGCCAAAGGTTGATTCAATTACATGGTTAACGATTATGTTGCAAAAGCTTTTATATGTTACTAAAGCATATTACATGCGAGCTATAATAAAAACAAATTACGTTTTTCACCGACAATTCAATGAGAAACAACCTAGTACACTATTATTTGGATTCTAACCACTTTTACTCAAATCCAAGTTTAATTATTAGCAGCGGGAGATTTAAATATAAAACTTATGAAGCACGGGCAAATAGAGCCCACTCAATTACTATAAAGCCTAAATCAAATAAGTCCAAAATTAATTTCACAATTTAAAATAATATATAAAGTGAATAAAAATTACCAACCTTAAGATAATAAAATTCTAAGAGGAAATTACTTCGATTTCGTTCTTGATGTGGCTGAGGATTCGAGGATGAAAGACGATCTTCTTCCACAATTCCTTAGATAAGGAGGTCGAATGAGGTGAATCGAGTATTTCAGTTTGGAAATTAAATCCAATAGTCAATACATGTAAAATAAAACACGAAAAACATACAAATAAACACAAATGTATCACATGAAATAAATTTCTACACTCAATCAAGAGCACCTATAAATACTATAACTAGGCTTAGGTGTTTCAAATTAAATGGCATATACTGATGCTGTAACACTAACTATTCATGCATGATAAATGAACGATTAATACTATTGATTCAGTAATTTCAGTAAAATAATTTATACACGAATTAATATCCAAATTAAACATAAAACTAATTTTCAGTATTTATGCTCTAACTCCCATTCTAGATTTAAAAAGCTCACACATTGTACTTCTAAAATCTTCCTACAAACAGATGAAAAATAGTTCATTTTATATCTACACAATTCATCCGAAAACATATTCGCATCGATCACTAAAACAAATAGGATTTTCATTTTCAAACATAAACAAATTTAACCCAATTAACTCACAATTTCTTCTGCAGTTTTTTACAAGTAAAATAAAAGCAATTTTTCTAAAATTTTAACTCCAAAACCAAAGGGTATCTAGGCTGTTGAAAAGAACACGTTTGAATTTCTAAGAGGCATTTTCGATGTCACTAAACAAAACACATTCCCAAGCTTTTCTTCGACCAATTCAACATTGAAATTTATACAGTACTAGAACTATTCAATTTACTCTATTTTTACGTATTAAAGAAATTGAATGCTGTATTCACAATCATAACTGATGCATGGAAATATCACTGAACATATATCGTGCTTTTTAAATCATCTAAAGAAGTTATGCATGCAATTGAAACATAAGAGAGGAAAGAATTTTTCTTACCGTCCATGGCTTGATGTTTCGATATTCAGGTCCAGTAAAATCTTAACCATCTCTTCGACGAAACTCCCCCGCATCGCCAACCTCTCGTCCATGTCTTGATGGCTCATTCTGGTAGTTAACCGGACTTCACGTCTCACCATACATGATGGTTCCAATTCTTTGACTATGATTGTCGGGTTCGGATACCAATGCTCGTTCTTCCCGGCTACGTACGTCAATATTCTCTCTCTTATGGCGGCAATTTTCTCGGCCGGAGTTGATTGGTGGACGAAGAACTCGATGGAGTCTATCATGTCAGTACTTCGGCTAAAGTTCTTGATGGATTTGGTTGAAAGCACACTGTTTTGCATTATAATGTGCTCATTATTGTATGTCCGAAAAACAGTTGTCATGATGTTCATTTTTTCCACAGCCAACTGAAAACGAGATGTAAAAGTTGATGGTTCGGATTAGAACGTGAAAACATTGTAGTTATTTGCAAATAAGATAGTCATAAGCTACCTTAACTCCGTCGATTTCGCACAGGTCGCCGCCGTCAAAGGGATGTATGATGAACAAGTAGATGACATTTTCGAAGGCAGTTTTACCTGTGTTTCCAGATATGGCAGCGGCCACCGCACCTAAAACTCCGGTTAAGAGGATGTATTTGGTTGTTATAAGTTCCAGTATGATAAGGCAAACAACAATCAGAGAAATGACTATGATTATATTCGCCGTTGTATGGAGCTTATCAACTATTGCTTCTATGTCACTTAGGGTTACTGCTAGGGCTTTTTGCTCATTCAAGACCTTAACCTGCAAAACGACGGATACTAGTGGGATTTGAGGAGTTTAACGTGATGAAAGTCGAGTTGTTAGGCTTACCACAAACTTTTTTAGGGAGGATTCACTTATTTCTCTACCATTTGAAGCTAAGTCGAAGAAACTCTTGGCTTCTTCTTTTCTCATGAAACGCGTCAAGTCCTCAAGGAGGATGGAGCTGTCAGAGGTTGTTTACTATTCACTTTGTTCTTTGATAAACAATAAAATAGCGATAGAAAAAAGAAAATGAAGAGATGACAAACTTGGATCCATGGGGAGAGACTTTCAGGAAGATTTTCCTGGCTGCTGCAGTTGCAAAGTCATCTCTTTTGCTAGAACTAGCACCTAGATTCTGCTCATGAGAAATGGAAATAGTCTGATGTTGAACAATGTTCATCATCCTCTTCATATCCGTAGGGCAAACATTTTCTGTACTGAGCTTCTGCAGGTCATTCATGGTGATTCCCTTATCATCCACTCGAGGCAGCCCTTCACTCCCAATCTCTCTCTCTCTTTTTATCGTCGAGAGTTCATTGTTCTTCAGGTCCGCCGGAGTTGTGTCTATGGCGATGTTAATATCGATGCCCGACCTGGAAAGGGTTTCGATTGCAAACTGGTAGGCGAGACAATTTTTTATCCGATCGAAGTAAGATCTCACATGGAAAGAAGAAACTAATGCGTTGAGCATTAGGGTTTTCACGAAATAGATCAATAATTCGACCAGAAAACAAATTTGTATCTTCGTCAGATATCGGAACCAACTTTCAGCTTCAAAGCTTTCGTCGAATAGCAGAAGCCAAACGGTCAAAATAAGACCTAACCCTAGAAAAATCTCGACTTGTATACTGATTTCATGGACGAAATACTGAACTCTTTTACGGATGGAAGAGTTCTTTCCAATTAAGTAGACGACGAGCAGGAATCCCCAGCGGGATACTAATCCACCGCCGCCGATAACTAGAATCATAAGCCCCCATTTCCATAGCTCGTTCTTCCAAAAGATTACTTTCCTCAAATCTGAAATGAAGAGAATGAAAATTTCAGCAGACATCGTAACAACCAAGCTCACCCATTGCAGTATTCTCAAAACTCTGAGTTTCCGTCTGTCATGCATCGGAGGATCCATCAACACGAACCTTTGTTTCCCTGGATTGTCTGGGCTTTCCGTTAAAAAGTGGGAAGGAGTGGGAAACGATAAAACTACGACTCTTGTCATCAAAGTCGCTGCGTTAACTATAAAATGAGCTTACTTTAGTTTACCCAGTATGGTAATGCTCTGTAGTCAAGGGTTTTTCTACGGTATCCACCTCTCTATTCATTTATCGGAATATTCTCCATCTCTCTCTAAAACCTGTCTTTGTCTCTCTAAAAGTCTGCCCTTTTCATCTTGTTTGGTTTTTGTTATGTTTTTCAAACATAACTGTGTTTAAGGAAATATGTTGTTTGATATAATAAGCATAATTTCATGTTAGAATTAAGATTATCAGGCTGCACTTACTGATTTCTGATTCAAGAGGTTGCTGTAGGGTTGCACTGTTGGCCCTCCCAGGAGCAATCTGCTACGGCACTTGGATCTCCATGGCATTTCTTTTTTATGCCCTAAGTTGACTTGATGTCTTTTATCTCGTCAGCTAAACAAGGTTTGATCATAACAACCCAACTCAGATTATAGAAATTTCGAGCAGAAAAAAAAAACCTAGTCAAAAGTATTAACCGTCCACTTCGTCTGCTCCGGGACGGAGTAATCAACGATGAACGAATACCTCAACCGCGTTGATTGTGAGAGGGAAAGTTGACCTACATTTTTCACGAGGGAGAATTTCATTTGCACTGATTTAGTCAAGTGGTATATATTGGGTTAGAGACATGATACCAAGGGAGTAGCGTCTCCAAACCAGAGGGATCTCCATTCCTAGTGATGTGGAAAGATCTCTAGATTGGTTTGATTCTGAGTCTCATAACCTCTGCAAAAGCAAATGTATATGTAAACAAAAATAATTTCTAGCTAAACTCTGACAGCTGCATTCGAAATCTACCGCCGTTGTAGCCATGCTGGTTACAGCTCAAGGAAGTTGGATAAGAGGCGAAATGCTCAGTTTGGTCCATTTTGGCTTGTTGTAAGCTCTGCAAGGTTTATCATTGAAATCCATCATTCATGGTGGTATCGTATATGTAACGTCTTTTGGTGTTCCGTACATAATATTGTCTGTTTTGGTCTGACGTCATCATCGCAGATTTGTTCTTGGATTTACAGATCAAAATACTTTGTATGGTGTAGGATTGAGAACAATACTTATATAAACACAAACAACACTTTTCCAAACGATATGAGATTGAATTACCCTCACCCTCCTCATCTGAGCAGTCATCAAAGTATATGTTTTCATAACACACATATTGAGAACTAATCAAGAAGACTTATGAAGAAATCAAGAACAAATATTTACGTTTGGGTGACATTTGTTTTCGTTCACAACACAAGATTCCAACATCGAATTTCATTCAATAATAACAATATAGTAATTTCCTAATAATTCTGCATTTCGCGCAACATCTCCATTAAAGCTCCATACAAAAGGTTTGCCCTAATGAAGTACTTCGCTTCTTTGACAACATTAATACACAACAGCTTTGGAATCTTTGATGAAAGCTTTGTAATTTGAAACCTCACCTGGATAGTCTTCTTTTTGCTTCTCGTCTAAACTTCTTATTATGCTGATCTCTTCGTAGTTAGCATTCGAGACGTCCACTATGCTTGATATGATGTTGTGACGATCTTCATTATGGGGCTTCTTCCCACATGGCTCGGAAGTGGATTTTGATGACTCCCATAAGTCGTTTTGAGCATAGTCAAAAAACAAAGTTATGCAGAATACAATCTAAAGCAAACAATATTGTAGTAGCGGCTTATGCGATATAGCTTCTATGAACCCTAAATGTGGAGGAGATAAAAGATAGAAAGAAATGATTCTATTTTTTGAAATTAAAGTAGCAAAGCTAGAACACAAGCTTATGTACTCTAACACAAAGTCAACGTTACAGGGAAACCACTACAACGAAGGCAGGTTTTACAATCCTAGTATCCAACAGAAACCAACCACCAAGTTTCTAAGTCTTTGTTTAAGGTTTAAGTTTGAGGGTCAAAAACGTTAAAACTAAAGAATTAATTGATGTCAATTCAGAATTCCATAAGCGACGAGGACATATACGTTGAAAAATTCAGCGTTCTCATATAATAAACTTTCACGATGATGTCAAAGACGCGTGCTGAGAGAGAGAGAGAGCGACGGTTCGAAAACCCGCCATAAGTTACTCATATTAATCGGTTCCATCAATGTAAACTATGATCTGTAAATAAAATGAATATAACGAATAAATATGTGAAAAATCAATATTTATATGATAGACGAGATGTATGAAGTTCTTGTGTTACGTGTCAAAAAAATAAAATTTATATAAATATAATAAAAGCAAAGGTAATTATCAAAATGAACCCCAAANTGAAAAAATACAAAAAACGAACAGGTTTTTTTTAACCTAGCCAAGCCAAGTTTGTCGGATTAAGGTTGTTTGACTGACCCATCACACTCAAGAGGTTGATAACCCTAAAGCCAAGCCAATCCACGCCCAGATGAATGTCACGAGTTGCGGGGTTGAACGAGATATGATGTGACTGCTGTGCCCAAGGCTTTGATCCGTTGTTCGTAGCTGAAAATTTGAAACCTAATTTCAGTTAATTAGTGATCATTAAAATACCTTGTAATATAATTAAATTCATCATAAAACACAGAAAGTTTGCAGGAAAAGTAAATTATGTCCCAAAAAATATAAAATTTTATGAACTCCGAACATAAGAAAAGGAAATAAATATTATATATTCTCGGCCAGAGTCACTCACATGTATTTGTTCTTGAATTTACAGATTAAAACGCGTCGTACTAGGTAGTGAGAAAAACATCATTTCTGTACAGCATAAATAATATTTTATTAAGCGATTTGGTGTTGTACGCACATTCATACCTTCCATTAACAACATTATACTACATGTTCGTACTTAGTGAAAAAATGGTGTTTTTGCTATGTTACTTTTTTTTTTAATCTGAACAATGTTATTTTGTTAATATTTGTAATTTATTCCTAGCACACGCTTCTCCCTTTGTTTATTATTCAAACAATTAAACTCTTGCTTCATAATTAAATAATTAATAAATTAAAAATCAATAACATACTTCTTTAAAATTAATAGGTTCTAATTTGTAATCACATATTTAAATTCAGATAAAAATACCCATGAACAAAATGTGATCTCAATGAATGAAAACCCTAGTTTAAGTTCAAATAGGGTGTTCGAGAAAGTCAAAGTACATAACCTAATACCTTCGACAAAAATTGACTAACATGGTTTAATAACTCTATCCCTTCATTTTCACCCGATTTTCTCTGGAAAATTGCGAACCCAGATACAAATTCAAGCCGCCCACCTAAGAAGTACTAACACGGATGTTCAAATATTCCGGCAAATGCTGTCTTTTTAGGGCACAAAAACATTATAAATAGGGTTCAATGATCGGCTCTTTGAGTATACCATCACATTTTGCAGCCATGGCTTCAGCTACTACAGTGAAATCTATTCTGGTGGCCGTCTTTGTTTTCGCCATTGTTCTTGCTCCGATCTCGACATGCAGCGCAGCTCGAGTTCCCCTCCAAGGTATCTACAATATATGATTTCCCATCCTGAATCTTTGTACTCACCAGAAATGGAATTTTTATATCTGGGTTTTGTTCATCGCTGTAATTTTCTTGCAGTTGATGATGGGCCGATTTGTCCGGCTTGTGTCTGTTGCTCTCCGCCGCCTCCCAACTCCTGCTGCGACTGCTGTGCTACTCCGATCGAAGAATCGTCGGAAAATGGATCGCCGTGATCGATACTCTCTCCACCTTATGTCAACAGAGACGCGTAGTTCATCTTCTCGTGAATATATTATTTAACAAATAAAACGACCCTGAATGGGCAATACTGGTCAGCTTGTTTCCTCGATCAAAATAATGAATAAATAATGAAGCTTGAATTCCAACTCTCTCTCTCTCTCTCTCTCTCTCTCCCTCTCCATGCAGTTTCGTTTTTGAAGTACAGATATCAAATACGGTCAAAACAAAAATAAAATAAAATTTATGAGTAGAGAATAATCGAACATTTCATATATTTATTTAAACAATAGTTCAACAAAAAGCATCAATACAAATATGCTTGACGTTCTCGTTCAAGCAGGAGATAAGTCGTCCTTGCTGAACTCGAACCATGTTCGCTTGGGC
>QAOC01029573.1:85812-166739 GCA_003255005.1 Begonia fuchsioides | reverse complement strand
GATTGGGGCGCAAGGCAAATCAGGTATGCTAAAATTGATTAATATTCCTTTGGGTTATTTTGATAGTCAGCGATCAATGTTTGAGAATCTAGAATTTTCCATAAAGTGTCATAAGATTATCAAAATCTTTCTGGATCAGTGAAAATATAGTTGTATTTACAAGGTTTTAGGATTTAACAGGATGTCCCCAATAAGATGAAGAAGAAAACTCATCTAAGACAGCATTGTATGGCACAGTCCTAGTTTACCTCATAAACACCCTTAGAAGTTATCTTTTTGATTAAGTTATAATCCTGATTTATATTTTATGTCTTTTGGAGACCATTGAGGCTATATAGTATGGTCTTTTCACATTTTTCCATATCAATAATATGGAGAAATAATTAATATGAACTCTTCCAGCCCTTCTTTTGCTTTGCTCTTGTAATAGAACCTTGCTAGTTCATTTACATATTCAAGAAGTTAATAAATCACTACAGTGAATGAAATTCAGATGTTTGCATAACCCGGTTGATCATTTGACATGAGATCATCGATGACTTCTTACTATTTGGACAGGTTTATATCATTGATTATGGACTGGCAAAGAAATATCGGGATCTTCAAACCCACAAGCATATACCATACAGGTATCACAAGCATCTTTTCTATTTACACTGCTAAGAAAAAGATGGTAGAAATGGTAATAAGATGCGTGCAAACATCCATTTTATTTATTTATCTTTCACAAAAAAATCTATGTTTCTTCTTTTCTTTAAGGTTTGCTGGCATGGATTCATGGTTGTGGCTTTACGTTTTTCCCTCTTATTTTCTTTCATGTTCTTATTCTCGTTTCCTGTCTCTCTATCCCACCCCTCCGAACAGAGAAAACAAGAATCTCACTGGAACAGCTCGATATGCAAGTGTTAATACTCACCTTGGTGTTGGTGAGCTGACTTTCTCAAAGCTAAATACTTTCTTGATTCATGTTATTGCTTTGAGGTTTTGAGATGTATTAAAGTCCACTTGCACCTTGTCATCTGATTACTGCAGAGCAAAGCAGGAGGGACGATCTTGAATCTCTTGGTTATGTGCTTATGTATTTTCTAAGGGGAAGGTTGGATAGTTGCTCTCTCTCTCTCTCTTCCTGTATTTTTTCTGACAAATTTAATATGATCCTCTCTCAGTCTTCCATGGCAAGGTCTGAAAGCAGGGACTAAAAAACAAAAATATGACAAGATCAGTGAAAAAAAGATGCTGACTCCAATAGAGGTATTGTCAGTGGCTATTTTCTGACACATTATAGTACATATGATGCATGTACAAAAGTAAAACTACGGCAAGGCAGCTGAAGCACGATTCTGCTATTTTACTTTCAGTTTTTCTGTATCACCATGCGATATCCTATGATTATTCTAACTTACACGGTATTTTTCAGTTTCTTTGCAAATCGTATCCACAAGAGTTTACTTCATATTTCCATTACTGTCGCTCTTTGAGGTTCGAAGATAAACCAGATTATTCATACCTGAAAAGGCTTTTCCGGGACCTTTTTATTCGAGAAGGTTTGCCCATGAATACCTAATAAGTACTATCATTATGTCTTTAATCAGTGCTCAAATTGTACTTTTTGAGGTTTCTTTTCTTTAACTTTGACTAATAAAATTGATGCAGGCTATCAGTTTGATTATGTATTTGACTGGACTATGTTGAAATATCCACAAATTGGATCCAGTTCTCGATCAAGAGTATGCCTGTTATGGTGCAATCCTATGATTTGTAATTAAGTGAAACATATTTTTCATGCATCATTAATTTTTTTCATTCCCTCCATCTCTGCCCTCAAACAGCCTAGTGGGAGACCAGCTATGAACCCATTAACTTCTGCCGAGAGAATGGAAAAACCTTCAGGTCTGTTCTTGAGTATTTGTGTTTTGACTGAATTAGGATTGATCTGTTTTCTACAGCCACAATATTTTCATCTGGATTTTCTAAAATCAAAGTAAAAGCAGCTAGTGTCAATAATTGTTTTGTTTTGAGGTTTCTATAATTTCATATGTAATTTGTACGAGTAAATAATACCACTGCTTAACTCATACGCAATACGGTGTTACACAGCTGGACATGAGACCAGGGATAGTTATCCATGGGCTGTTGAGGCATTTGCGAGAAGGAATGCCACTGGGCAGGGTTTGCATGGCGATCATTCAAGACACAGATCGTCTAATGATGCACCCTCATCTAAGGATGTGGTGAGGGATACTCTTTCATTTTATTCTTCAGATTGTCCATGAGGGTGTATTTCTTTGAACAAAAGTATGAAACTCATTTGAGCTCCAAACTCTTCAGCAACCTGATTCAGAGCGAGCTCGGAGTTCCTCTCGAAATGGGAGCAGTTTAAAGAGGCCTGTAGTATCTAGCAGTCGCCCTAGTTTGTCAGGAGAGCCCAGTGAGAATCGATCTAGCAGACTTATGTCGAGCAGCAGTCGCCTATCTTCCAACCAGAGAATCCAACCAAGTTATGACTCCAAAACATCTTCCTTTTCCCGGCCATCTGCAACAAGGGCTGGTCGTGATGAAACACTGAGGAGCTTCGAGCTGTTGTCGATTGGTGCAGGGAAGAGGAAATAATGAAAAAGAAGAACCCATTGTGAGGGAAAGAGAACTCAAACTAAAGATGGTTTTGTGCCAGATAAAATCGATGTATATTGGCCTCTGTCGGCTTCCACGTCTTCTACTGAAATTTGGTGAATTTTGTTGCCGAACATGTTGCCGGTGTTAGAGGATGGTTTTTTTGCGACGATCTGGATGAAAGAGGAATTATTTTATGAGAGAAACACTTTTGCATTGAAATTAATGCTGATGTTGCTATAAATCCATCGACCCAAATGATCGTCTTTCATAAAATCTGCGAGTTCATCCGAAAGTTTCTCTTTTTTTTGGGAGTATGTTCCCTCGGGTGGTGGTCGGCCGCCTCGTTGCAGTCGTCAGGTGATGGCCTGCATTGATACTAATAAAAGGCGAAATTTCTCGCCCCCAAGGCCCCCACATCCCGGGCTGACAGCATGTGAGGAGGTAAGTCACAGTGACTCAGTAGGCTAGAGATGAGAGTCCTTTTACCTGCGTCCACAAGGAGCTACCTCACATTTAAGGTAACAACTCTCATACTGCGGCTGCCAGACTTCAAACTGTGGAACTTAATACCAACGCTGTCATCTCTGAATCAACTGAGCTAAGTCCGTGCGGGCTACATGCAGACGGTGTGATAAGGTGTTTATGAGTACCAAAGCTCTGATAAACCATGTCGGATCTCATGTTCCAGAAGAAAACGGTGAGGGCGATCTTCGTTTTGCTTTTCAAAAGAGTCTCCATCCCAGTTATCCTTTCCGGTCAACTGCTCCGTTTCTGACTGCAGACGCTGGAAAAACGATGTTCTTCTAAAAAGGGTTTAGATTAGCGGGAGCGATGGCGGGACGGGAGCAAGTGATGAGTCGGAGGAGAGTGGGCAGAGAGGAAGCGGTCGGTTATTTGACCAATCCCTACATAAACCAGCTGGAGAAACCGATTCTGAAAGTTGGTGGGTTGGTTGAGAGGGAAGAAGAGACGCCATGGAAGCTGGATTTGAGTTTGAGTCTCTGATAATAGCACAGTTTTGTATTTCTCCACTGAGTTTTGGACTAGAGTTACACCGTGCATCGTTTTATTCTTTCATACATCAAACAATTCTTGGCATTCTTGGTCTCGTAATTACGCGGTTGCAGAACTAACAATCATGACAATTGAGAGATTTAATAACAATCATGGATAACCTCTCTCGTCCATGACCATGGGAAATGGGTAAATGGACGTACCTGAACGGACATGCAGCCAAAACGTCAATATAAATAACTCAGAGGCCAAGGAGTGTAAAATAGAGCTGTCAAACAATCTATTCTTGAATTCTCGAACAATCTATCATGGCATGACTTTCTAAATTTGGAACGAATGCAGGCCACGCTTAGAACTAAGAATAGAGTATCCAAGTGCAATTATGACAAGGAATGACGTTCAAATTAGAATCAAATTCTTACAAACAGAATTCATAACAAGATATCTGAACGTCTCAATGATTGGACAAGCTAGCCAGATAATTGCAAGTCTTAGGCGGCATTCTTTTTCAGTTGTGCAAGCTCCTGCCTCACAAGTCCAGCCCTCTGCACGTGGATTTCATTAGAAATTAGAAAGCGAATTACCTCATTTCAATCGTCAACATTGCATCAATGAACAAAAAGAATATACATCTCGGGAGAGAACTATCCCCAACCTTAATCTTAGCCAACATAAGCTTGAACCTGTCAAAGTCAGTGAGAGCTGCTCTTCTCTTCCGCACAATCAGCTTTCTGCCCCAAGAACTAATTTCCCACTTTTTCTGCACATCTAATATTCAAATGAACAGAGCCATCAAAATCTAAAATCAGAAGTAGATAACATTCTCACATAACCAACAAGTTGTTAAATACCTCCAGCCTTCATAGCTTCAATAAGTTCCTTCTTCTTCGGGACCCTTTTAATGTCAATCTTAATGTCCGTGAGCGAAAGTCTCTTGAAGTTCATCTGACTCCTGACCATATCAGGAGCATCAACAAGTGCCTGCGAGAACACAAGAAATAGTGTTATCCACAAGATCTTGTTAACATTAATAAGTGACTCATGGAATTAAAAATATCAAGGGCTATATGTACTCAAATCAATAGAGAAAAAAAGCCAGCGGTCAACAACTTTGCGGATCACATCTCACCAAAAGGTTTCACGACTACTTCAATAAAAAGCAAAATAAAAATCCAGGTTCAACACTAAAACTTATCTTATTTTCTCCAAATCAAGTAGCTATGTTTAGCGCCCTTCAAATATCTACATTGAATAAAAAACAAGGTCCAGTATATTCCTTCAAAATCAGCTCAGACTTAGGAATTCAGAGACTAAAAAACCATTTATTTACTCTCCAGGCGTAAACATCCATAAACACATAAAAACGAACTTAGAACGCTGATAATATGCCTAAGGTACACTGTAAACAGTTAACCCAATGTCAACAATCCGACGTGAAAAAGGAGCAATAATCAAACAAGTACCACATCAAAATCAGAACAATGACCACAACTATGCAAATGATAAACATTTATCACATTCTTGACACCGAAAATCAAAATAGCTCAACCGAAGATTCTGCTACAAGCCAAGTTAGAAAAAGAACAAATTATTTGCTTTCGTTAAACGATTCGAAATACAGAAGATCAACCAACAAGAAATATTTTCATATCAAGCCCAAAAGCCAAAAATAGGCAAGAAAAGAGTAATATTTAATGCATTTTCAAAGACAAAATGGAAAGCAGGGAAACATACCCGATTCTGGTCAATGACATCGACGATCACAACAAGCTTTCCATAATCCTTTCCATAGTTGACGAGGGCGACCCTCCCAATCTCCACGTATCGCTTGAAAGGCTAAAATGCAGCAGAAATAAAAAGAGAACAGGTCAGAAATGAGGAATGAGAGGGTTTTGAGCGAAACGATCCAGACCGGTAGACACAAACAAGACAAAGACAAAGAAGAAAGAGAGAAAGAAAGATAATACCATTTGGATTGGGGAGAGAGGCGTCCTGAGAGGGGGCAGGAGGCGCAGTCGAAGAAGTGAAGCGAGGACTCAGCCTAGGGCTTTATGATTTTGACACTATAGCTTTAATTTGGTAATCTAACTTCTTTTGGGAGTGAATGACCGAACTACCACTGATCATAATTAGCTTTTATTTGCACAAGCATATTAAAGTGTAATATTAGTGAATTAGAGGACAGGCATCGTGTTATGTAAAATACATTATCCCTGGAAAAGAAGGTCAGTGTGGTGAGAAATAAAGAAACGCAAGTGCAGGGAAGAATGGGGAGGAGGCAAAGAGCGGAGCAAACTTTCGTTGATGGAACTTTCTTTATTCTCTGCCCAATACCCCACTCTATTTCAAGTCAAGTCAGCCCCACTTTGTACAAATTATACCCAATCCCGACAGCAGCACCGCAAAACATTCAAATCTGAAACAAACCATGGATGGAGGGGCAATTATACAGGGTGAGTTTATAAAATAATCCTCGAATTGGAATTCTGCGTCAAAAAGACCATGTGGATACATGAATCAATGCCAAGGACTACGGCTGAGGGCGGAGGGTTATCAAGTAAGCCCTATAAAGCATGGGAAAAGATGGATTCTTTTCCAATTTATTATATTCGCGCAAGAGCACGCATTGCCGTCTTCCTATAAAGCCCATCCATGGCGTGGGGATGCTTAGCCCAGGCAAGTGAGGCCATGGGAGAAGCAGCACCCGATGCCATCCCGATGGACGTTAGCCTGAAGGAGCTCTCCAGGAAGCTGCAAGATTTTGCCCAAGCCAGGGACTGGGACAAGCACCACACCCCCCGGAACCTCCTTCTGGCCATGGTATTCTTTTCTGAAAACACACTCACCTTTGATGGAAAGTTCACAGGGAGAAGCTGATTTGGGGCCGGGTGTTGCAGGTGGGGGAGATGGGGGAGCTATCGGAAATATTCCAGTGGAGAGGGGAGGTGGAAAAGGGGCTGCCCAACTGGGAGGAGTCGGAGAAAGAGCACGTCGGAGAAGAACTCTCGGACGTGCTGCTGTATCTCATCAGACTGTCTGATGTTTGTGGAATCGATCTGGCCCTGGCCGCCTCCAAGAAGCTTGTTAAGAACGCCATCAAATACCCTCCCCTGCTCAGCCCCTCTCAATGATGAATCTCTTTCTCTTTTCCTTGTTTTTAGTGTCTGATCGATCAATCCTGGAACTGCAAACAAATAAATCTTATGCGTATTCGATGAGTTCAAAATAGTTATCAGGGTTAAACTTGTTTTAACAAAAGAATAATTTCTACCCAGATGTTAAAAATATGATCAAGCGCTACGATGTCAAATTTAGTAACTTCACTTGTCAAGTTATGATGGGTCGAACAACAACGTAATACAACTAATTCGGGTCGTCTGATTTAAAATCATACGGCTCTCCACCTGTCCAAACATAGTGATTTGTCTTCCCCCGGAAAATAAGACAGCGTAGGTTCGCCACACAAATCTTGGCGTTAACCGTTATTCTTGGGGCCTCACTGAAATAGCGTTGGAAAACGTTTGGCCTTTGTTAGCAAGGAAGAGGGCGACTTTTTTAGTCCCGTTTTCCCCATCTCCTACCTGAAATTACGCTTTTTGACAGATTGGGTTTGGTTGACCTGACGCCGGAAGCATCTCCGGCACCATCTCGTCGATCAGAGCCAGTTTCTGTCACCAAATACTCGCACTTGATGCTTCCTTGATTTTACTCGCCACAAACTGCGATGGGTTTTAATGTTTTTTATCATGTCAATGTCTGCTTAAGCTGAATCTCTTTTTGTTTGTGGATTGTGCTTCGCTCTCTCGCCATCCCTCGTTTGCTCTGCATATGAACATTGGAAGTAGCGTCCGGAAGCCTTAGAGTTTGCACAGGAGAGAGTAAGCTGCGATTTTGAGGCTGAAAGTTCTGCGGTGCAAATTGATGAAGATGGGTACCTCCGTCAAAGGCATCTTGAAGGGTCTCAGATACATTTCCCGGATCTTTGGTGCGTACTTCTTAGATTTTCCTATGATTCTGTTCTTCACCTTTGGTTTCCAGAACTTGTCATAAATTAACGATTGGTTTTGAGAAACTACAGAAGAGAAGGAGCCGGAGCTGCAGATTGGGTTTCCGACCGACGTGAAGCACGTAGCGCACATTCTAGGCGATGATTCATCTGCAAACAAGCCTAGCTGGGTAAAATCTCTCGACTTAATTTTGGCCAATTTAGATTGCTATTGGAAATATTCGTCCCAACAGCGAATTGATCTGAAGTCAATGTTCTAACATATGCAGATGAGTGGATTCAAATCAACAGAAGAAGTGTCATCAATGCCGGCGAACAATATTACGGTAGTCGAGACCAAGCGTTCTTCTGCCAAATCACCCATCAAAGGTTTGCTTTTTATGTTTCCTGCTTTCCTCTTGCAACCCATTTCTCGATGTGTTCTGCTTTGCTGATTTTTGTCCGGTTATGCAGAAAGAGATGTTTCTGCAGGTGTTCAAGACACGCCAACTGGGTCGCCCAGAAATTCTCCTATTCGAAGGAGCCCTAAGGGATCAAAGCATTCCAGGAGGCCTCGCTCTGGAGGAGCATCGGACGAGTCGATGAACCAAGAAGGAAGTTCAAAAGGTTCTAGACGGTCGAGGAAGTCTTCGAATCGGGAGCCTGAATCAGAGTCGGGGGAGTCAGCTCCTGTCCCAAAGCACTCTCGCCATAGAAGGTCAAAAGGGTCATCCGGGGGTGGGTCATCAAGATCATCCAAGTCAAAAGACCAGACTTCTTTGACAGACGTACCATTTTCTGATCTTGGGTCTGGGTCAGATTCCGTGCACAAAGTTAAGAAGAGCGACGCTCCATTCAATTCTGTTCTACAAGTATGAAGAAGACAACAGTTGAATTTCAGTCATAGAAACTATTCGTAGATGCTCTATAAAGTTTATGTTCTTCTGAAACACAAAATTATGAATAAAAAGTTGGTCTCTTGGACCAACCTAGCATTGCTGCTGCAGCCATTCCAAGACGTGGTTTCATACCAGAATAATCAAACAATTTAAGGCAATCAATGAACACAATGTCGTAACAAAGATTTACAATTCACAATGACTTGGTAATTACAATCAATTATTCCGAGCGGCACTGCCAGATCCGATTGACCGGTCCTAGGCAGAGGCCTATTAGATTTTGGATTGAGTATACAATATGCTCTGATTAATCAAGCGAATTGGAAAGACAGCCTTGGCCAAAACTCTAAGCTCACCTCTATCTCCTCTGGGGATTCGAGTATCGTTCTCAAGGTAAGTAACTTCAAACTCACCACTCTGAGTTTGATGAAGGACCCCAAGCATGAGGTAGCTCTAGTGGCGGCAGCTGTGCCAAGTTACCCATCGTTTTAACCTTTGTTTTCTCAAAAGTTGTTTACACTTTTGCAGATCCTGGCGTCAGTTGAAATAAAAATCTGAACAAATTAATCTGTCTGCAGAGTGAATAAAGAGATGAAGTAACCTCTGGGTTCAAATCTGTGGGCCACCGTAGCCGTGACTTCAAACGGAGGAATTGGCCATGGAGCGCCCACTTCTAGTTCAACTATATTGTCGAAATCTTTGCTGACTACGTCTATCCGTTGAAAAACCTGAAAAAACCAATAGATTATGAATTTTAAGGGATTATCGGAATATTGCAGACTTGGGATGCCTTCCGCCTGGAGTTGGAGAAGAAAAAGAGCTGTTGTATAACAATGTCCATCTGCCCTGCAGCTTGTCAAGATCTGCAGAGAGTGGATTGAGGAAGATAACCCAATGAATAATCTCATGGAGATTCTATTTTTCTTGGTTGCTCTTGTTGCGGGAGATCGGAAAATTTCAAATAGCGTGTAAGTTATTGTACTAAAAAATCACACTAGATAGATTCCCAAGTAAGGAAGTTGGGTCACAACGGACCACTTAAAAATCAAGTCTTACCTAACCAGAATTATCCTAGTATTTTAATAGTACAATAAATCACAACAACTATACCCGACAAAATAACAAATGACTATTAAATAAAGCAATAAAAGAAACACCAAAATTTAACGAAGTTCGGCTAAATATGCTTACGTCTTCGGACACTGCAAAATATATTTCACAAGAAAATATTGCAAAGAGAGAATGAGTAAGACCAAAATTACCAAATAGATATAAGTAATTTTGGAATGAGATAAGAATAATGGAGGGAGGATAAATTAATTTATAGGGTTTAAACTTCTCCCCCAAATTTTATCCTCCCGACGTGCGAGAGAAAAAAAATAAAAAAACAACAGCTCTTCCGTCAGAGCAGGAGGAAAAAAACAATCTTCTTCTCTGATCCAACAGTTTTCAAACCTTGGCATGGCTGTTTGTGGACTTGGTCTCTTCGTTTTTGACACCTTGAAAGAGGATAGCAAGTCTCAAGCAATTGACAAACGGCTGAGGAAATAGTAGGCCCAGATGACTTGTATTGGCCTTCATTTGAATATCAAGCATCTCTTGTTCTCCTTGTATCAAGAGACCGTCCGGCATTGTGGAAGCATCTATCGTAGGCACACTATAAGCCAGAAACAATTAAAAAGATGTAAGCTTATTATTGCTATTTTCCTTTGTCCAACATAAGATGCAAGAATAGTTTCCCTTCTGTTGCAATACAACTGCGTTGTGAAATATACAAAAGATGTGTAGGCATATATGGTGTTGGGAATTGGGATTGGCCCCCATCTGGATTACTGACGACCTCGTATTTGGTTTAACGGTGTTCTTAGGTACAATGTTGGTTCAGTTTGTCTATTGTAGCAGAATGCTGCCATTATTCTATTAATGATGCATATCTTACAGATGCTTGTCAATCACAGGGATTGAAGCAAAATCCTAGGATTACCATCCAATCTACTGCTTATTGGAGACCAGAGTAGAGTGAAAAACAGAGGCTTTGTAGGGCTAAGTTTGTAGAACAATCTTGTACAAATTTAGAACAGTCCTAGTACAGAAGGAGCATAAATTAGAGACGACATCACCAGCTCCGATACCAATTACCAGCAGTTTCAATGCATAGTTCGTGACTTTACATCATCTTCAGCACCTGAGCTTGGATCCGGATGCATATTATTATGGAGACTATATCAATCTGGTTGGACTCGCCTTTGCGTTGTTTGATATCCAAGGACTGAACTTCGGTGGAAGAATGGGTGAGATCTGAGGCTTAGCCATCGGACTCTGTCTCTTTAAAGGGTAAAGGAACAGTCTTCACCACCCTGTACTTTCCGACGTTGTTTAGATGCTCGTTTTCCACCCTGCTCGATCACAAACAACTCATTCACGCTCAGTTTTACACAGAAAAAGAATGTGGATTAAGCTTGTCTCTACCTGTAGAAGTTCCAGTGCCCTCTTCGAATCACCTCCAGCGAAGCCAACAAAAAGTCTAGCAATCTCGACTGGATCCCGCTGATGTTCAGTCGCAGAACAGTCTCGACCCAAGCGACTCTCAGGACGACATTGACGGCCTGCAAAATTATTTGTCTTATGGTTTGCAAAAATAGCAAGCACACGACCATTCAAGGAGGGAGAGAACTCACCATAGACGCGTAGTAGACGCCTTTGTTCTTGAAAACCAGCTCGTCTCTCAGCCAAAAGTTGTTTGATTTGGAGTTGAGAAGGCCCCAATCCTTGGCGAAGTCCCAGTAGAGCTGGTAAATTGTGGCGGCAGAGCAAGTGATCCAGACTGCAGCCCACCATAGACGACACTCGTGTCTTGAGAATGCAATCCTGGCTCCCGCTGCAATCATCGCCGAGACGTACTTTCCCATGTTGGCCAAGTGGTTAGCATCTCCGTCGTCGAACCATCTTCTCGCGCACTTTCAGAGAATCGAAGCATTAACATTAGCCCAAAACTACAAATATCGCTCCGAAAATCAGTGGAAGCAATGTATTACCTGCATGGCGCGCCAATAATACGGCAAAAACGAGATGATATAGACGAGGTCCTTGTAAAATTTGCCAGTTCGGCAGGCATTGTAGTCATGGATTCCAAAAGTTGCGGTGTACAAGTAGCAGGCCGTGGATTCCATGTGTCTCAGCAAGGGAATCTTCCGGCAGAAGATAGATTAATGTTAGTTTTTTCTTGATCTCTCAAGAGAAACGAGTCGTGGGTTCAGGCTAAAACGACATACCTGGCTGGTAAGTTGGTCAGCCATAAAAAAATCAACCAGCAAAACCTGCAACACAAGTTATTCCAACGCTTCTCAGAACAACAACGTATTATGATTTTGCAGACGTCCAAAATGAATGCACAGAAAGGATTGGGTACCTTGTAGAAAGGAGAGCAGACTATGTTTCGGAGCACACGGAGGAAACAAAAGCGTGTCGGACGATAGAAAACATCAAACGGATTGATGAGGGTGGCAATGAAAATCTAAGGATTCCGAGCTTCAACGCATCAGCAAAATGGGGAGTTGTACAAAACGAGCAAGTAAAGATATGGAGGCTTACGAGAAGAAGAAGGCCGGGAATGGCATCGACGTGGCCGGGGGCGAACCCGCTGGATCCTAAAACAAGGTGGAGGACCATGGCTCCAACCACCGCAGTCATGGCGGTGGTGCATATCAGAAAAGCGTCTCGATATTTCAGAGCCGTTCGGGATTGGAACTCGAAGATGAAGTTATAATTGATTCTCCAATTTTTCCACATGAATAGATTACACCCGTACATAAACAAGTGCAAGCTCAGCAAAGCAAACATGCTGCAAAAAGTTCAATCCTTCAAACTACAGGAATTCGAGATTTGCTTATTTATTTACTGGAGTAGAAGATGACCTGAAAACAGGATAGACAGCTTCCACGTATGCTCCTTCTGAGGTTGGTGAAAAGACACCAGACAGATGAGCTAATGTTGCATACACGCAAAACAATGATACAAAGCAGCCTGTAAAAAGCCCTGCAACGCAGCCGATCCACCAGTTGGATTCATTCAAGCTCCTACATTAAAGGGCTAATGAGAGAGAAAGAGAGAGTACCAACGAAGAAGGTGACCATGTGAGAATCTTTCTGCTGGTGGGGTTTCAAGTATTTCATGGCTTTTTTTCTGTCATTGCTGGTGAAGTGTTTTGTGAACATGGATTCTACTTCGTCCATTAACTTGACAACCTACGAAATACACGTGGAATCACAAGAGATAAGCTATAAATCTTTGGCTAAAGGAGTGAAGTCGCTGGACGCTCACCTTGTCAGAGCTAGTGAAATGAGATCTCTTCACCACCTGCAGGTAACTCGCAGAAGCCTGCTGGTTCGAGACCTAATACACCACGCATCTTAGCTCACTAAAACTATTCAAATTAACGTCATCTGAACACAGTCAAGTCCAAAAGTTGTCCAAAACGACGGCCTTACCTTGTCGAATTTCTTGAGTATTTTTACGAAGGCCTTCATGTTAAGTGAGCTGAAATGCAACAATAATCAATAGCTCTACATACAGTATCTGAAAATCAAGATCAAATTTTTACATTACACTTTTCCTCCTTATTATCTTTGGTTATAATATAATGTTTCGGGATGATCACGTTGCTCTTCCATTAAGGGTAAATCCCAACCTCCATTGCCTAAAGATCCACTTAGTTAGAGAGAGAGAGAGAGAGAGAGAGAGAGAGAGAGAGAGAGAGAGAGAGAGAGAGAGAGACCTGTACGTTTTGAGCAAACCAAGGCCACGATAGAGCTCGACAAAAGCTCCTCTGATCATTTTATGGGCGCACTGAAACTTCTTCCGGTTGTGGAAATCGGCATGCCCTTCTCTTCTAGGGTTGTTAATCAGATCCTCCCACAGCATGTCGGTCACGGCCGAGATCGTCTGGGTCGGAGTCGTGGGTGACGCGTCGACTCGGAGTGCAACTTTGAGATTTCCTTTTTTTGTCTTGGTTCTCGCGGCTGAATTTATGACATTCAACCTGTTTCTTTCTACCGTCGTACTCGTCGCTGCTTCTTCTTTCTCTGCAACTTTTATTTTTGTTTCGCTTACTTCACACCCATCTACAAGAACACCCTCTCACATCATCGTCATCGACCAGGCCCCACTTCCTTTCAAATTCTATCAACCATATAATTGTGTTCCTAGTTTTCTTCGACGGTTGTTAACAATTACGTTATTTCCCCTTATTTTTCCGTTTGAACACCAATGTCAAGCTTCTTTGTTTCATTATATCAAAGTTTTGATTAGCAAAGAGAAACAGACAAGGAGCACTAAAATGTAGAGAAGATGAATCAGCCATATGAAAAGCAAAAGACGACTCTCGGTAATCACCCATTTTTTAATTCAAATGGAATGACGTAGCTACTCACTCCTTTAAATTGCCGCGCTTTTGATAAAGACGATGAAAACTAACCGGAAAACTCGGAACTCCGAGGAGAAAACGACCAGGAACGCGAAACACTGCCTGACCGTGATCCTTCCGGCGAATTCTTCCACCGACGGTCGTCCAGAATCTGCTTCACTTCGATTAGAATCTGTAGCTGTTTCACCAATGTCTCCCCTCTTTCCACAAACTCACTCTCTCTCGATTTGTAGAACTGGTTCACTTTGTTTAGCTCATCATCCAACGTCCCGAAGAACATTCTTACCTGCACAAAATCACAACAAATGAAATTCTATAACTGGATAAATAGTAATAATCGGAGACATAATAGGGACCCGTCATTTTCTGGAAAGTTAGGTACCTCGTCTTCTTCAGAAAACAACTGAGAAAGCTCAGTTTCGTAGACTTCTCCATCAGCACCATCTTCCACACTTTTACTCTTTACCTGAAGCAGCCAACAGAGAAGCAAAAGAGACGGTTAGACATCAGAACTTTCCTTTTTAATCGTAGCTTCATTGTTTTGTCCAGCGAGTCTTTGAAGTGATTCACGTTATATTCGTGATTCGACCATCCTGCCTACAACACCCTGCCCTAATCCTCGCGGAAAAACCCAACAGCCACGCAGAGAATCAATATGAATCAATAAGGGTTTAATGGGTGACGCGTGAAAATCATCCTACGCGACAGGCTTAACAAAATTTTGCTAACCTCGCCTAATAGACGGCCAGCTTTTCGGCTACTCAATTATCAAGCTTTTGAGTGTTTAATTCGATCTCTCTTGGGCTGTAATTCTAGAACTACCTACCTCCAGAAATGGTTAAAACCCAAAGAAACAGTTTCTTATAAAAAGACATGAATGGAAAATTTGATCGCGAAGGTTGATGGAAATTTCCTTCTCCTCTAATCTAACAGCTTTATTTCTCCTAGTATTAGCCTTTTTTCTCCAGACTCGTATCAGGTTAAGTTATACGCGTTTAGACGATGATCATTTTCATTTCCGTTGAGATCGCACGCTTTTCAAGGTGTTTGTTTGAGAATGAGAAAGTAACGAGGAAAAGGGAGAGCGCGTATAAAAGTTTTGTACGTAAGCAGGACAGTGAGGGACAAGAAACAAAGGGAAACCGATAAATCTGTTATATGCAGGACATCGGAGGTTGCATAAATCGCCTGAAACTACATGCAGCTTTAACTTCTTGTAATAAATGTGACTGAAAACCAAAGAAAACACAACTCAAACCATAGAGAGAGAGTAGGAATTTTTGTTACCTGAACAATCTCGGCAATGTTGCCAGGGAAACTGCGGAAGCTGGAGGATAGTTTGTTGACGAGAAAGGAAATCGGATAAAAAACTGAACGACCGAAATCAGGATCAGGGCGTCGTGTTGGAATGGAAGATCTACAAAGTTTGATTTTCTTTATCAGTTTCTTCAGCTGCCAGTAATTCACAAATGCATCCTTCCACTCCGGAATGAGCTGAGCCTCCAGCTCCTTGGAGAACTTGACCATTTTGTCTCTCCGCCGCGGCGGAGGAGGCCGGAGGGAGTGGAGGAGAAGAGAAGGAAAGAAGGCGCAAGGAATGACAAGCACAAGAGATGCCTATGCATATTATATACATATATATAGTGCTTGCCTTTTGAAACGGTGCAGCCTCATTTCTTTTTGTAATTATTGAAAAAGATATAGTTTTTTAGGCATACAGGGGTACATACATGGAAGGTGGAAAGTGAGTCGATCACTCGAGGCTCAAAAACAGATGTCTTATGATACTGAGTCTTCATTTTACAAAACTAAACTTGCATCTAATCACTTGAATTCCTTAACTTAATCGTAAATGATCTCCAGACAGATGACGTGGAACCTCCTTGAGACTCAGTTGGTCCCGTGTTTGGTCAGGTTGTAAGAGAAACTAACAGCGGCAGTCAATCTCAACAAAAGAACCGTTGAGATTAATTAGGCAGACTTAATATGAGGGTCCAATGAAACTGAAACAGTGATATCCAAAAGTCTCTCTCTCGACAATCATAGAGGGCACTGATAATTGCTTAATCGTGTGGATCATGTACTTGTATATTTTATACGTATATCAGGAAAGGCAGGTACGGGATTGGAGATAGCTTCTCTGTGGCTGGATGATAATGCTCCCACAAACGGCATCCCTCTAGTTGCGTCCATGAACTTGAACGTGAGAAAGTGGGTTAGAGGGCCTGCCATTTTTATCATTTGTTTATGTCTTCAATCTCATCCTTTTTCTGCACCTATTCTTGCTGCATTGCCCCAACTAGTTCGAATAATAGAAGTACGTGGCTTTTCTATCCTGTCCTTTTAAAGTATTAATTCGTCATTTATTCTAAGGTTATTGGCTAATCGATCATTCTTTTTGCCCCCCATGCAATGTTTTTTGGTGATGAACCCTAGTTAGGCTTTTGGGAATCTCAAGGGTCAAAACGTTAATTATGGATGGTACGATAGATTAACTACGAAGCGCAGAGAGACAGAAATCGATTGGACTGTCGTTTATTTAACCTGTGCATCTTCTCGGTCGCTGAATTAGCTAAGATATTCCACCATAAAAGTTGACGCAATGGAAAATTAGCTAATACTTTCCACTACGACACTTTGATCAAACGGAGAAGGGAGAGAATCATTCTTTTCCAGATGACAGTGACCTGCGGCTGTGCCATTTCATGGACTCCGTAATGGTGTCTGTAAACATGTACTCGAGCGTTGAGAGAGAGTAATACATGACGCGCGGGTCTAACTTGTCTTCTCGTCATTCGAAAGACGCGTCAAATCAAAGCAGTGTCATGGGAAATAGAGATTCTGATCGAAGCAGTACCTTCCTTATCATCCATTCTTGTTTGACTTGTGTTTATCGAACAAGTGTTTTTTTTTCTTTTCAGAACCAGTTGATCCAGGGTCCGTCCGATTCCCCTGGGAAGCTGGTCAGATGCTAGTTAGAAGATAAGCAAAGTTGAGTAAGCAAGATCCGGCCGAATAAGAGCGCGTCATTTGTACATCTAGAGAATTCCAACAACGATCAAACAAGCGACCTTATATGATGTTTTTGAGTACAAGTGTGACTAATTATAAAATTGAATATGACTTAAATTTATCCAAGTTTTCTGATAATTCATTTCCAAAGATACGGAAGCAATAAATACATTTGACAATCAAAGCAATCCGTTTCGAAAACAGCAATCTGATTCCAAGGTAGCTGAATCTGTATTTAACCATTTTAGGCTTAAGAAGAGGATTTGATTTGATATTAAAATGGGAATCTAAGTTAGCGACAAGTTTTGTTTCTATTTTTCTAAAAGAAAGGAAGCTCAAGGATGATGGGAGGTGGGTCCTAAACTGAACCCAAAATCCCGTTGACACCACACCAAAACAAGAATAAAGAAGAAGAAAAAACGTGAAAAAAGGGAAAGACCAGTGGGTTCATATTGCTATCGTCTTATTGGAAGATGAAAAGCTTGATTAGAATAAATAGGAATGAGTATATGATTCGGGGTTAGGGTTTGATTTTGTTGAAAAGAAATAGCAGCCGGGACACCAAATTCCCATTAAGAAGCGGACAGTGCAAAGCACTAAACTCTTGTCTTTTTGGATTATAAAGCAAACCAACATAGTTTTGGAAGAAAAGAGTAATGGGTTGGTTTGCATGGTGGAGATGATGACCGCCCCAAACACCCATGGTTTCTTCTTCACTAATGCACCTACGTTCAAATAGTTGCAGAAGGTTGCGCCAGTGACGTGCGTTTGTGCCTGCAATCATCGTCTCATTTGACTGTATTCGACACCGTCATTTGACGTTTGTTCGTCGTCTTGAACCCAATATTTCTGCTGTCGATTGGCTGTGTAATTACTATGAGATAATTGTAATAGCTCAGCCCATACATCTGCACAATCTTTGGGTATTGAGAAAGTTAAAATACCTCTAAAAAGGCGATATTACAGTCGTTCTGGCCGGGTCCAAGAAGAGCTCTTACGTAGAAGAAAATGGTTGTAGCATTAATCACAAACATAAATCCAAGAGTTGGGGAGATATCAATCCTAGGGCTTTTCGTCCAACTAGGTTTATGTTGGTTCCCAACGAGTTCTGTTTGGGCCTGACGACGTTGGTGTTGGGAATTGGGCTTGTTGATACAGCATGAACATGAAGTAAGATGCGCAGACAAACATGGGGAGGAAGATACCCAGATCCGGTTTTCGTGCATCGGTAGAATCTTCTTCAAATGGGCGTCGGAAATTGAGCCCTTTGACGTCACTCACTTTGACGATCGATCGAAGCCGTCACGGTCTGTTCTTACCCTTTTCAACCCCATTTAATGGCGAACTTTCATTCGTCCTTGCTGTGTAAGATTGGAGAAACCAGTATTAACTGGCTAAAACTAGAGAAAATCATATTTAGTCGAAGGAAACCAGGAAGCGGAACTTGATTAGCTGCGGTTGAGTAAATTCTTGTTGTGTGACAGGGATGTTGACCAGAAGTGGGCGAGAGTTTGTATTTTCTCATGAATATTGAATATTAAGGGATCTGCTGGGGTTTTAGTCAGCAAAATCGTCTGCCTGTCCACACCATTGATTTGAAGGCGGTCAGAGGGTTAGATTCATTTCATAATGCAATGGAAGAACTGTCAGCTGTCTGGACATGGAAATTGGAAGCGCAGGGCCACGACAAAGAATCCCCACAAACAAAACACAGTGATTGCGGTCATTCGATTCCTGCTCTACCACTCGAAATCAACCAACTTTCTCTCGGGTGAATTGGAGAATGCTCGGTGGAGATGCCTGGTGGGCTCTCCCTAGTCCCTCTGCCATATTCCGGTGACTGTTCGTGCGAATTCTCAAGAACCAAGCATCGAGCTCTATTGCGATTGTTGGTATTGCAATCTCTACATTATTTAAAACATTAATCTGCTGTTCAAGAGCGATGCTAGGTTCATAGAAGTTTAATCTTTGTCTTGAACTTGCCGATCAACGGAAATTGGATTTGGCGCTATATTTTGCAAACCAATTGCTTCGACCCTTTGCCGGCTCGGGTGCAAAAGGGATTTACTTTTATCCCGGATATTGTCAGCTCAGAAACGATTCTCTGACGCAGAGACTGTAATTGATGTAGCTCTTGCGCGGACTGAACGGTGGGATCAAGGGGAATTGCTCAGAACTAAAGCAAAACTAAAGCAAAACTGCAGCATGCGCAGGGACAGGTGAAGAATTCGATAGACTTATACTCGGCTTTTGGCCGTTCTTCAAGTGCAGACTAGAATTTGATTTTGTTAAAAAGCTCACCCAGGTATGGCAGAGCATGTCCTCTCTCTAAAACTTTCAAATTTGACAGAAGAAGAGCAGCATTGATCGAAGGATTGAAATGGAGGCATGCCATGATTTGGCCATCATTTACACGGGATTGCCTCAACGGCGGGATGCAGAGGTCTGCCTTTCAAAGTCCGAAGTCATAATCCTTATTCTGCTGCAAGATGGTACACCACCGGTGAGTATAGAAGCTCCCGCGCTGAATTCTCTCGGTCATGTTCTTTAAATCTCTATGATTGTGTTAGGTTTGCTGTGCGAGGCTAAAGGGCTTGATCGGGAGGCGTTGGATGTGGAAGCCGACCATGTCCCGAGCATGATCTCTGTAGCATGTGTGCTGAGACGGCTTGGAGGTCAATGTTCTGGTGTTGTTAGAAGTTTGCTTGGTGATGCAGTTTGGCTCGACCGGATGAACCCTTTGGCCTGGTATAACCTGGGGCTGCTCGAGAGGGCTTTAGCCATGGAGATTGCTGAATGCTTTGAAGCTTCGGCTTTCCTCGAAGAGTCTGCACCAATTGAACCCTTCAGATGATTTCCGCTCTTCCCCGCCATGAATTTGCACCTTCTTCTTCTAGCTAGAGTTAGAGGGTCCATATGAAATACAGTAGTCAGTGATTCTCTGCAGTGGCTTCTTTATAGGAATTTAAACAAACCAATCAAATGATTTTGAAAATTGCACAACTCTCCCCAGTTTTTGGCCTCCTCGAACTCTGCTATCTGTCATGACCATAGCTTGTTTCATTAAGCTAACAAGTCCACCTATGAATATGTCATGTCACGCATAGGCCAAACTTCGTCTTTATGCAAGAATGTTGTATAAATTGACAGGCATGCCATGCTATGCTACACCAGTAAGAATGCTGTACAAGATATTCATCTTTCTAGCAGCCACAGTGCATTCGAGTGGGTAATTTGAAGCATTTCTCAAGACTTGCCGGACAATGTGGTTAATTGAACGAGAGTTTAACATACGATTTGATCCAGAGATCGAGAATCCCGATTTAGCAGATTTTCCATTTCATTTCCCCTCCACCATGCTTTGGTCTGGAAACCATGTGCGCTGCCTTCTGCTCAGAACACCGGAAGGAGATGTTAGAATAACACTTGGAATATCCACAGTTTTCAAAAAATGAAAAAAAGAAGCAAATGAGAAACTAACATGCTCTGTGTGAGGCAAGTACTTGCCGTCCAAGGTCACCACCACCCGTTCCTTTCCATCGACGCCTTTCACTTTGTCAACGGATCAGAAGAAGTCTATGGCTGACATGCTGGAATTACAAGCAAACAAAGAGATGGATGGCTCAATCATTCTAAGGCAAACAACTTCAAACTCAATCAAAACTTGGCGATTCTTCTTACATGCCATCACCCAACTCCTCGTTGATTATTTCCTTGATGCTCTCTCCAAAATGCATCACTGCTTCATTCAACCTACAGAAAAGAAATCAGCATAAAATCCACCCAACCTCCAAAGAATCAAATTCAACAGGGTCAGACTACATAAACTCCTCCAATCCATCGTTCGTCTTAATGCCAAAGGAGAATCAAGAGGTTAAAGAAAATCTGAAAATGTAAAACAAAAAAAGGACCAAGATTGGATTCAGCTGTGAATTGAAAAAAATAATCTTCTATCCGAGGAATAGCCTAATTCCAGTCTCATGGTTTCAAATCAGCACCAAAATTAGTCATTTTGTAAGAAAATAAGCTTACAAATCAAGAAAACAGAACTACATACGCATCCATAGTCATAAAATAAAGCACATGAAGGCTACTAAAGAGTATAGATCATAACAGTGAGAAGGAATGGATTAAAACCTGTAAATGGAAGGTTCTTGAATCAACTGCGGATCGTAGGACCTCATGGGAGGCTTCATCATCTCCTGGACGAGATCATCGGTAAGAGCAGGCAAAGCAGCGCGGAGTTCGGGGGCGGTCTCGGACTTGAGGTGAGCTTGTCGGCGCAACAGCTGAGCCACGTAAACGTTAGTGAGGCCAGTCTCGTGCGCAATCTGGGAGTAAGATTTTCCAGATGTGAGCTTGGCAGCCTGCAGGCGACGAGTGACGCTGCTTTTGCCCTCTTCCATTCTCAGATTCCACGAGTTTCAGGCCAAGCAAAGACCTTTTTGGGTTTTCAAGTGTTCTGCCGCCGTGCCACGCGGACAGTTCTACGAGCTTCCTGTGACTGTATGAAGATTGAAGCCTCTCTCTTTTTACAAGGATAATTCATAAAAATATATAATTTAATTTAGTGAAACATAATAAAATTTATTGACGTCGCTATGACGATGATAATGCAGAAGAATGTGGGTGAGTTCCCATGTGACAATTTGGTAAAATGTCGCAAGTAAATACATGGAAAATAATTGATTTGGACCGTGTCAACGGTCAACGTTGGACCCCGGATGGGACTCGGGTAGGCTGGTAATGAATAATTTGGGAACGTCACCTTCCTTCTTGAAGCGAAGAGCTTGGAGTTTTCTCTTTCTTTTGATTTGAAAATAAGAATGGTTGAAATTTCAATGCGCTGTTGAAGCTTCTTCTTCAGCGAGAAAAATAGGGACGGATGGTCCCAAGACATAATACCCTTGTGGAGAAAAAGAAGTAGATTAGAAAAAGGAGGGTTGCTATAAAGAGTGGGAGAGGAGGAAGGTGAAGAGTAGGGAGAGTGTGTGGCCTGTGGGTGTGCGTTAGTTTACCAAAGCGAGGAGAGAGAGAGGAGAGGGAGTGGGTGGCCAGCAAGACGCCATGGGAGAAGAAGATGGTGCTTCTGAGTACACCCAGGACGGGACTGTAGACCTCAGAGGAAACCCTGTTCTTAGATCCAAAAGAGGAGGATGGAAAGCTTGTTCTTTCATCGTTGGTAATCATCCCCCCCCCCCCTCTCTCTCTCTCCCTCCACAGAAACAAAAAGCACAGGAAAGCGCGTTGATTGTCTTCCTTAATCCTATCGTATGGCTATTGTTTTTCAGTTTACGAGGTGTTCGAAAGAATGGCCTACTATGGAATATCGACGAATCTCATCATATACTTGACATCCAAGCTTCGTCAAGGTACAGTCACCTCCGCTAACAACGTCACCAACTGGGTGGGCACCATTTGGATCACTCCCATCTTGGGCGCCTACATAGCCGACGCCCATCTCGGCCGATACCGCACTTTCGTCGTCGCCTCTGCAATCTACTTCTCGGTATCATCTCCCACCCTTATCCCCTCATTTATTTTCCTTCAATATTCTGATTCCTCGCCTGCCTCGAGTAGGAAGACGTCCATGTCCATGTTCTAGAATAGGGTTCATGGGAGTGCCCGTATTAATTGGGCCGGTTCTTCCACCTTAATACCAGAGTGCTTATCCTGAAACGGTGGGACATAATGTAATATATAACGCATAAAACAAACAAAAACGATAGAAGCAAAGACATTCTTCTCCAAGTAAACAAGTGGGGAAATGGTATGTGGTTCAAAGATTCTAAATATTAACGCTCCCAGCTTTCTTGGACTGCCAGGGGATGTGTGTTCTGACGCTGTCAGTTTCTCTGCCGACTCTGAGGCCGCCTAAGTGCCCGGACAATGGAGAAAACTGTAAGAACGCCTCTACGCTTCAGCTGGCTGTGTTCTATGGGGCGCTCTATACGCTGGCTGTCGGGACAGGAGGAACCAAACCCAATATCTCCACGATGGGCGCAGACCAATTTGATGAGTTCAATCCCAGAGAGAAGGCTAGCAAACTCTCCTTCTTCAACTGGTGGATGTTTAGTATTTTTTTCGGGACCCTTTTTGCGAACACCATTCTTGTTTACATACAAGATGATGTGGGGTGGACCTTGGGATATGGGCTTCCTACTCTTGGCCTTGCCATTTCCATTGCCATCTTCCTCGCCGGCACACCCTTTTACAGGCACAAATTGCCCGCCGGAAGTCCTTTCACTAGAATGGCTAAAGTAATAGTCTCTGCCTTGAGGAATTGGAGTCTGCCTCTGCCTCATGACCCCAAGGACCTGTATGAGCTTGATTTGGAAGAGTACTCGAGGAAGGGCAATGTCAGGATTGACTCCACGACCAACTTGAGGTTTGCTGTTGAAAAAGATTGTTCATTTTTACACAAGCATGTGGATGTTATGGTTTGATGTTCGTTTTACTCCGATGAATGCAGGTTCCTCAACAAAGCTTCTGTCAAAACCGGCTCCAGTCATCCATGGAGGCTTTGCTCAGTTACCCAAGTGGAGGAAACTAAACAAATGATAAAAATGCTGCCAATTATGGTGAGCACGTTTGTCCCCAGCACAATGATCGCTCAAATCAACACCCTTTTTATCAAGCAAGGCACCACTCTCCACCGCCGGATCGGCGACTTTAACATACCTCCTGCGAGCTTGACTGGTTTCGTGACAATCTCTATGCTTGTGAGCGTGGTCATCTACGACAGATTCTTCGTCAGGATCATGCAGAGGTTGACCAAGAATCCTCGAGGAATCACTCTGCTTCAACGAATGGGAATCGGAATGATTCTGCACGTGGTTATAATGGGAACTGCGTCGTTGGTGGAGAGAAGAAGACTGAGCGTGGCCAGAGAACACGATATAGTGGAAAGCGGGGGACAAGTTCCTTTGTCGATATTCATTTTACTTCCTCAGTTCGTTCTTATGGGCACTGCTGACGCATTTCTGGAAGTGGCCAAGATCGAGTTTTTCTACGATCAGGCCCCTGAAAGCATGAAGAGTCTCGGCACCTCCTACTCCACCACTTCGCTCGGAATTGGAAATTTTCTCAGTACTTTCCTCCTCTCCACAGTGTCTCACATCACAGAGAAGCACGGCGGGCATGGATGGATTCTTAATAACCTCAACGTCTCTCATCTGGATTACTATTACGCCTTTTTCGCCCTACTCAACGTCTTCAACTTTTTCTTCTTCTTGGTCGTCATCAAGTTTTACGTTTACAAGGCCGAGGTTTCCGATTCCATAAGAGTTCTGACCCAGGAACTGAAGGAGAAGGCATCCACGGGTTCAAACCAGCAACAATAGGCAAGCAGATAGAACCAGAAATAAACGAGATATGCAGGAATTATACATAATAGTGAGAAAATTTCGAGTCTGTCGTGAATGAAATGGAATGTAGACGTGCCAAGTGTTCCAACGGCATAAACTGAAGCACAACTTCTACGTTCTGAATGTTGGCATCATTATGCACTACAGTCGGGAATAGGAATGCTTGTGTTTAAAAATATACAAAAAATAGCCACTTCTTTCATCTCCTCTTTGGCAGCTGAAATGCCCTCTTCAAGAATTGATTTGCTGTCGTTCTTGTGGCACAAAACCCGCAGGATGGTATTTGGGTCAGATCGATTCCACCTTCCTGTGGTCGGGGCATTGGAAGATTTTGCCCCGACCCCACCGCAGCAATTCCGCTCGCTTCGCATGTCACGATGCTGAAATCTTCAATTAGTTGTTCAGTGCGTTCTCCCATCAATGCTATCACTCCTTCCACTGTCTCGGCTTCCTTTTCGACTACTTCCTCTTGAAGTAATCCGTCCCCGCACGTACAGAAAACACTCTTCAAGCGATCGAAATCATCCGCGATCATGTCCCTGTCCGATCGACTGAATACTCGAGAGCTCCCTCCTGCGAGCAAGACCATAAGATATGCCTCAAACGAGGCCCTCATTACTTCTTTTACAGCCGCTGCCTGTGCTTTGTCCGGCGGAATGGCGCTGAGGAGGGTAAGGTTTTGTTTCAGAATCTGCAGAGTTGGCGTAATACGAGCATTGGCTACATCATCCAAATAGAGACTTTCATAGAAGACGGAATTTGAATCGAGAAATATCAGACGGTAGGCAGCCACTTCTGAGACATATTGGCAGGCCGATCGGAAGGACAAATTGGCCAGTTCAAAATAGGAAGACGAATTTGTACGAGATCCCCGATTATCAGCGGAATGCCTGTGGGTGGAACGAGTGATTCGAGGAGGAAGAGAGAGGGCTTTGTCCAGAGAATGAATGTGAGTGAGAAGATAATGGAGGGTGTTAAGACGGATATATAAGCGCTGAGTTCCTCGGGTGGTCGCCTGGCGAGGATGATGGCCTTCTCCGGCAGCATTTTGGAGCAGCTCTCCCCCAACCGCGCAAGGAGTAGCTTTTCTCTGGGATTTTAGATCATCTACAATACGGTACAGACGCATGAATCGTTGTCTTCCTCGTCGGAATCGCTCCCGTCGCTGCTGCAGACATAATAGGCAGTTGATCGGAAAAGATTAATTGAGGGATTTAAGAAGCTAAATTCAGTAACTTTACTCGGGGGGGAATCGAAATCGCAGAAAAAAAAGAGACGTTTAGCACTTGCTAATTGCTTGCAAATCAATTCACAAGATTACCTTGGTTCGAACTCCAAAATCTCCACTAGCTCATTCCCATTCTTATCTTTCCACTGAACTTTTCGCCTCGTTTTCTCTGACTTCCTTGCCATGCCGCCCTTCCGCGGCGGCAAAAGCGTCTTTGATTCGTCGAAATCTTCTCCATCGACACAGTCATCCGGCCTCTCAGCTCCCGCGGAATCGAATACGGGGCCATTCGCCTCCTTCGGGCCGGCGTTCTTCATCGAAACTGACGAACTGCGATCCGGATTCGATGAGTATCAGAAGGAAGAGCCGAATTTGTGGTCTGAGATCATCGAAATCGCAGTTGAAAACAAGATGACGCTAAATCGCCGCAGAATATATTATGTGAAAGTGGACTAGGATAATGTCAAAGCTCACTCCAGAAACATAATCGGATTAAGGAAAAAGAAAGAGTCAGAGGAACTCGACCAGGTAAATACTGTAAGAGAAGGAAAGCGTAACGCCAGGACGAGATTGGGGAGAAAACGATAAACTTGAAAGTCGCCGGTACGGAAGCCGAATAGAACGAAAGAGAGAGCGTGTAGGCGTCTGACGAGGGCGATTGAAGATTCAGCCAATCGGAGGACGGACACTGAGTGAGCCCCCGAGAGGACTTGTGCGTCGGGCAATGTCGTCGTCGGAGATGGTGGATTGTCTGGATTCTGCTTTCTGCAATCACTTTAGCATCCCCGAGGAAGACGTCACCTCGCCTCCCGCAATCACAGTAGGAGAAATATTTATATTTTATGCATAATTAATAATTTTTTTGTATTATTATTCTTGGGCAAAATATCATTTTACACAGCAAATACATCAAACTGATACTCTCAAGCTTTAGGCCTGTTTATTCTCGAGAACTAGTGGTGGGAAATGGTTCCGGCCAGGTAAGTCTGGTCATTGTAACGAAATTAGCGACTCAAACTTTGTAGTTTTTTGTTAATTAAGACAATTTCAGCAAAGGTTATTTCAACTTAGCCCGGAAAACATGAAATTGATAGGCTGAAACCCACCATAAACACATCAACTCCAGGAAAGATCGTACATTGGGTTAGGAAGTTTGAAGGTCCTTGTGGCGCTGGGAGCCCCCTCCAGGCTGCTGAACTGATCCCCAACAATGCCCATCATTCATCAGCTGCTTCCTCACGCCCGCCTTGTACTCCTGCACTGCTTTCGCCTCATCGCCACCGCCCCTGCATCAAATCACCACGCATTGCTTTGACTTTTACGTGCTCTGTCAAATGCTCTTTTATGTAATTCTGTATAAATGGCCTTGCAGAAGGAGAATAATAGTGGTGACCTCAGAAAGAAGACTGGTCCATCCATGGAAACCAACCGCCACAAGATTGTCTATGGTGGCTGATCTCAGAATCTCCCTTCTTGATGAAACCAATATGATATCCACTCCTCTGCTTCTCAACTCATTGAAGAGATCAGCAGAAGCTTCCAGAGCTGGTGCCTTGCCCCTTCTCATCCAATTCTCCAAACAGCTGCGGTTCATTTTCTCACCCCTGTTCCATATTCAGAAAAAAAAAACAAACAATTTTAACACACTCAAACAATTGCTACCCAGAATCATCACAAAATAATTGCTACCCAAAGTAATGCTTCTTGAAGTAAGGCAGAGTGGCAAGAGCGTGTCGTCGATGTCGAAGATCCAAGCGTCTTTATTTCCTCCTTTCAAGTTGAAGTTGGTTCTGAGATAAAGTATGGACTCCTCGATTGCTCTTCTCGAGTCCACTCGGTACTGAGTCGAGGTCATGTACTTGCCTATATAGCTCACACACTCTTCAGGCACAACTTCGAACTTCTGGATGTTGTGCAACTCCACGTTCATCTTCCAAGCCTCACAGTAGTTTTTCAAGTTGATCTTCATCCCCCTCCTGGTTCTATGATTCAAGATGGTCCAGTCTCCAAATGCTGAACCTAAAGAAATGGCTAGCAAGAAGGAAATATATGATCCAGAGTTTAACCATCGTATCAAAGAATGAGAGTGAGATGCACGATTAGAGAAGATGATGGCTATATATTTACCGGGTAAGAAGTTGGAGAATTCAAAGGGTAGAAACTGCCAATATATAAGCAAGTCAGAAAAATTACATCGTGTTAATAGAACCCACATTTAATGAGACCCTAGAGCATTGGTTCAATAAACTCAACTGCTTGAGAGTCAAGTAACAACAGCATTAAATGCACTCGTCCGGATGCACATTATACTTATGGCCGCCTCCTCCATCACCAAGGCATCTAATATAATATTTCCCAGACAATTATTGAAAAAAAAACCATCGTTGTGTAGAGACCAGGCTGTGATCTCTGAATGGGAAAACCAGGCTGTGATCTCTCCCGACGGTTGAGCTGGATGGTGTGATACTAAAACGTAGGCATACAACATTATATACACCCCACATTAAAATAATGCTGAAGTCTCGAATTACGTTCAAAAAGAAAAGCAGAATGAAGAGAAACTGCAGGCACAATGTAATACTTAGGAATGGGGCAGGTTGGACAACACTTTCTTCGCAAGTGGTTCAGAAATTCCCAATCCAAAGTACAAACAAATTATTACAAAGACATAATTTTCAAAACAAAAGGTCCATCATTTCACCCATAGATAAATTTTTGAAGCAAGAAACTATCTGAAAAAATGGATCGCCACGATAGCTTTTCATGTGCGTAAGGTATATTTTACTGCGTACACATCAAATCTGTAGGATCCAAATGGAACAGATGTGAGCTTGCGGAGCTTGACATCCGTAACGATGGATTCGATTTCTTTCCCAGACTCGTAACTGTATCGTCCATTGAAAATTGAGGAAGATACCTGACTTATGTCTGGTAACACAACAGTATTGTAAATACCGTAATCTACACTACGCATACTCATAAACCATCAAGTATTGCAGATCCAATCAAGGCTGTTTTTCTGTTAATGGTAAAGCATGGAACTTGCCACAGAAGTTGACAGAACGAAAAACAAGGACAAAGAAACACCATACAATGCTTCTTCAAGTATCACAGTACTTTCTCCTTGAGCCGATCTTAGTCGTGCGCCATACTCAAACTCAACTAACAGAAAAGGAGTAGAAATCCAATCAAGCTTTGGCCTAGGCTTAAGAAGAAAATAATCAAACAGAGCGGCGACGCTACGAAGCTTGAGGGGACATTTATCTTTATAGACAGAAACTAGGGCTTTCAATTTCCCCATTTCAGGGGGTTCGGGAAGACTTAAGGTCGTCAAAAAGCGAGAAAAATATGGGCCACCTGATAATTCATGGCTCTGGCCTCTGAGTGACTCTTGTAGTGGAAATGGACATGACCCGATCCAAAATGGGCTGCCCACTTAAAAAATAAATATTTTTATATTTTAAATATACAATTCTACCCTGCATTTCATTTTACTCTAGTAATTAGTAAACTCAAGTGTACAACCATTGTTTCTTCTCTATCAGTATCTGCGGCTAAAACTTAATCTTCCTTTTTTAACTTTCCGGGGTTATCGGTTTAAGAACCGGACTCCTCGAATGGATGATCGCCACTGCTATCGAGAAAGATTGCAGGGGCGACAAATTCGGCCGAAAATGTATCAAATACAAGTCGTCCCGGATGTTCACCATCCTTAAAGTTGGCACTCCAAGATCTGAACCCTGAAAATATCATTTACCAAGGTGAACTTCCAAGTAATTTGATACCAGGAAGAAAACTCGGTTGTTTTAGATTGAGAATACCGACCTGGACAACTATGTCGACTGACTTGCACTCGCCGTGAGTGTCTACACAAGGCGATACCTCTTCTTGGCTTGATCTAACTTCATAGGTAGTGAGAGGGCAGCCCAAGTCCCAGCCGCCACAGTCGCAGCCCCCACCGGATCTCCACCTTTCCGTAAGTGTGGATTGCCCGCCACTCCGTGTTCTTGGCCCACCGTGAAGACTGGCCGGAATTAGAACATGCGTGCCTGTTGAACATTCACCTGCATTTCGACCACGGCATTCGGATGACACTGAATTTCCTGACAAATGACCAGTTTGCTTCCTTTCAACTTTCCTCAAAAATTTCAATCCCCAACCCCCAGCATTTTTGTCTGGGTGATTTTCAGGCACGTGCTCTTTCACAACAACGGCTGCCAATTGAAAATTTGATGGGAGATCGTTTTCTAAGAGGTGAAATCTTTCGTCTTTACATGCGTATGGCTCCCAAAGACAGTAATCCTCGCCTGATGTCGGCACGCTGAATCTTGACAAGCTTGTCTGTTTCGATAAGTGGCTCGATCGAAAAACGTCAACCATCTTTCTGGACAATCTTTTTTTCCTCCGGAGATTATTGTTTGGAGTGTGAATTTCCATCTCGGCCTTTCCAATGCCACCATACAACACAAACTCTGTTTCCATGATTTTCGAATTGTTCGGGCAACGAGAGAAAGATGTCGACACCGTCATCTTCCCAACAAGGCGCGTTTCGTCAATGCCACTTTCGTCAACATTTTGGCTGTTCATTCCAGACTGGAACAGATAAACATAGTCGGAGCCTTTGTCGTCTTCGGAATCTGATTTGACCTTCCACAACTTGGCTATGTGGATCTCTTTGTGATCATTTGAAGAGAACACAAAATGAGGAGTTCTTGCTTTCCACTTGCACTGAAGCATTCCTCGATAAAGAGAGGCTGAACTCGAATGAGATGCAGGAGAACTCGGATAAAAGGAGCTTGATGATGAAACAGTCGTGCTATTCCCAGAATCAGAGTCATACTTATGATTTCCCCAAGTTGAAGCTCTACTTTCTACACACTCAGATGAAAATTTTCTAGTGCTAAAAGGAAAATTGTCCGAGCCATATTCGAGTAAGCCTTTTGCCCCTGAAGCGTTTTCGAAAGCGGCAGATTGGTGGGACAAAGGGGTCTCCGTTACATTCCTCAAACTCTTCCGATCCACAACAATGTGATGGATCGAGTCTAGGCACTGCTGGATATACTTGTCGTCTACACTCACCAAGCTCTTGGGAATCTGGTCGTCTAGCGGCCCAAGACTGCTCGGGAAGACACAGTTTTTGGCGCAATGTTTGCTGATTCGATACTGCATAGCGTTTGAATGAAGGGCATGGAGAGGATTCGACCTTTTTGTCAAGGTGTTCAGTTCCGAGTTTGAAAGCAACAAATGATTTTCTTCCATCAACTTTATCTCCTTTTTGAAGGGTGAATCAGCCTTCACGGTCTCATCTTTCCGAGCATTGGCTAATGTGTCTTCCATGTTTTATTTCCAGTCAAAATCCACTATTTTCCCCAGAAAACAATATGAATCCGATGTAAAACCCCATCATACTGGCCACCATTTTCCCGAATCCTCTCTTAGAAACAAAAACATCACGCAAACTCAGGGAAATCGGGTGGTTCTTTTTCTACAATCCAGCAAGACGAAGAATACAATTAACACACACACTTGTAGTTGGGCTTAGTCCAGCCGTGGAAACTACATCCACCCCAAGAACGCGTTGGCTCTTAGCTGTATGGAGAGGAGGAAAAAGAAATCGCGTAAATCAGAAAGAAGATATGCCAGTAGCAAAGGAAAAGCTTCGAGCTTTCTGCAAAAGGAAACAAAATCCAGTCCCAAAAGAGTGACCAAAAACACATATGGCAAGAGAGATAAAGATGAGCTTTTTTAAAAACCTCATAAATAGCCTTCGTTCCCAATCAAGTGCTCCGAAACGTAAACTCTAATCCCAGAAAACGAGACGACAAAAGCAGGATAGAGGACAGCCAGCACAAACCGTGTGGATGGCCCAGGCCGAGATTCAAAAAATAGTGTTTAACGCGAAGAAAATGAGTGCAGGGGAAGAAAGGGAAAGTGAAGAAAAACAACCTAGTCTGCACTTTGAAAGAACCACACCTGGTTGGGAGATAAAACAAAGTTGCAGGTCTGGTTCTTCCATTTTAGTGTTTTTTTTTATCAAAAATGGCGTCAGAGTGAAACGGGTCGAGAATCCACCGCGGGGTAGTGGGGGAATCGGTAAGCCACGTTTGTTGGTTGCGATCCTCCAATTTCTACGCCGGACCCACTTCGCCTTATTCCAATTTCATTGAAAATCACAGCATACGGCTGAAATTGAGAGAGTCTCTTGACAGATGACAGCAGTGGAGAAAACAGAGAGGAATGTGAGAGAAAATAACACATGTTGCTTTCTTCCCGGAATTGAAATTACAATTCCTCCGACTACAGAGATGGATGCGGTCCATTGTTGATTATTTTATTGATATCTTGGAGAGTAATTCAAAGCAAAAGTCAAAAGTTTTATGGGCGTTGCCGCAATGCTTGGTAGTTGATGACAACCAAGAGCAGCCAGTTAAAGCAGATAACGTGAATTACAAGGTCTGCGCATAATAAACTTGGAAAAATCAATGTTTCCGGGGACAACGATGCATTCCAGTTGATTGGGTCTCATGCAATCCCTTTTTAAAAACAAATAAAGAACCCTCCTCGTACCCTGTGCTACTCCAATACAATATCTGTATCGTGTCGCTCAAGAACTTGACCACTGAGTTTCTCGTTTGTTCTCCTCCAACGCAGCAATGGATCGTTTTTTTTTATGTAATTAAAGTCCAAAACTGGGTTGATTCTGATAAGGGCGTGGAGAGTGGGTGACATAAATAAAGATAAGGATCGGATGTGAGGCTAACATCTCTGCCCCACCCCATTATTTGATGACAACCACACGAACGTCAATGCTTCCTCTCATCGCCATAAAACATGGACTTTCCACTTTACATGTTTACTCAAGAACGATGCCTAGAATTTTGCAACATTTTTCCACCTTGCAGCTCATAGCTTCAAATTGACTTACGCCTCTGCATTTCATTTCAGAATAAAGAAAAACCCACTTCTAAATTGGTTTCCATCAGATTATTGGGCCTTTCTATCAGAGATGGATCCATTTACGGGCCCTTACATCGAATTGGGGCACATCTTGTTTCCCTACTATATCTCCCTGTTGGGCCTCGCAACATGGTGTTTTTTTTTTCCCTCCTGGCGCTAAGCTTGTCATCGACGTGCAGCGCGCCAACTCTCAGTCTCTGGAAAACACTTCAACCCGCGCGAGCTTCCTGCTAAACCCTAGCTCCCTTCCAACATGAACTGCTCCAGTAACTCCCTGTCTCTATTACATTTCTTTCTCTCTTTCTTTGGTTTTACAGTTTGGGATACATTTTTCTTCTTTCGTTTGACAATTTCACTTCTCGCTTGCTTCGTTGACGTAAAGTCTCCGGTGAGGTGCCGGAAGAGCCGGTGGTTTCTACGAAATCCGGTTTGCTTTACGAGAAGCGTTTAATTGAGCGGCATATATTGGTACTCTTCATTATCTCGCATCTCTAACTCATTTTTGGGGTTTATGCTTCATTTCCGTTTTCCTTTCTATTTCAATCAAAATAGAGGATAAGGCAGTCATAATTATACTTATATGTGTTTTTACGTGTCTGAGCCTGAGTTAACTTGAAGTTCGCTTGATAAATTAACGACTAGACCCGCTATGTTATCTTTCTTACTTTCGATGTTGATGTTCCTAAAAAGCTTTCCACTTGGTTACAATTGAAAGGTTTTGGATGTTGTCCTATGTTTCTTCTTCAGTTTTGGACTCAAACAGGGTGATGTAAGACCGGAATAACTGTATGTACTTTACTGTTTTAGATTGAAAAATTACTTCATTCATGGGCCTTAAAAACAACGGTGATAATTTCAGAAATCTCTTTGCTGTTATTCTGCATACCAAATGAATAAAGTTCTCTGATTGAAATTGGTTACAGCAGAGGGCAAAAGACTGGGCTTAGAACTTGATTTTTTCTTCTTCTATATCCAGTTTCTAATGAAGATAGTTCTTTACCTGCTGATAGTAATGATGAAGTTAGCCTGGTTTCTTTTCAGTTATACAATACTACTGTGCTTGTCAATTTTAGTAGTTTATTACTTCACACTATTTTTAATGGTGGTCCTTTTAAAATTTATATAATCTCAGTTTTTTTTATATTTCCTTTATAGGACAGTGGAAAATGCCCAATCACCGGGGAATCACTTACCATGGATGATATTGTTACAATTAAAACTGGCAAGGTAATGCCGAATCTTGCTTGTTTTTGTTGTATTTCTCTATCTTCTGCGTAAAAACATTCGAACACTCATGCAATATACAAAGAGCCAGTTGGAAACTTGGGAAAGAGATATTTCTGTTAAAATTTTATAAGATTGATGTCTTTTGTCTTTTCATTTACATTGCAGATAGTAAAGCCCAGACCTGTTCAAGCTGCTAGCATTCCTGGCATGTTAGGAATGTTCCAGAATGTATGTATTTTATTTCTAAGGACAATCACATTGTTAGTCTGAAGAAATTTGTTTTTGATGTACTTGCATCCCATTAAAATTTATTTTGTGAGTTTCTTCTATAAATCAGTATACTTCAGCCAAATTACTATATAAAAGCAGAATCATCTGACTTCAGGGTAGTAATCATTCACATGTTTGCCTCACCTGATTATTCATCAGTGTTTTTTTTCAGCTGGAAATTTTTTTTTCTAAGATGCTTAGATTCCAATCAGTAAGTCTAATTTTTTATTGTTTTACGTACACGAGCAATTTGTACTCTTTTTTCATGGTACTAAAAGCATCATTTCCTTTGAAATGGATACTAATTTCTTCTTGGTTTTTAGTTTGAGTATTTTTTGTACATTTATCTCTATTTCAATACAGCTTTCTGTAAAAACTTCAACAAACTTTCTGTTCATGCAGAAATTTACAATAAAATGCTAATACTTGATGGTGAAACATATGAATGTGATGGTAGTGTTCTCTACTGTGTTTTTATTTTTGGTGGTTAGTTTTTTCCTTTTAGGGCTCGGTTTATCCTGATGTATATCTTCTGTGTGTAGAAAGTACCACTATTTTCTTTGAGTTTCTGAACCTGAATAATTATGCCAGTTCTTTTTTTGTAATTTCTTGCAAAAAGTATTGGTTTAATCTGAGAGTGCAGTATTTTAATTTTTTTAACATGTTTCTTTTATTATAGGAATGGGATGGTTTGATGCTATCTAACTTTGCACTTGAACAACAACTCCATACTGCTAGACAGGAGCTCAGCCATGCCTTGTACCAGGTATAGATTGATACCTTAAATCTCAAATTTCAATTTAATTTATTTCTCTGGCAGGATATTTCTTACAGTATATTACATGTTTCATAAATTTCAGAAATCTCTTTTTTCAGTTTATCAATTTTCATTAATGTTATTTGTTTCTAAGAGACTATCAATGCATGCTGTTTCATTCATGGTTTAATTTTGTTTTGTTTTCCTTTGATAGCATGATGCTGCATGTCGTGTGATCGCAAGGCTAAAGAAAGAAAGGGATGAAGCTAGATCATTACTTGCTCAAGCTGAAAGGCAAATGCCCGTTGTTGGATCAGCACTAGTTGGAAATGATTCTGTTCATAGCAATGGGAAAAGAGGTTTTCTTCCTTTTATCATAAGTGATTTATTGATTTGAGTTGCAAATAGAGATCCTGGATGACGTTGTTGTCGCTGCAGGTGCTCAGGAAGAAGAGTTGGGCCCTGATGGAAAAAGAATGCGCCTGGGAATAACTGCTAGTATCATCTCTGAGCTCACAGAGTGTAATGCTGCACTTTCACAGCAGCGGAAGAAGCGACAGGTACTGTTTATAACTATCTCTAATTGATGAATTATTTTTTCTATTCTGAAACTAGTACTGATGGTTTTTAGCTATCTATGATATGATAATACTTTTTTGTTTCATTTGGTTCACTAGGTACCCACAACGTTGGCTCCAGTTGATCATTTGGAAGGGTATACCCAGATATCTAGTCATCCTCTCCATAAAACAAGCAAACCAGGAATTTTGTCTCTCGACATTCATTACAGCAAGGTATCGGTAATCCCAAGTACTTCAATGGTTCTTGTGTTCTACACTTATGCAGCTGTGATTTTAATTGTACCTTTACCAATGAGATATTGTTTTTAGCTAAATATTGAATGATTTGATAGTTGATTTTTATGTTGTTTGGTCCATTAGTACATCCACAGTTTCCGGTTAGTTGTATAGATAATTGAAATTGACGTTATTGCAGTTTGAAGTAATATTTTCTTCTCTTTTTCTTTGACCATATAAATTTTACGTTTCATAAAACTTTAATATTTCAAAGGCTTTACCTTTCTTTAATGATTATCAGGACTTATTTGCTACTGGTGGGCTTGACTCCAATGCTGTAATTTTTGATCGACCTTCAGGACAGATTTTATCAACACTTACTGGTCATTCTAAGAAGGTTTCTTTGCCAACTCAATCTCTATTTGCTTAAGTAAATATGCTTTCTAATATTATTTGCCTGGTAGGTGACTAGTGTAAAGTTTGTGGCACAAGATGCATTATTGTTGACTGGTTCGGCCGATAAGGTTGGTAACTAAGTTTATTCTTTTGGCATTTAATTAGGATTTCATTTAGTGATAGTATTTGGCTGAAGGAAAGACATTCTACTTGCTTATGGCTAATAGTTATTTTTAATTTGTCATATTTTGTTCTCTAAGCTTCTTGAAGAGACAGTTAACTGTCGGTACTTGGAGTTGTTTTAGCAAAATAATGATTTCATTGAAGACACTTGCTTTAATGATGTTATGATGTAGTTGTGATGGATAGTGTGTTGCGTTATCTGTTCTGTTTAGAGAAAGAGATTAGGATTATTCGAAGACCTAGTTCTCAATGACTGTGTCAATTATTGTGTTTTAGATAATGAAAGCTTGTTGTATAAAGAGGGCAAGCACTTGGAAATTCTTGTGCTTATAATGTTTAAGATTGGCTTAATGAACCATGTTATACTCACTTATTTTTTCCGTTTGATGCAATAAAGGAATTAAGCCTACCAAGTTTTTTAGTCAGTGTTCTTGTTGGCTTACATGCAATTGCAGTATCTTTTATCATGCTGGGTTTTCATTTTTAACTTTGTGGTACAGACTGTTCGCATTTGGCAAAGCTCTGATGATGGGAACTATAATTGTAGGCATATCTTAAAAGATCATACTGCTGAGGTAGGAGAATCTGATGCATTTTTTTGTATGTGAAGTAGCTGTATCAATGTCAGGTGTCATGTTTGATCATTACAACCTTGGTTTTACGAATCATCAGTTTCCTTTATCTTTCTTTTGGCAAAACAATTATTAGAAAATATTTCAAATATTCTACTTGTTTAATGTTGAAGAGTCATGGGCTAGCTTTTCATACCCCACTTTTTTTTTTTTAAGTTAAAGATTTCAGTGTCGTTAAAGCCAATGACTGTCTTTTTTCTTTCATTCTTTTTGTTGCACTGTTGGTGTGCTGTTGGAACATCTGCTCAAATTATGTTGCAATTAATAACTAATATGACTTCTATATATGGTTGGGATCAGATATTTTCAAATAATTCTATATCTAGCATTAATTTTTCTTCACAATTGTGGAAACGCAATGAAAAGATTCCTGGTTCTATATTATGGTTTTTAACCTTATGAATTGCTTTTGATTTATGATTGGCACCTCTGCGACCAAGGTACCTTATTACTAACAAATCTGTTCTTCCAAAAAACTCAGGTCCAAGCAGTTACTGTTCATGCTACAAACAATTACTTTGTGACCGCATCTCTTGATAACACGTGGTGTTTTTATGAAATTGCTTCTGGATTATGTCTAGCACAGGTCATACTTTCCTCTAGCTGCAGATGTAATTTGTTTTTAATTTATTTTGTAGTGTTTTGTTTTCTGACATTATGTGCCTACTGCTAATTTTATGTTTTTGTGGTCTTTTGGAATGTAGAAGTTTTTTATGATAAAAAACCTGTATGTATAGTATTTTATTTTCAATATTTGTTGAAATTTATCTTACAAGAAGTATGCATGTGCTTGGTGGCTTTTGTGCCTACCGCAAATTTTATGTTTCTGTGGTCTTTTGGAATGTAGAAGTTTTTTTATGATAAAAACCTGTATGTATAGTATTTTATTTTCAATATTTGTTGAAATTTATCTTACAAGAAGTATGCATGTGCTTGGTGGCTTTTGTTATGTTCAACAAATATTTTTATTTTCCTACATGTAGCTTCTGATAGTTTGTGTATTACTCTGTTGCATAGTTGAATGTAGCTTCTGATAGTTTGTCTATTACTCAGTAGTATAGTTGAATTTAAAGGATGCAAACGGAGTTTACTATGTATGCACATATGGAGCTTACTTACAAATGATAATTACTGGCAGTTGAGATTCTTTTGGAAAAATGTATTGGGTTTTGAATAATTAACTTAGTATCGGGATGACGATAGTCTGACAAGTTAAGAATATTTTAAACTTCTTCTATATTCTAGAAGTTGTTTGGAGATCACTATGCTAATCTTCCTACTTTCAGGTTGCTGACGTTTCAGGAACGGAGGGTTACACATCAGCAGCCTTTCATCCCGACGGTCTCATCCTCGGAACAGGTACATCTGAGGCAATTGTTAAGATTTGGGATGTAAAAAGTCAGGTATGGCTTGTTTCCTTTTCCATTCCCATTTTCCAATCAACTGCCATCACTACACCACTTCAGAAAAAATTTAAAAGAAAAAAATCTCTGTTGATGCTTTCTCCTTGGCAGACAAATGTTGCCAGATTTGATGGGCATGCTGGAGCTGTAACTGCAATTTCTTTTTCAGAAAATGGTTACTTCCTTGCGGTATGTGTTCAATTTTCCTGGCCATACAAAATAAGTAGTTTAATAGCGGGTTGTGACATGAATTTTATGTATGGGTTGGGTAGACTGCTGCTCATGATGGCGTAAAGCTGTGGGATCTACGCAAATTGAAGAACTTCCGGACATTTTCTCCCTATGATTCAGAGACACCATCAAACTCTGGTTAGTAATCTTTAACCTTCTGTTTTACTGGAAATTTAATAATGTGTTATGTCCTGGCTGCATATATAAAGCTTCTGTTTCTGTTTGCAGTTGAATTTGACCAAAGTGGAAGTTACCTTGCAATTGCAGGATCCGATACAAGGTGGGTATTAGAAAGTATTTCAACCTTCTAGCCAGTTTTGATCCCGTAGGTTCATATATCCTAGTTAATTATAAGGAAGATAGAATTATGTATATGTTTTACCCTTTATCTACAATTTGTGACGCAATTGATGAATACTGTATTAATGCCTATGGCATGCATTTAAATGTTTTTCTTTGATTTAGTTAGGTCTTGTATTTTACTTCAAAAATTGATTTGGTTTTTGAACATCCAGGATTTATCAAGTTGCTAGCGTGAAATCTGAATGGAATTGTATCAAGACAATTCCAGATTTGTCTGGAACAAGTGAGTTTCTTTGTTCCACAGTCGTTTGATTGTTGCCCATCATATTTTGTAGTCTCCTTTTGTTCATAATTTGTTTTTATCAGGTAAAGCAACGTGCCTCAAATTTGGTCCAGATGCAAAATACTTAGCAGTAGGATCAATGGATCGAAACCTCCGGATATTTGGTTTGCCTGGAGAAGATGTCCCAAGTGAGTCATAAGGTAGCTGACCTTGGATGGTGCTGCGAATGTGGCCTCGGATTTGGAAGTGATAACTCAGATAGTCTGGGATTGCTGCATTAATTCTTTGATGTAGTGGAGTCCTCATCCCAGAGGGAATTATGAATGGGCGCATATCTATTTGGTGTGCGGCCCTGTTGAATTTTATCCTGGGAACTTTTGAATCATAGGTTGGTTGTCGGTGGGGGTGTGTAACTTGTCCTAGAGACGGTGTTTCAGTTTAAAGATATTCCAGTTGAGTTGGAGACCTTCGAGATGAGAACTACGTAATCTGGGTATCTAAATGCAATTTGTAGGACTTGTTTGCCCGCTAACGTTGGATATTGACTTTAGATGCTCCTATTGCGGCAGACCCATAACTGACTTTGGTGGATAGACCAAGGAAGAAGCAGTCTTGACTCTTGGGTGACCTTGGAAATGAAGCTGAGTGACACTGTTGTGAAGAGAGAGAGAGAGAGGAGAGGGCCCAAATGGGTTATGGGATCGAAATAGGCATCTCCATCATGGCGCCCGCCCACAGTGGCGAGGATTTCTCGGTCCAGCCTCCACACTCATTCTCTAATAATTGCTGTTTGAAATAGATTGTGTTCTCTTCACAATAATTATAAAGTAATCGCCCTGTTTCAAACCAAGAAATCCCTCCTCTCTAACCTCTCAACTTGTAACTTGTACTTCTCACTTCTCTGCACATTATGATACCCTAGGCCTCCTAACCTAGCTTCATGTTCACTCTCAGCAGTCGCGAGAGAGCAAGGCAAGGGCCGTCCATCCTTTGCCCACCACATTCCGCTTCCAAGCTCCTACCTTTTCGCCCCCGCGCCCTCTCTGCGCCAAAACCCATTTTTCTAAATCCTCAGGAATCGGCATCTGCCCCATGATTTGATGCGTTTTAAGTTACCCAGATGGGGTTCTATGCCAAATCGCGCTCCTTGTTGTTCATCTCCTCCTTGTTGTGGTTCGGGCTTCTCCCATTTGCTGAATCTGGCTCCGACTACACTACCTTGATCTACAAGGGATGTGCGAAGCAAGCCTTTTCAGATCCAACGGGGGTCTACTCTCAAGCGCTCTCCGCTCTCTTTGGCTCTTTGATTTCTCAGGCCACCAAGTACAAGTTTTACAAGACTAGCTCTGGAACTGGCCAAACCTCCATTGACGGTCTCTTCCAATGCAGAGGGGATCTCAGCAACTCCGACTGCTACAACTGTGTGAGCAAACTCCCAGAAATGGCCGATAAACTATGTGGCAAAACCATTGCTGCTAGAGTTCAACTCACGGGATGCTACTTTCTCTACGAGGTTTCTGGATTCGACCAGATTTCAGGGTTTCAAATGCTTTACAAGACCTGCGGCGCCACTAATGTGGCTGGAAGTGGGTTCGAAGAACGAAGGGATGCAGCCCTTTCTGTGTTGGAGAATGGTGTCGTGAGCGGCCATGGGTTCTACACGACCAGCTACGAATCGGTCTATATGTTGGCGCAGTGCGAAGGAGACTTGGGAGATTCGGATTGCGGGGACTGCGTGAAAAGTGCCGTCCAAAGGGCTCAGGTTGAATGCGGGAGCTCTATTTCCGGCCAAGTGTACCTGCATAGATGCTTTATTAGTTACAGTTACTATCCTAATGGGGTTCCCAGGGGATCGTCCTCGTCGCCATCTTCAGATTCTTCATCATCGCCAGGTAAAGTTATTCGAATCCACCCCAGTTTCAAGCACGAATTCTACCAAAAACTGCGTTCTTTACAAAAATGTGGTCTTTTGCACTGTCTGTCGCATTTTAGACTTTGTGGACTAAAGTGGCGGTTGTTGTTTTGTTATGCATCTAACTCGGTTTCTCTGCATTGTTACGCACATAATGACTCAGAATCTTTGGGAACAGGAGGGACTACAGGGAAGACTGTGGCAATTATATTAGGAGGGGCTGCAGGAGTGGGGTTTCTAGTCATCTGCATGCTGTTTGCTAGAAATTTGATGAGAAAACGCGATGGTGAGTGCAATTAGAGAGCAGGAGGAATCTTATCTCCTCTTTCGCGTCTCTTATGGCTGTCGTCTAATGCCTGCTACTTGTTCTGTTGGCAGATGACTGAGGGGACAAGCTGTGCTGCCTTCTCTTCAGGTGAAGCCGAGATTTTCCTTTTCCTTTCCAGTTGAGAGCTTGTTTTGTGGGGGAGTATGCTAGAGAAGAATACATGCGGTTATTCTTACTCAATTAGTGAGAATTTTGTCTAGAGAAAAATATGTTAGATCGAAGCAAATTAAGGGACATGATTATTGTTCTTGTTATTCGATCAAGGAACTGCCCTTTGAATTTCTGCATTCTGGTTTGTCTCTTAGACGTTCTGAACACGTTGATTAATCAGGGAAGGGATCATATCGTATGGGAGATAGTTTTCCAATCACCCCATATCTAAAAATAGCCAAATCCCTCTGGACCATGCACGGTTCAGGGTACTTCAAACAAAATGCAGGTCATCAAACAAGCACACAACCTCTGTTATGTATTGCAAACCCTAAAATGGCAAGTCCAGGGCACGTTCTATTGCAAGGGATTAGCATATACGGGTATTATGGATTGAATCAACATTACACTGCACTCGACAAACTCCAGCAATGTACTTACCCATCGGCACAACTGGTTGAAGAACGGACTGGACAGAACCATCCGGTTCCAAGAGGTTGGAGGTTCACCACCACAGTCGTATGCTCTGGGTGTCGCCGGTTCCTCAAGGCTTATAGAAATGGTGCCGGTATGGAAAATGTCGCCACCATCATAAGCATCGATGAAGACCATATCGTAGATGGTAGGTGAGTTGATGAAGTCTTCTGCATCTGATTCGTGGAGAAAAAGGCGTTCATGGACACCTTTCCACATTATGTTGTCAATGGACTTTGTTTCGGGAGAAGCCGTTTTCCGGAGGGGGTTGTCAATGAGAAAGCCGGAAACCCCATAGCCCGGATTGAAGCTGAGATTACAACTGGGTATATTTCAACTATGTCTACTACAGCACCTGAAAAGAGCAAACATGACCAAATCAAGACACAGAACAATGCCAATTAAACCCCAAAGGATGTGAAACTCGGACTATTTCTCAAAAGATGAAAGGGGAATACACAGATGATAAGTCTCGTTCAAAATTCAGGTGTCCAGTTTATAAGTGTCTTCTAAACAAAGAGAAACTCAAAACTCAGACAGGACCAGACAACGAAACTCGCAATTGTAATCAATGCTCAAGAGAATGGAGAGGCAGCACAAAATTGGGGAATCATGGCCCCTTCATCTGATTCTACAACTGAATTTGTAAGCAAAAACATCCACCATTTGGCATTGAAGACCACTTCAGTAATAGAAATCACAGTTTAGTAACAGAAGAACAGAACTTTTTTGGCCACATAATACAAAATGAGCGAAAGAAGCATAATTATTGATTTGAGAGCAAGAATAGTCAAAGCTGTAGACAGTGTTGATGGGTAAAAGAGTGAGAACAGAGTTGCAATGGAAAGGGAGGAGGAGAAATTACAAGGAACGGCCAAGCAATATGATTGCTGCATGAGATGAATAGACGCAGGCTCTGACTGTCGGTAAGCAGCCAAGACTTTGACAGTGCTTTGGCGTGTAACATCGTTAAAGCGACGAACACGCCATTGATAACCAAGAATTCTGCACCCATTATTTTCCTCTTCCCCAGGGCATATCTCGGCGTATCTTTGCTGAAGCCATCTCTCAGTCTTTCCCCAGTGAATCCCTTTCTGCATCATTGAACAAAAATGAAATTATTAGGAGCAAACAGTAGAAGTGATGAATTATCAATGGAAGAGGGGAAGCAATGAGCAGCGACTGCGGGTACGGCAGAAGGACGAGCGACGACAGAGACGACGCCGTTTCCTTTTCCGAAGCTAGAACGGCAAACGGTATTCCCTCGGACTCATCCCCCCACCATTCCGAGAGTAGAACCAGTCTCGCTCATCCTTAAGGCGACGCTGTGTTCAGATGAAACCCGCCGTATAGTAGATGATCCCCATCTCAACGCAGCTCTTCGCCGCACCAACATCAGAAAAACCCTAGATTGGAAAATCCCCGAAGCTTATAATAGAGCTACAACCACGAACACAATGACCCTCCAGACAGTAGTCCGACGCTCTGAGGCTTTTTCCCAGTCTCAAAACCGGCTGAGGCGCGAGACCACTTTGGACGATGGAGGGGACATTAACAAACTACCTTTTACAGAAGCAATATTCCTTTTTTTTTGTAACAAAATTTGAGGCCTTCTACGAAAAGATCATAAAGAAGATTCCGATCCGAAAGAGTGAATTTTATGAATATGACGGCTTACCCTACACACTAACTCTCCCACCCAGCCCAAGAGAAAGAAGAGGAGAGACCAAAACCAGGCGTTGACAACTCTATTGTGTCGACGAATCAATTCTCCAAAAAGTAAACGTGTCCTATTCGAAATGGTCTGCCCGCCCCCATGTGTCAGCCAAAGACCTCTCTTTGATCGTTGACCAGGCGGCAGGCGGCTCTCTCCCTCCACCTTCCCAAAAGCTTTTTTTGTTTCACAACTCTGATTTCGAGGCCATCCCTTCTTTCTCTTCCGACCAAGCACAAGCTCTCGTTACGTTGTTCAAAACCCACTACCCGACTTTACTTATTTGGGATCCTCAATAGCCCTGAAACTAAAGCGATTCCTGAGAACTAAAAGAGAAAAATCAAGTATGATAGGGGTTCTTCTTTTCTTAGCTGGATCGAATTCATTTTCTCTTTAATTGATTTCTTTTTCTTTTGCTAATAGTGTATCCAAAGGTGAAGGTGAGGATGCAAGATGATGTTCATGTTTCGGATGATCAGAAAAGAAAGTATTTGCTGTCGTTGAAAGACTTGGAATCACTCTTCCACGAAGCTTCCTATTCTCCTGGTGCGTCTTTCTCAACTTCTACATGTTGCTTAGGATTAAAATAGAAGATTAATCAGCGTAACTATCCGTTTGGATGAAGTAATTTAGCTAAATTGGTTGCGCTATTGAAGGACTTCGGATTAAGATTCGATACAGTGTGTATAGTGATCTGCTTTGGTTTGCAAATTGCGTCCTTAAACCGTGTTATTGTCCGCAGCAAGAGAGCTCTGTGTTTTTCCATCGTCGCTTGCAAGAATTCCAGATTCGAATGTGGCGAATCCATCCATGCCGACCATCTCTAAGCCAAAAGGTTTCGATTTTCCCCTCTACAAGATTAGAGTTTTTAGCTCTTTCTTCTTCGCCATAGTTTGCAGGCAAGGCGTCTAATTCTTCTAGTATGACAGAAGAAGAGACAAAGGGGAATCAAGTTGAGGAGAATGATAAGCTTAACATCAGAGCGAGCGTGGTTCCTCGACCCCGTGCTGTTTTATCAAGTCCTGGTATGCTCATCTGTTGCTGCTTGATTGAACTCGTCTGATTTTGCAGATCTCAAAGGATTGAGATCTGATCTGAAAATGGCTTCTTTGGTTTCAGATAACGATCAAGTGATTGGGGAAAAAAACAGAAACAAGGAAGAAAAGGCATCGGTTTTGAAGAACCACAATGCAGTTCAATCCAGACATTGGCAATGTAAGAGCCCCAATCGTCCCGCCGCGGAAAATCCCGCGAAGGGAAGAAAATGCAAGGGAACTGCCGATGCTAAGAAGTGTTCAGTCTCCACAGTTTGGAGTCAGCGCCGAAATGTCCGGAGTGAGAAGCCCAAGTCTGTGCAATTTGTAGGCTTGTAGATACAGCTTTTAGTCATCTGTGCTAAGGGAATTTCCTCCCAGTTAACCGTGTACGATCAAAACTTTAATCCCCATTTTTGTAAGTTGGCGAGGAACAGATTTGCATGTTCCACGTTTGTCAGAGTGAGTACCTCTCAAATTTCATCGCCAGAGCTGTTTACTACATCATATGATTGCATCGAAAACAGCTGAAATCATGTTTGTAGGTGTTGGTTATCGCATTACAGACAGCAACAAGATTCTGTTCCTTTCTGTTTTTTTTGGCGGGCTGGCTTTTGTACTTTGTTTTACGGGATGGAATCATTCATCGATCTTCCAAGCTTTGAGCGCATTACTCTTTTATCATTCGCTTTGTAATCTTCAGAATCTTCAATCCTTTGATTCTTGACACACAGATCAAAGTATCGAGTGAATGTGGACAAAAGTTCCATCTTCAAAATCTTACCTTTACTCAACTTCATTTCACCAGTGAAGCTCCTCCGTACGGATTGGTAAAGTGCGTATTTGTCTGTCTACAATAGTGAAAAGGTTTGCTACTTTTTCATCAAACGTTAATATTCTCGAGGTGGGTGATGATGATGTTGGTATGTGGTGAGAGCTGTAGGCTCACTGCCAAACATCTGGGTCCATCATCGTCACTCTCGCTACCACTCCTCTCTCTCTCTCGTGTTTCCTCGACTCGATAACCAGAACTGCTGACACTGATTCCTGCTCCCATTACTTTGCTTCTTCTTCCTCCACCTTTATCTAGATCTGTACTTCTCCATTGAAAACTCTCTGTTCTCTTTCTCTCGTATGGAAGGCGAGCCAGGTTTACGAGGTGGTGGATCTACTGGGGCTACTTTGTCAATGGGGGTTGAGCACGTTCACATGGGAATCTCCTCAGACGGCCACCCGGCGGAGGAGCTCGAGCTGGGCCTTGGTTTAAGCCTGGGGGGTGGCGGTGGCGGTAAGGCTAAGGCAAGCGCATGGGGCGAACGTGGGAGACTCTTGACGGCAAAAGACTTCCCGGCTGTTGTCTCCTGTGGCGTCTCTTCTTTCTCTACCTTCTCTCCCAAACCCGCTTCCGATGCTGCTGTTTCCGGCACGAAGAGAGCTGCCTCTACGGACGGTGACTCTCCTGCTTCGGCCAGGTTTCTTTGATTTTTCTTCCGCCTTCGGCTTGGTTTTTGTCTGCTGAACTTTTCACGAGAGGAATGCAATCACTTCATTGGACCCACAATTCAGTGAAGTACAGATCAAGATAAAACAAAAGACAATTCATTAATCCAGAGCTTAGTTTCAGGGAGGAGCACACCATGCATGATGCAATCACAAAATTACACAAAACTCAGCATTTTTCGGAATGGTAATACAAAGGTAAAGGTGGCAGGCATCATCATCATAATGCTTGAAATTCACGATTCTACTGCAAGAACTCTCTTGGATCCGTGACGTATCCAGTCAAAGCAGACGCAGCTGCTGTATATGGCGAGGCCAGATAAATTTGGCCTTCCTTGTGTCCCATTCTTCCCGGGAAGTTCCTATTGGTCGTTGACACACAAACCTACAGCATCCAGTTCTCAAAGTAAGACTTTTTTCCATGACTAATATCAAGCAAAATCACGAGTATTTCTTGTTCTTTTAATCAGATTGAATCTGAGATGACACAAAGCCCAGCAGAAGCTAGAGTATTATCCTGGGCATCTGTTCAAGGACTTTGTTTTCTCTCCTTATTTTAACCCTCCTGAATTTAAAGGGAAAAATAAACAACCATTCAAATATCATTGAATGGTAGAATCCAAGGTGTTAGGAAAATAAATTGATCAAAAGATTTATCAAGGGTCAAAGATGAGTTGCCTGAGATTCGTTCATTCGTGCATAAGTGTCTTTAGGTCCACCTAAACAAGCACCACAACTAGGACTTGCGGGAGTGTCACAGCCAGCTTCTTCAAATATCTGGGAACAAGTTTTCCCGCTGGCCCCAGGTACTGGTAGACCATACAAATCCATCCATACCTGTGATAATTTTGTCAAATATTAGGATGAAAATTCAGCTCTAACCAGTCACCGGATTCGTCCTTTGGCATAGAATCCATCAACCAACCCTATACTACCCTATCATAAAATTTTAGAATTCTAAATCAAGGAAATGAGAAAAGCAAAATATGTAAACAATTCCCAGAACATTATGATAGCTTTCAGATTCATAAATACAGGCCACGGACTCTAGCTAACATCATAGACAAACCTTTTGGGTGGCGGGGACTAGAAAGGTTGGTACTTTCACCTTCTTTCCCTGCAGATAGAATTCTGTTTTTAGTATATTACCCATAACTTTCGCAAAAAAAGTGAGTCTCAATCAAAGTATCTTCACAAAGGCTTATGTAAAATTCTATATAGGAAGTTAGGAGTATATAGAAAATATCTGTGTATTTCAGATTATTAGGAATTTGTTATTATTTAGATTTGATTAGTTTCTTAATTTTAGGAATTAGTTTTATTTGTTTCCTAATTTATATGAGACTCTTTGCGTATAAAATCATGATGGTATCAATGAAAAATGAGGTAATTTTTCTTCCAAAAATCACATGGTATCAGAGCTAGGGAGAGAAACAGCTTCCCCTCCTCTGCGTTTCGTCGATAGCCTCGCTCTCTTTCCCGAGCAGGAGCTATCATCAATAGCTGCACTTTGCTTCCTCCGGCCGTTCCAAACTCTCTGTCGGTGTCGCTGGCGCTTACTCCTGAAGCTGCTCCAACTCCGTCAGCCTCCGTGATTCCACCATTGGCGCCTGTGACTAGCCCTAAAGCGTCTTCTTACCGGCGCTTCTCCCATCGCTTCTCTCATCGCACATAATCTCTTATGTTCGTCGACCACGCTGAACTGTTTTTCTGTTGGCGTTACCCCGTTACTTTGCAGTTCAGGGAGCAGCGACCGACGCTTTCTATCTCTCTTTCTAGCGCCAGTGTTGCTCAACCTAGACCCAGGCACATTTATCTCTAAACAATTATGGCAGAATCAACCCAACCATCCTCTTTGGTCACCTCCTCACTCATGGGATCGTCTCACTCTTCGGTCACTCCTCATAATCAAGCTGAAAATAGTAATTTTATGACAAATCACAGACTCAATGGCCATAATTATCTGCAGTGGTCACAATCTATCATGTTATTCATAAGTGGCAAGGGTCGTGATGACTATCTCACTAAGAAATCAATCCACTTGAAAAGACAGATTCTCAATACAAGATTTGGAGGTCAGAAAATAATATGGTTATGTCATTGCTTATTAATTTCATGACCACAGAAATAGGAAAAAAATTTCTCTTGTATTCTACTGCTTAAGAAATATGGGAAGCAACCCGTGACACCTTCTCTAGCAGTGAAAACACCACTGAACTCTTCCATATTGAGACTCAGTTACAAGAACTAAAACAAAGAGAAGGTCCAGTCACACCATACTTCACTAATCTCACTCAACTTTGGCAACAACTTGATTTTTTTTAATCATATGAATGGGAGTGCCCCGAAGATGGAATTAGGTTCCGAAAAATTGTGAAAACAAAAAAAATGTTCAAATTTTTAATGGGCCTGAGTAAATCTCTAGACGAGGTTAGAGGAAGAATTTTGGCCACCAAACCAATCCCAAGCCTACGACATGTGTTCTTTGAAGTTTGTAGGGAAGAAAGCCGAAGGAAAGTGATGCTTGGAAAGCCAGAATTACCAATAATTATTAATGGATCTGCATTTGTTTCTCACAACACTCTACAAGACAATTCAGCCTATAACTCTCGGGGATCAAATCATAACTCAAATGACAACCAAACTAGAAGAGGCAGACCATGGTGTGACCATTGTCGGAAGCCAGGACACATTAAAAATACATGCTAGAAACTGCATGGTAAACCTGCAGATTGGAAGCCAAACCGAAGGTCTAATGAGAGTGAAAATCGCAGACATGTTGCTGTTACTAGTTCAACTTCTGATCCATTTACAAAAGATCAACTTGATGTTCTCCAAAAGCTGCTTGCTCAATCCGCAAATACTCCTAACAATAATGTTGTTGGAGCAGGAAACACAGCATACCGAGGTAAGACTTCTTTAACTTTTGCTTCTTTCAGAACATTCTCCAACGCATGGATAGTTGACTCCAGGGCATCCGACCATATGACTGGGAATAAGGCATTTCTTTCATCCTATGAACCATGTCATAAACTCATCAATGTACAGGTTGCTGATGGATCATGTTCAAAAGTAGCCAGAATGAGCACGGTTTACTTATCTCCCGAACTTATACTTCACTCAGTATTATTTGTACCTAATCTCGAATGTAATTTATTATCAGTCAGCAAACTTGCCGAAGGATCAAAGTGCCTAACGAAATTTTCTACCAATTCTTGTGTTTTCCAGGACTTGGAATCGGGGAGGACGATTGGCAATGCTTACATTTGTGAAGGTTTGTATATGCTGCCACATACCTCACCATCAACCAAACCTCACTCTGCACCTCAAAGTCAAAGCTTTAGTCTGTCTTTGTTTTCAAGCCTGTCCAATAAAGATTGTGAAGTCATGAAATGACACTACCGTTTAGGTCATCTAAATTTCATGTACTAAGAAAAACTTTTTTCATCCCAGTTTGTCAATAAAAATAGTTTCCAAATGTGATATTTGTCAATTATCCAAACATACTCGCAATTCTTATCCATCACGACCATATACATCTTCTCATCATTTTTCACTCATACATAGTGACATATGGGGTCCCTCCCGAATTCCAAATATCACTGGAGCTTGACGGTTCATTATTTGTTAATGACCATACTCGTTTAAGTTGGGTATATCTTATGAAAGATAAATCTGAAACCTCTCAGATATTTCAAAACTTTCATGTCATGATTAAAAATCAACTCCATACCAATATTCAAATTCTTAGATCTACTAATGCTCGAGATTTTTTCAATCTCACTCTTAGCTCATACCTTCAATCTCACGGTATAACCCATCAAAGCTCTTGTGTTGATACCCCCAACAAAATGGGATAGCTGAAAGGAAAAATCGTCATCTCCTTGAGGTTGCTCAGTCATTATTACTTGCCTCCAATGTTCCAAAAAATTTTTGGGGTGAAGTCATTCTCACAGCTACATATCTCATAAATAGAATGTCTTCCTGTGTCATCAAATTCAAAACACCATGACAAACATTACTCGATACATTTCCAAAGTCCTCACATCTATTTAGTCATACTCCACTCAAAATTTTTGGTAGCATTGCTTTTGTACATGTTCATTCACAATATAGAAGCAAGCAAGATCCGAGGGCCACCAAATGTATCCTTATAGGGTATTCCCCAAATAAAAAGGGATACAAATGCTATTACCCTTGCACTAAAAAAATTTTCAACTCTATGGATGTGACCTTTGAAGAACAACCCTTTTACTCAAAATCCGACATTCAGGGGGAGAATAAGAGTGAATCCCAGAATTGAGATTTGGTGTCCCTCATAGAACCTACATCCGAGCATTCTACGTTCCTCACTCGTGAGTCAACTGAACCTACAGTAATCTTTGCCACACTTGAGTCAGCCAAACCATCTTCCAATACAAATCTTCAAGTGTACACTAGGACAAACCGAGCCCAAACACAACCTCAGCCACTGCAGGATCAGATTCAGCATGACCAATCATTCATCCCGACTCCAAGCTCTGACGAAAGCTCACAAAGTAAGGCAATATTTGTTCATTCTTCTAATAAATATGCAGAACCGAACACATATTTGGATATGCCAATAGCTATTCGGAAAGGGATCAGAACTGGCACTCAACATCCACTTCAAAATCATTTGTCTTATGTCAAGCTATCTCCAAAATTCAGAGCATTTGTGTCGAAGATTGATCAAGTCCAAATACCGTTATCTATTCATGAAGCATTCAAGATACCGGAATGGAAGGCTACTGCTATGGAAGAAATTAGAGCTCTTGAGAAAAATGGAACTTGGTGTATCACATCTCTCACTTCGAAGAAGAAAGCAGTTGGATGTAAGTGGATCTTTTCTGTTAAACACAAGGCTGATGGGAGCATAGAAAGATTCAAAGCTCGATTAGTAGCTAAGGGATATACATAATCTCACGGAATTGACTACCAAGAAACATTTGCTCTAGTAGCAAAACTTAATACAATCAGGATCCTTTTGTCACTTGAGTTAATATGGATTGGCCTCTCTTCCAACTTAATGTAAAGAATGTCTTTCTAAATGGAGAACTTAAGGAAGAAATTTACATGGACATATCTCCAGGTTTTGAAGGTGAGTCTACAAGAAATAAGGTGTGCAAACTGAAAAAATCTCTATATGGACTTAAACAGTCCACTCGGACTTGGTTTGACAGGTTCACAAGTGTCCTAAAAAGGGATGGACATATTCAATGTCAAGCCGATCATACCCTATTTGTCAAACATTCTTTAGGTAAAAAATTAACTTTTCTCATAGTATAAGTTGATGACATTATCCTCACTGGAAATGATGAAGAAGAAATAGTCCAACTCAAGAAATCAAAGATTTGGGACATTTGAGGTATTTTCTAGGAATGAAGGTTGCAAGATCAAGCAAGGGAGTTTCAGTGTCACAGCGAAAGTATGTATTGGATCTTCTCAACGAGACCGGCATGGTTGGATGCAAACCAGTTGACACTTCAATGGATCCTAATAGTAAGTTGAGTACTATGACAGTTGTTATGACAGTTATTACTACAGTTGATAAAGGTAGATATCATGTGGGAAAACTCATATATCTAGCTCATACTCGTCCTGACATTGGATTCTCTGTTAGTGTTGTATGCCAATTTATGAACAATCCCTCCGAAGAACACATGAAAGCAATGTTTAGAATCCTTCAATATCTCAAAAGTAATCCAGGAAAAGAGTTATTTTTTGAAAAAACTAATACAAGAACTATTGATATAGATACAGATGCAGATTGTGCTGGATCGGTAATTGATAGAAGATCTACCACTGGGTATTGTTCGTTTGTGTGGGGAAATCTAGTTACCTAGCGAAGCAAGAAGCAATTTGTTGTGGTAAGGAGTAATGTGAAAGCAGAATTTAGGTCTCTCGCACAAGGAATATGTGAAGGAATGTGGCTAAAAATGCTACTTGAAGAGCTAAAAGTCAAGACTGAAGGTCCGATCAATATGAAAGTGATAGACAGTTGGCTATAGCTATAGCAAAGAATCCTATCCATCATGATAGAACTAAACATGTAAGATTGATAGGCATTTTATCAGTGGGAAAGTTGAGGAACAAATCATCACACTACAATATGTTCCTTCTCAACATCAAACAACAGATATTCTTACCAAAGCTCTACATCGTTCTAACTTTCACGAATTATGTTCCAAACTAGGCATGACTAACATATATTGCCCAGTTTGAGGGGGAGTGTAGAATTCTATATAGGAAGTTAGGAATATATAGAAAATATCCGTATATTTCAAATTATTAGAAATTTATTATTATTTAGATTTGATTAGTTTCTTAATTTTAAGAATTAGTTTTATTTATTTCCTAATTTATAAGGGACTCTTTGTGTATAAAATCATGATGGTATCAATGAAAAATGGGGTAATTTTTCTTCCGAAAATCACAGCTTACAATGACTATATTCATACTGACGATATAGGATAGAATGGGAATATGCGTCGGTGATTCACATCATAATTTTTGCAGCAGTTATTTACTTAAAAATGCATGCGAATATTTTCTTCCTAAAGAAAGTTTTTTTAAGATGTTACTTATGTTATTATTTGCAGGCCAATGAGTGTGCCGAAGTCTCAATCAAAGTGTGCCTAAGTGTCCTTACAGATGCAAGAAAAACTTTAGCAGCAGCTAGAAAGTCCTCAGTTTTTCCTCCAGTACAGGATCCTATATATACTCTGTCGATTTTCACATCTTTGCATTCCCTTGCCAAAGCCCGGTTATCGGGGGAATGGGGCTGCAGAAAAACATGGTGATGTTAAATATTGCTCCAATAAAATATTACAGGAATTGACCCGTCAACAGTAAACACTGAAATTTTGTATCTAGGGATAAAAGAATATAATTATGGAAACGATAATGAAATGATCTACCTTGGCCACCAAAGGTTCCAACTTTGAAACGTCGAATCTGTACTCCGAGAGAAACCTGGACACAACAAGAAAAGATAAAAAAAGTGTGAAGCAATATGAAAACAATTTTTTTACAATCATCAATCAGAAAAAAACCTGAACACAACAAGAAAGATCATAAATAAATATTGCAAAATGAATATAATTATTTTTCATAAAGGAAACTTAAAGTAAAAAGAAATTCAAAGCACAAAAATAAAAACAAGTTATCCATGACTGTTACCAAACTCACTCATGCTGGAAGTTTATGCAATTCAGTTGGGGCTAACTATTTACAGATGCTTAAAAAGTCAAAAATAGGTGAGACATGGGGATTCTGTAACAAAAAACAAATATCTTTCGCAGGGAAAGAAACTCATTCTGCAACTTATAACTAAACACTACCTTGCATTTCCATCACTGTACACTGGTTCATAGGCTTTAGATGTCTTATCCTGGACAACAGTAAAACATGACATAGTTATGCTTCTATAAGGTCCGTTACACCAACTAATTCATTATTCATCCATACCAACTTGCTTGCATAAAAATATTCATACATGAGTAAATCCAACACAAAATGCATTCTGAAGTGGTTGGGAGAAAATGTACATTCATCCTTCGCATGGTAAAATTACATCTCATAAATAGATCTAAATCCAAACACAGAAAGAATTTAAAGTTCAATTAAAATCCCTGTACCATGAGTATAAAGTACTCCTTTTCCTAAAGCATAGCCCGCCATTAATTTCCAATGAATAAAGACTGAATGAAAATGGCGATGTTGGTTTTGTCAAAATTAATTGGATTAGAACAGGTCAGATAAGCAACCTCCAAATATTTGTACGTAGTAGAGTCAGGTGGGACAACACCATTCTTTCCTCCAGCTTCAACGACCATGTTGCATAATGTCATTCTCTCCTCCATCTATTTGTAAAAAAAGGGTTACAACAAATCCATTCAGGATCCATTGAAAAGTAACTAGCGAGAAGAGAAAAGATTCTCCAATATATCCACAATCAACTCACATTTAATTTTTCAACTGCCGTGCCAACAAATTCCATAGCCTTGTATGTAGCTCCAGACATAGATATTTCACCAATAATCTGTCAAATGACATCTTGGAAATGTGACTAAGTGAGAAATAAAAGAAATATACATGTAAGCAGCAACAAATGATAGTTCCCAGAGTAATAACTTTACGCAAATGACATGTATGAGTAATTATCGATATTCATTTTGGTACAGATTAGGCCAATATTTGATGCAACCTACTTGCAAAATCAAATCTTTGGCTAGCAAAAAGTCCGGCATTCCACCATCTAGGACGAATCTCAAGGTTGGAGGGACCTGTCAATAAAAAATAAACATCATGATTTAGAAATAGGATAAATCATTTGATAGAAAATCAAATCAGTGAAGAAAGATTTACAAATGAAAATAGCAATGGAAGATAAATAAACAGAGAAGATACTGCTGACGAAGATACTAAAATAAGATGGAAGATACTTGTCTTCTTTATCTCCATGGAAAAGTGATACTTCTCTTCCATATGCAACAATACCATCATCATTGTTAAGGAAGTATGAACAACTTTGTAAAACCAAATTCAATGCAGACATGAGTTATCGATATGCAAGTTTCCAAAAAGTATTTTTTTTTTCTCAACTTGCTACATTCGATTTATTCTGAATTTTCTTCTTAATTCCAGAAAAAAAATAAGAGAATTCAACAAATATGCAAATATTATTAATTAGAATTATGTTTATTGCAAGTCAATTACATCAGTCATACAACTTCCACTGTCACTTGTGTAACGTAAAAGTGAAACATGTCAAAATAAATGATAAATCATGAAACCTTGAGAAGCGATTTTCCAGTTCCTAGCACAAATCCAGCATCAGTATTACCAATGCCGGTTGAAAACTGGCCAAATGCTCCAGCAGTACAAGTATGAGAGTCCGTACCAAGCAAGACCTATAGATATGAAAAAAAATACATCAACCAACCAGAATTTAAATTTAAAAAATAATGAATTTGACAGTAGTACTGCACCTCTCCTGGCCTGCAATGGCCTTCTTGAGCAAGAGCAATATGGCAGACACCTTTGTAGTCTGGGTTAACCTGAAATTAACAGTTAGGAACAATGTTAGAGAGACACATTACACTTGCATTAGCCTAGGTTAGAGTATGCTCATACCTTAAAATTACTTAGATCTTTAATGTCATAAAAGTACTTGATGTTTTGCTCATTGCAAAAATCCCTAAGAATGTCTACATTGCGGTTTGCCCGTTCATCACTTGTAAAGATATAATGGTCAGGAATAATTACGATCTTCTCACGATCCCAGACCTAGAGTATCATAAAAATAGATTCAACTATATAAGTTAGATGGACACGAAAGATAACTGACTAACAGAGAGAAAATCAAATGCATTGCATTGGAATTGATGGCATAACCATCAAGAGAGAAAAATAAGAAAGTAAGAATCATTTTTTTGCAAATGAAATAGACAAAAGGGGAAAAATTTTTAGAGATTCTAGAACCAGAACATTTTGACAGAGATTTCAAGAAAGTCTAGGCCAGGTTCAATGCTATGCATCACCAACGTTTTTATGTTTAGCTAAACCTTGCAATCGACTATCGTGAATAATTGAATATCACTTCTCTAATTAACATCTCATTAATTTTTGCCATAAATTCTATGCTATGAATCAACCCAACTGTCGATCTAAAACATGATAAGTCAAATTGAGAAATCATTAAACACGAGAGTTATAAAAAAAACCAGCAGACAAATATACAAGCTTCAATGAGCACAAACCTTAGCATTTTCACCAAATTCCTTTTTGAAAATTCCTATGGAACCAGGACCACAAACATCGTGGGTCATTAAAACATCAACGTTAACCCAAACGTTTTCCCCCGGACTTAAGTGTGGTTTCTCAGAAGCTCTAGCCAATATCTTCTCCGTCATTGTCATCGCCGTCTTCACCTGCAACTCCTCAAAGCATCCAATATTAGAGGCATGTCTATTGAGTAAATAAAAACTTATTCGCACGCAAAAATGAAAAGACACCCAGCTGAGCCAGTGGCGGAAGGCTTGCGTTCCATTTGTTGAGGTGCCATGACCGAAACAATTTTCTTGGAAACCGTTCTTGCGCATCGTTGGGACGAAAATGGTGAGGAAGGAGTGAAGGCAGAGAGATTGAGGTCTTTCTGCGGAAATAAAGAACAAAAAAAATTAGACGCGTAGCGGAGAAAACTAACGTTCTGCACTTTAAGAATCTTGTTAGCGTGAGATCGAGAGAGGCAGGAGGTACCTTGTTGACAATGAAGGAAGTTGAAGCTGGAGCAATGGCAGGGGAAGCCATGGGAGAGACGAGATGAGAGATGAAGAATCCGATTACGGAAGTGGAAGATGGGCTTAAATGGGAAGGCGGCCGAGAGAGAGGAGAGAACCAACGGCTAAGACCTCACCAGAACCCACAACAAAACGTATTAGCCGCCCGATCTTAGAAGCAGCCTGAGATCCGGAAATAGGCCCAATCTAGAAGAAGTAGCATCGGACCGGGTTTGACCCAGCAATTTCCATGAAGAATCCGTTGCATACATGTACAACATTGTATGAACGACACCGCGTGACCACATTGTTAGAACGAGTTGGTTGCCTCATGAACGTTACATTGTCTAAAAAGATTGCCATCGAGTACAGTGGCCATAAAGATAGAGAGATGAAGAGGGACGTGAAACTTGTTCATCAATTAGCGACAAATTACATCAACACACAGAGAGTCTGCCTCCCAAAGAGCAAATAAGATCATCACCACTACAACAAGAATAGACTAGCTATAGTGCCAGTGAGTGACTCTTACCAAAATAGAAAGAAAAGAAACAGCACTAAATAACTTGGAGAGGAAATAAACATAGCTCCATGGTCTGCCCCGATGAAGCCCATGTCATTACACTACAAGTAAAGATACGGGGGAACTAATGGAGCAAGTTTATGTCTTTTCGGGTGGGAACCGTTACCAAGCCACCGGAGTGGTGCCTGTAACGAGGCGCAGAAAGCAACCAAATCTCTCGAGAGTTGTGTTTGAAGGAAAAAAATTTCCTACGCATTCCGCAACTCCATAACTGGCCAACACCCACGCCATCATCTTATGAAGCTCACTACAACTAACACCCATCATAGATTTCGGCAATTCCTTCTTCAAGGAATTTGGCTGTCCAAGAAATTCTCGAATATTTTAAGGGATTTTTTTTTTTACAAATTTTGACTAATCAATTGTCGTATACAGAACGTAAATTTGTCGTATATGTCACTTGCGACGACTTGGTCAAACTAGTTAAATTGGAATATCTCAGGACAAAATCGAGCTACGATTTTCGAATGTAACGTAAAAGTTGATTTTACAAAATCAGTGGACACATAATCGTACTGAGATTTTTAGTGGACACATAATCAGCCAGAATTGATCCGGCCGAACCGGGGTCGCGGGTTCCAGGGGCCGTTTTGGACTATTTTTCGTCTTTTCGCTCGATTTTCGTTTCCCTTCTCTTATGCACTGTATTTGGGATATTACATAGAAGTTTAACGACATTGAATAGAGCCCGGAGCGTGAGAAAAAGATTAAAAAGGAGAAAACACCCGTCAGGAAAAGTAAGTTATTTATATTTTCTACATTAAACCTAGTTGCATTGTTCAAAATTGATAATAACCATATTTTGGTGGTTGACAACAAAAATGACGGGGCCTTGTTGCCAACAAGTCGGTTTTAAAGTATTAATATGCAGTTTAATTTAAACGATTTAAACTGTATATGTTTATAATTCACATAGGGCATGACTAAAGTTGTGATTTGTATTGCTGGCTAGCTTAATTTAAATGATTGATATTTTATGGGTTGCCTATCTTGATAGGAGTAGATATTGAATTAAATTGTTTTGAATTTCCATGTTTATTTAAAAACTGGATTTGGTTTTATAAAATGTTTGATTTTATTTGGATACGATCAGTCTCATTCGTTCGGTCAAAGTGAGGTGTAGCTCCTTCCGTTCGGAGTTGGTGTGGCTCGATCGAGAGGTCGGCCCCATTCGTTCGGTCAAGGTGAGGCGTAGCCTCTTCCGTTCGAAGTTGGTGTGGCTCGATCGGTGTAATATCACATAGTGTGATATAGATGAGTGATGGAGCGGTGATGATATGTTCTCTGGGGTACCTCGATATCCTTAAACCTGGCCAAGGATACTGTATGCGTGCAGGGTACTATGACATCGGGTTACCAGCTGGCTGTGTGCCGTTGTGCTTCGACCCGGGTAGCTAACTCGTGGGTTCCTCATCGACATCGAGTTACGGTAGCTTAGGTCCGGGACACCTTAACGAGATGTCTTTGGATGACAGTCGACTGGGGTCAGTGTGTCTTTGGATGTCTTTGTCTTTGGATGATTGATATTTTATGAGCTTTTTGCCCATCTTTCTATGGTGTGCCGAGGTGGTCTTTGTGTGACACTCCTTTTTCACTGATACTAGTTGTTTTATATGGCTGTAAGAGTATTTTGTAGTATAGTCACCTACGTACGTGACAAGTTTTCTAAATACCTCACAGGGGCACGATGGGCCGAGTTTTTTCTATGGGTAATGAATTTGTTTTTATTGGGGCTTGTGGAGCAGGGATTTTAAATGGTGAAATATGTATGATTTTGATTGAGTTTCAAATATATGCATAATGTAGAATAGATCACGATTTATGAGAAAAAAGATAAAATCTAAGTTTTAACCGGAATGCACTAAATATATGTAATTTACGAGTTTGTCACTCACAAAAATCGACAATAGTTTATTACACCAGGCTAGCAGTCGATTTTGGAACTGGGGGAGATTTCTTTGAAGAATCCATAATTTTCCTTTATTTCTCTTTTGTTGTAATTGGTAAGAATTTGTGAGTGAACATATGTGAATAATATTTTTTTGGATTTAGTTGTATAATGATTTATTTATACTATGATTTTGAATACTTTGGATAGATGAACGTTGGTATTTTGGTAAGAGAATTTCCGCAATTTTAATAACATTTAAGTCAGATTTTTGAGTTTGCTAATGTGGACTTTGTTATCTGACGTGGCGTTTATGCCCGCAGTCCTTAAGGCCATGACATGAGTGGTAACGACTAAGACAAGTGTGCCTTATGGCGAAGCTAAATTTTCAACTTTGATCCATTTGACTCGCTCGTTATCAAAAAGCAGGTTGTCGTATTGAAGAGCGAATCCAGGCTGAGGACACAAGAGGACGTATTCCAAAGAATAAAATGTATAAATATTTATGAGAAAGACAACGGCACCCCCTCGGGCACAGGCGCACAGCCTCGCAAAACAGAACCCAGAATACTACTCTTTTTAAAACTGAGCCAAACTTCCTGCCTAACCCGAACAACAAAACACGGAGCGAACATCTCATGGTCTTTTGTCTTGAGTTTGGCAATGATGCTAAATAATATCCGGTTTTGGTAAGAAGCAGAGAAAGAAAGCAAGCTTGAGCAGGGGAGCATCAGAAACTAGCGAGGAGAGTTCCACTTCCAGAGAGAAGGGCGGGTTCTTAACCTTGTTCAAATGATTGCCTTGTGCTTCCTCGGAGATTGCCGAGGCCCCACCGTAAGAACCCAAAAGCATTGTGGTCTTTTGTGTTCGCGGCGAAAGAGATTGGGCCTCAGGCCCTGCTTACTTTGGGTTGTCGAAGTTTGTGTTAACCACAACCCAATATAGGACCTATACGAGAAGACAGCCCGGCCGGCCGACCATCTGGGTCTGCTCGCCTCCGGTTCCTATTCTGGAATTGGTAAGTCATTTTTTCTAATTCGTTAATGGCGTTACCATACTGGCCCACTCCGACGCGTCTGATTTAATCATTAAATACAGGATGCAAGCACTGGAATGGCTTCGCCTCCATTACATTATCATATAATATGCTAGTCAAATGTTTTGATAAAATAACAATATTCCAATTTGGTTCCCATTGAAAAGTCAAAATCTATATCCTATACATAAGGATCTACCACCATATCTTCCCTATCCTCTCTTCCTCTTCCCTTCCCTTCCCTTCCCTGCTCCTTCCTTCTCTCCCACCATGGACCTCGCCAACTGCACCTCGAACCTGGAGCAGTATTTCGGCCTCAACATCACCAATCCCTCCGGGGCCGCCGCTCTCATCTGCGACCAGTTCTCCGACACTAGGTATGCTGTCGACACCACCTACCTTCTCTTCTCCGCCTACCTTGTCTTTTCCATGCAGCTTGGCTTCGCCATGCTCTGTGCCGGCTCTGTACGAGCTAAGAACACCATGAACATCATGCTCACCAACGTCCTCGACGCTGCCGCTGGGGGTATTTTTTACTATCTTTTCGGTTACGCCTTCGCCTTTGGATCTCCCTCCAATGGCTTCATTGGCCGACACTTTTTCGGCCTCAAATCCTTTCCCTCCGCCTCCGCTGACTACAGCAACTTCCTCTACCAGTGGGCTTTTGCCATCGCTGCTGCTGGAATCACCAGCGGCTCCATCGCCGAGCGAACCCAGTTTGTTGCCTACTTGATTTATTCTGCTTTCTTGACCGGCTTCGTCTACCCTGTGGTGTCCCACTGGTTCTGGTCTGGTGATGGGTGGGCCAGCGCTTTGAAATCCGACGGAGATTTTCTGTTTGGAACCGGAGTCATCGACTTTGCTGGATCTGGCGTCGTCCACATGGTAGGGGGAATCGCTGGTCTGTGGGGTGCTCTAATTGAAGGTCCGAGAATTGGAAGGTTCGACCACAGCGGTCGCTCGGTCGCTCTCCGGGGCCACAGCGCCTCTTTAGTCGTACTTGGCACCTTTATGCTCTGGTTCGGATGGTATGGGTTCAACCCTGGTTCGTTCAACAAAATCCTTTTCCCTTATAATACCGGCAACTTCTACGGTCAGTGGAGCGCAGTTGGCCGGACCGCTGTGACGACAACCCTGGCCGGATGCACTGCCGCGCTGACAACCCTTTTTGGGAAAAGAATACTCTCCGGACACTGGAACGTCACCGACGTCTGTAACGGGCTGCTCGGGGGGTTCGCGGCGATAACATCCGGATGCTCGGTTGTGGAGCCATGGGCCGCCATCATATGCGGGTTCGTGGCCTCTCTGGTCCTGATCAGCTGCAACAAATTAGCTGAGAAGCTCAAGTACGACGACCCCCTGGAGGCGGCGCAGCTTCACGGGGGTTGCGGAGCATGGGGGATAATATTCACGGCGCTGTTTGCGACGGAGACGTACGTGAACGAAGTGTATCCCCTTGCGGGGAACCCAGGTCGACCGTACGGATTGTTCATGGGCGGGGGAGGAAAGCTGCTGGGGGCTCACTTGATCCAAATAGTGGTGATCGTGGGGTGGGTGAGCGCGACGATGGGGCCCCTATTCTATGTGCTGCACAAGCTAAAGCTGCTCCGGATCTCAGCGGAGGATGAAATGGCGGGCATGGATCTGACGAGGCACGGAGGATTCGCGTACATTTACCACGAGGGAGACGATTCGCACAAGCAGGGGATAAAAATGAGGAAAATAGAGCCCAGTTCTGCTACTCCTAATAACATATAGTTATGTTGTGAAACGATTGAATTGTAAGGTCTTTGTCGAGTTCTTTGTCGCGCATGTGGATCAAAAACACAAGGAAATATAGCTGGGTTTGATTGCTGTTGTTGGTGAAACTGAAGGAATCCAAGGTCGAACAGTGTAAAAGGGATCGTAAAAATTAAAAAGAGAGTGCGGTCAGCGATTGAGCACCATAAAAGTCGCGGCGAGGTTGGTTGTGTGGAGTGTGGAAGCACGTACCGTACCCAAAAGAAGACGCCAAACTTGAACGAGTCAAGTCAACCACCAAGAAATCTGAGAGAGAGCATGTGATCTCAGCCAGCGCTGGTAAAGCTTTGAATGATGGCAAGACATGGAAAAGTAAGACTACTCGAATCACCCGCCCTACCCCCGCTTTCTTCCTCTACCCAATTGGAATTCACTCCTTTTAATTTCTCGAATCACCACAAAAACGTTCCCAATTATCTTGCTAGCGTAAAGTATCAATTTTTTTTTAATTGGGAGAAAGATTACAAAAAGGCAGCTGGCCTTGAGGCGGGGCTCAATCTCTCGCCGGAGAAGCTACGAAGAGGGGACGAGACGTGCTACCCGCCATGCAATCCGATGACGTTGCCGCACATCACCCTCCTGCTCCCTCCACGTATTCAAACACATCCGCCTCCACCAGACCCGACCCGACCCGTTCCAAGATGCGCTGCCACGTGACTGCATAAGTGTCGAGATCTCACCGTCCCTTTCACGTGGTCCATGGATCGTAGCCGTCGCCTCCTCAACCGCGTTATTGGGTGCCACGTAGCGTAGCGCTACGTGGCGGAAGAGTAACGGTGTAAGCACCAACATTGTAATCTTATCTGGTCGAGGCGGAGCAAATAAAAGCGAAGCCTTCGCAAGTTGTAGGTATATAGTAGATGCTTCTGTTTCATTTCTGAAACCGCCCAAATTCCAAAGCTTCTGTCTTTTGATTGTTTAATGGCTATGAGCTTCACCCACCAGATCGGAACTCTTGCCGGATCTCCCCTCCTCAATGACTCTTCCAGTCCATCCGCCGATCCCTCGCCCACTCTCACTGCATCTGGGGTTTGGAAGACTTCCCCCTCCGCTTTGCGCTGTCGAATTCAGAAGTCGGACCCTATCGACGCCGTTTCTCCTCCCGTGAGCCCTTGCAGGTCGCCGGTCCTCGGCTCTATTCGACCGGATCTTTCTGTGGCGTGCAAGGCTTTTGCCACTGACATGGAGCCCACGACAGGGGTGGACGGCGAGGCGCTCGGAGAGTTCAAAGAAGGGGGCGCTGCTAAGAACGGGACTGGGGTCCCGGTGTTCGTCATGATGCCCTTGGATAGCGTCACCATGGGGAACACCCTGAACAGGAAGAAGGCGATGAACGCCAGCTTGGAGGCGCTGAAGAGCGCGGGGGTCGAAGGAGTGATGATGGACGTGTGGTGGGGATTGGTGGAGAGAGATCAACCCGGCTCCTACAATTGGGGCGGCTATACGGAGTTACTGGAAATGGCCAAGAAGCACGGGCTCAAAGTCCAGGCCGTCATGTCCTTCCACCAGTGCGGCGGAAACGTCGGTGACTCTTGCACGTGCGGACCTTCTTCCTCTTTTTCCTCGTCTCTTTCACGTGTTTTCTGTTTTCCTTGCCTCCGCGAAATGACGGTCTGGATGGAAGGGGATCTGCAATTGAACGACTAGGTTTAGATCCTACGAAAGTATTCTAACATTGAAAATGTTAGAAATTTAGGCTGAAGATGGGAACAGAAAAGTTAGGTCTTTGAGATGCTTTAATCTTTATTGATGTAATCGGGTATTGATTCGAGTTTCTATCCGTTTTCTGTGCAGAATCCCGTTGCCTAAGTGGGTGGTGGAAGAGCTTGACAGAGATCCAGACCTTGCATATACTGATCAATGGGGTAGGAGAAACTACGAATATGTTTCACTCGGATGCGACACTCTTCCCGTTCTGAAGGGCCGAACTCCAGTTCATTGCTATGCCGACTTCATGCGCGCTTTCAGAGACAATTTCCGGCACCTTCTCGGAGACACCATCGTGGTAATTCCTCCTCTTAATAGTTGCTTGTAGCTTTTTTCTTTTCGTGCAACGAACATACAAATTTCTCAGTGTCCACTAGTTTGGGACTTTGAAAGAGTACATTTTGATACCCTTTGTGCTTGAATGTGTGGAATTTATTGGGGTTCAGGAAATCCAAGTGGGAATGGGTCCAGCTGGTGAACTCCGGTATCCGTCATATCCTGAACAAAATGGAACTTGGAAATTTCCGGGCATCGGAGCATTCCAATGTTATGACAAGGTATTTTCAGTCTCTTCCATCATTATCACGACTGGAAGACTACTCTTTCTCATAGAATAAATGTCTGCGCTGTTGTTACAGTATATGATTAGCAGCTTACATGCCGCTGCCGACGCTGCTGGCAAAAGCGAATGGGGCACCACTGGCCCTACCGATGCGGGCCACTACAACAACTGGCCGGAGGATACTCCATTCTTCAAAAAAGACGGTGGAGGCTGGAATGGACCTTATGGGGAGTTCTTTCTCTCCTGGTACTCTAAACTGCTCTTGGATCACGGCGAGAGAATACTTGTTTCGGCTAAGTCAATCTTTGATAGTACTGGTGTGAAGATATCCGTGAAAGTTGCCGGCATTCACTGGCACTACGGGTCCCGCTCCCATGCCCCCGAGCTCACCGCCGGATATTACAACACCCGATTCCGAGACGGCTACCTCCCGATCGCAAAGATGTTGGCTCGTCATGGAGCCGTGTTCAACTTCACTTGCATTGAGATGCGTGATCACGAGCAGCCCCAGGATGCCCAATGTGCCCCGGAGAAGCTGGTTAGGCAGGTGGCCATGGCCACCCGGAAAGCACAGGTTCCTCTGGCCGGGGAAAACGCACTGCCACGATTCGACGACTACGCCCACGAGCAGATATTGAGAGCTTCGCAGCTGAATCTGGATGGGGAGTCAGAGGAGAGAGAGATGTGCGCCTTCACCTATTTGAGAATGAGTCCGCAGTTGTTTCAGCCCGACAATTGGAGGAGGTTCGTGGGCCTCGTGAAGAAGATGAAGGAGGGGAAGAGCGGGGACAAGTGTTACGAGCAAGTGGAGAGGGAGGCGGAGCATTTTGTGCATGTTACCCAGCCTTTGGTGCAAGAGGCAGCCGTCGCTCGCATGCACTGATGTTTCAAACCTCGCCCCATTGTAAGACCCCATGAGAGAGATAGAAATACGCTTCCCACAGGCTCCTGCATGCCAATAATGGTGGCTCTGTTGGATGCCACTCCTAATCTTTTGTAGCTCTTTTACCAGACAATTTGTTGTCCTCGTGGGTTAAAGAGGGGCAACTGCTGTTGTTATATTTGAGTTCCTGTTGGCAAATGAAGTTCGTATTGTAGCATAGTCACACATATAGATCCTGCCTTGTTGAACAACGCAATTATTGCTTATTTCTTGCGAATTCCTCGAGTTTCCATCATCATAGGCTTGTTTCTGAAAAGCATCACCTTGGAGGTCTGTCGACATGAAATCACAGCCACGATAAACGGAGAATCTTTTCTGAAAACAAAAGCCATGATTTTTATGCACGAGAAAATGATGTAAATCGTGGATTGCCTTGTGTTGGCTTTGGAGTTGTGCAGTGGCTGCGAGCAAGCCTCGTATGCTATTATGCATGGCCTTGGCTTGGTTGAGCGAGTCAGACCTCCATTTTCGACGCCTAAAATAACTCTCCACCTTCAAGTCGTCTGACAAGTGGTGCTTCTACTGCCAAGTTCTTAGCTTTGTTTGGCATAACCCCCTTCCGCTCCTGAATTTCTATATATACTAGTTTCTGCTCGTAGGTCTACAGCATAAAAGAGCCAGAACGACCAAAGTTGTCCAGAAAGTATGTCGAGCGCCCAGCAACGCAAGCTGAACCAATCTGAAGCCGGAACTCACCACTCCCAGGTAAAACTAGTGATCCACCACCATAGTAAGCTCGTATAATATTTGGCTTTGGTGTAAATGTTGATACGATTTGGAATCTGTGCAGGCTGATAAAACTGAAGAATGGATTCAGTTCACCAAAGATTCAGCAAATGCGTGCAAGGATGGACCTTGCGCAGTAACTCAAACAGCTCAACAACGGCAACAAACCCAAACTCCCAATGCTGAGTGCTATCAGCACGGAAAGGATGAAAATCCTGGCCTTTTCCAGCAGGTTAGATTCTTTGTTTTATCCTTATCCGCTATGGGAGTTTGTCCCAACAGGGTCTGACAAAAGTCTCCACATCTATGGGCACCGTTGACAATTTAGATAATTGCCTTCTTCTTCTTCGTCTTTCAGACTGGCGAGCACGTGTTGCATATGGCTCAAGGAGCAGTGGATACGGTCAAGAACAAACTCGGAATGGGAGACGAAAAGTGAAGGGGAAGAAGAAAGCTAGGATTTGGAAACACTGAAGGGATTGTGCAGTTTGTTTTTGACTTGGGGTTTTCGCTTCGTCATTGTTTTGTTAGTAATAAGTACAAGTTCGCTTCTTGATGGGTTTTTCGGAGAATAATCTTCGTTGATCAGCTGTAATAAAAAAGCCCCTCTTGAATTTCCAGTTTAACTCCGTCTCTTTTCTGAAATTTTCGTATTTGCTGTGGCTGCGTAAGAAAATCATAATAATCTGCAAGACCCACTACCCGCCGCTTGGCACAAGAGCTCTCCGGAGTATGTATTGAATTCTAAGGCAGATTTCATGGATGTAAATCAGAACAAGACTGGCTTTTGCATCAGAAGTACATTTATTGCGAGTAAAAAGGCATGTTTGTTCTTTTACATGTCAATTATCTGTCTTGCAGGTCATTTGTGCGTGAGATATGTGATGGCCGGTTGTTCATAAAGTTGACAAAGGGCCTCAATCTACCAGTCATGGATCTATGGGTAGGTTCATATTTTAATAGTCTCCCAAGTTGTTCCTTCCTCTGCTTTCTTCCCATGTTAGAATCATTTCGGAGGTTTAGTGAAGCTGTGGCAATTGCAGCATCAGGTGCGCGGGTAGAGTTGTATGGTCCTTGATTTACATGGAAACACACTAGTGTTGTATATGGTATATGCACATAATAGACAGCAAATTATGGCAGATTCTGTGCAGGTTTTTGTTTGACAGCAATCTTCGTCTTCATCTTGGCCGCCTCCTTGCTGCTCATGATTCTCAAACTCTGTCTCAGAATGTCTGTCTCTTTCCCTTGTCTGTCTTTCCTGCTCTACTGAATGTAGTTTTTCCTGCAGCGTTTCGATTGTCTCCTTCTTTTCTGGCAACTCCATTATCAACCCTTCCACCAATTCTTCCGCTCTTGCAACGACATACTCCATTCCCTGCAATTTTTTTGAGATTTTTGCACAAATGGGGAAGAAAATGTCGGACAGTGACAGAAATGCATCAGCGGTGCAAGGACTAGGAGTCGTTTCTGGAAATACCATCGAGAGAGAGGGGTAGGCCATTATGGGTTCTGAGAATGAGATGATATGCTCTGTGTTGATGTCCAGATAAAGCTGCTTCCACCTGAGAACAGCCTCGTCTCTGCGCGCTCTCTCCTCCCTCAATTGCTCCATCAAATAAGCATTCTCCAAACCATCCCTCTCTTTCTTTCTCCCTCCGCCATTCGTGTCTATGTCAAGATTTCATATCCACAGCGAACAAAATTCTGACTTCTGATAAACGAAAAGTCCCCCCACTTGACGACGATCAAGAGCTACACAGCTTCACTCTTGCTAGCACATACATTTGCCTTCGTGTATTCGGAAGCCATTGTAGCTGCAGTTGATCCAGCCACTGGCACCGTGCATGAACCAATCCCGGAAATGTACATGCACGACATTCCGGAGGCAGCAGCCCCAAGACATGCTTCATCTAATACCAGTTTAGTTTAGACAACTGGTCTTGCCTTCCACAAAAGCAACAGGTAGTTTGCCAAAGAGGGGTCTCCCGCCCAAACCAATCTGCCATCGCACGCCACAACGTCTCTTCTATAGCATATTAGAGGAGGTTATTCTCACCCCAAGTTCATCTCGAAAGTAGTTAAAGCTGCACATTTGATTCTGGGAGAAATTATCCTAATTAATACAGCTAAACCAGTAAAATACATACATACCTCAGAAAACATGGAGGAAGTGTAGTTGCATCCCGATGAAAGTTACAACATAAATTGACCTAAATGTTCTCCCATAAATAAACTCTCGGTTTCGTGAAATTTCTAGAAAACTCCAAAAAATGTGGGTGAAGCAAAAACTAAAAACAAGGCACCACCCAAATAGCCAACCTGATACACACAAATTTGAGCCCGTCAAAATAAGCAAAACAGATCTTTCCATGAAGAAAGTTCATACCAGTTTTTCAGAAATGTAAGTGGCCAGAAAGGCTCCTCCTAGAATAGCAAGCAAAGTCGCCAGTAAATGTCCTGCTACGGCTCCACTTGCCACCCCCCAAGGCGACTGTGGATAACACATAAAAATCACTATGACTGAACAAGCGACAAACCAAAAGAAACAAGTATCAAATGCACCTGTGCGGCCCCAAGAGCAATTGTTGCAAGCATCGATCGATCGCCCCATTCCTGCATCAAAATCGTGTAGTAGACTGTGAACATACTTTTATAATCTTATAAACAGGAAATTCTATAAGTCAAAGGACAGAGAGATGATAACCGCAAAAAAGACAAGACTGAATGACTTCCAGACAATTTCAATCGGACTGGACACCCGTCTTAACATCTGAAACAATTAAGAAAATGAAGAAATGGAGTCAGAATATCACTATTTGCAGCAAATTCTATAATAAGCATGCATAGAGTCCAAGTGCTTCAAGTAGTCTAAGAGAGAAGAATTACTCACAAAGCACAATCACTGCAGCCAAATATGAGTATTTACCTTTTCCTTAACAAGCTCTTTAGCTTCGACGTATTCATCATTTTGAAGATTGCTCTTCTCACTATTTCCAACATTAGATGGAAGGTCCCATGCATCTTTTATTGATTTTAGACCAAAGAACAGTAGAAGAGCCACTGCTGCATATTCTCCAATTGGCAAGGCTGGAAAATAAAAGGGCAGAAACAACTTACATGCTGTCAATAATGACTCAGTTTAAAGTGTTATTGCGTGACCACTTAATAACAGTTTCTACTTTGTTAAAAAACTGTGATAGTATAAACATAAGGCAGTTAAACTCTTTAAGAAAATGAACCTATTACTCAGTATTCTTTGTTACTGGTTGAAAGAACAAAGGTGAACAGAATGGGCTGGTGAGAAAGAAGAATGTAAAAAGAATAATTCTTGGATATATTCTGTGTAATTCTTGTCTCATTTGGCCTTGGTGTTTATAATGTGATTCTTCACTATTGAGTGAAAGCTTGAAGATCTTGTCCATTGACGTAGGACAATTAGTCCGAACGACATAAATTCTCGGTGCTGTATCGTTCTCGTTCTAAAATTTCTTGATTTTACTTTCAATGCAACAATTGGTGCGGTGGGCATGGAACATGGAAGATTAATTGTTGCTTCGTGTTGAAATCTCATGGAAAATTATATGAAACACCCATGTCTCTAGAAGTTGTACATGTGGGCAATGGAGAACTCAAAAGAGATGTGAAAACATCTGAACTAAACACATTGATGTGAACTACATTTTTATTAGAGATGTATTGGTGAAGGTAAAATAAAGGTTCAGAAAGTTGGGACAGAAAACAGCCCTGCAGATTAAATAAGAGTGGTTTTACCTGTGGTTAAGTTTAGGCACTGTATAAACTAAGTGCATATTCAGTATGAAATGAATAACTGCGAAAGAGATATGGACATTTGAGCTGGAATTTGAAAACATATTCAAAGTGAAGAATTGTGAATAATTATAGTGCTATAACGTCATATGCAGTGAACAGTTAACAACAGTTTCTACTTTATTAAAAAACTGTGAATGTATAAGTACCATGCAGTTACACTCTTTTAGGTAATGAAACAATAATTCAGTTTTCTCTTTAACAGGTTGAAAGAACACAGGTGAACAGAGTGAGAATGCTAGAAAGAAGAAACGTGAAAATAATAGATATGTAATTTTTGGTTATATTCTCCTCATATAATTCTTGTATCTACAAACATTGGTGTTAGTCATGTGATTCTTCAATACTCAATAAAAGTTTGGTTGTATTATCCCTGGATGTAGGACATATGCCATAAAAATAGCTATTCATGCAACATTCTGAAAGACACGCATATTAACATAAGAATATTAAAAAGTAGAAATTGTTGATAGAAATATAAAAAAATTAATGCACTAGAAATTTATGCATTCTTTCAATTTCCAGTCAAAGTCTCCGTAATACATATAATTAATAATCTAAAGAAGCCTATAACAAAGACTTACTTGTCTGAAATTGAGCAGGGACAGAATGAAATATTCGTCCAATTATGACGGAAAGGACTGTCATGAGAGATAGAGCCCCCATAGATCCCAAAAGAACCTGCTCATTTATTTGGGCTAGAGAAGCTAATCATTCCTTCAATTTAAGCACTGAGCAACTTAGTCCTATTTTACTAAGGTAGAACGAACAGACTGTTGAATTGAGACATATCATAAATAAATTTAACTATCATAAATTCATGATAATCTTAGATTTAACCTGCAAGTTATTTCTTGTGATAAGAAAAAGGTTTAGAACCAAAAGCTATCCGTGTTTCCATCTATTGTGTGGGGAAAAGAATTATTCTAAGAGAACAATAGTAAATTCAGCACATAGTGGAAAGGCTAGGGAGGCCATACCAGTCCTTTCTCATATTGCATGGCCAGAAGTGCCGCAATGAAGAATGTCTGGTGGTGTTCAATAGATAAAAAAACAGAAGTTAGGGCAAGAGTTGGCTTCCTTAAAACATTCTGAGAAAACATAAAAATTGAGAAGCTAGAACCATAAGTCTTTATGAAGTTTTATGGATCCGATCAACAATAAGTAAAATCCTGAAGTAGCATGGAAATTGAATCTAAAGATAATCATGAATCTAAAGATAATCATCACCATGCTAAGATAGTGAGAAGCATCTTACAAATAGTGTGAAAAATGTACATTAAGACAGGAAATCTTCCAGTCAAATATTGTTCACCTTGTCCCCAATTTCAGATACAAAGATCAATGAGAAAGCAGCAGTAAAGCCAGACTTTGCGACTGCAGCTAAAATTGATGAAGGACCTCCTTTCACAAAGGCGATCAGTGAAAATATTAAACTACATCCAGCAAGTATCAAAGCTATTGCAGCAAAATAAGGAATTCCGTTGGGCAACTTTTCACTGTCAAATTCAGAAGGTACAAAAGCTAGTCAAGAAAAAGAAACTCATTCAGTTATAAGAAGATAGCGGAGGTAAACTAGACCAGCGATTGCCTATAATACGGGAATGAGTGTTTTTTTCAACAGAAGAACGCACACGAGTCTTGAGTGCTAATTTTTTGTACATGAAAGATTTGTTTCTGAACATCTTGATCAAATGAAAAAATAGATATAAACTCACATTTTAGATTTACTCTCACTGTATGCATCACTACCGAATAGTTTTTTGTTTTCATTTTGCTCCTGCTCTTGATAGTCCCCTGATCCTAGTCCTACGTCGGATGCATGTGCTCGGGTTTTTCCTCCCACAAAAGTCAATCTCGATATCCTTCTCCATCTCCCTACGGATAAATTAGGACCAAAGTTACACGTAAATGATAATTATAGCATAAAAATAGGATACCTAGTGAACAAAGATCACAAATTCCGAAACTTAAATTCAGAGAAACTCCAAGGAGGGACTTTACAAAAGAAAAAAAATGGAACAGAAAGGAGCACAGTCAAATTAAGGCTTCACATTCAATTCGCCAGTCAAATTAATTTTCTTCGGAAGATGAAGGTAGAGGCCAGATGGATTATTAAGATTTGGAGATCAGATTGCACAAGAATCATGGACAGTCAAAATTTAGTATGGAAAGCTGTGGAGAAGGGGTTAAATCTAGAGACACAAACCGACGCACGCAGCAGACAGAATTGACTGTAGGAAACATGGAAAAGGAGGAAAGTAGGAAGACTGAGAAGCTTACAATTACAGGAGGGGGGAAGAGAGGTGGTAGAGGAGGAGGGGAAGGCGTTGAGAAAGGGAGGGAAAGGGAGATGGCTCCCCGCGGAAAGAGGAGGCGTAGGAAGGAGCAAGCGATGCATGAATTGGTTGAAATCACATCACCTCCAGCCTCCAACCCTGTGTATTGTGGAATCTGCGCAACGCAGAGCAGCTCAAGCCTGAAGCTGGGGAAGAGGATAGGGAGACTGGAGTCTGGACTCAATGCAGAGTTCCCTACTGACACGTGTGAAATAGGCGATCAATCCATTACCGAACCTTTGCTCATTGGGCTTGGGCCTCTCATGGGCTTTCTGTAGTTGGATCCAATTTTTTAGGTTTTCATGGGCTTTCTTTGTTGCTGAAATAGCAGGACTTGTGGAGGTACTCGCCGGATACCGGAGAAGAAAGAGCGAGGGACGTGCACTCGATCAATTTTTCGGATTGACCCTGAGTGTCTTGTCGGCCGCTGCAAAGGGAGTCGCAGGTGACACGTTCCGAGGAATCTTCTGCTTTTGAATCACCCCACTTTTCAACTTATTGCCTTACCGAAAGCATACCCACCCATCAATCCCATATCCTAGAGTTGGGAGGCAATGCCTGCATTTGGGATTTGAGAAGATACCACAGTGGCCAGCAGGCCCTCTCTGACCCAAAACAAATCTTCTCTAAACTTGTGGATTTCTGGAGAAGGTCATGGCACTGTATGCATAATTGGTAGGTGAATATTATTCATTGAACTATCTTAAATTATACCAATATTTGAATCTGACACAGCTTTTGACTGGCTTTTGTTATCTCGAGATTCTGTTGTGTTAACTGGTAGCGTGCAAGGGTAAATAAAGACAAGAGATCTGATGGTATGATAGGATATATAGAGAAAGGCAAAATGTTGGGGAAGGAAGGTAAATAGGTAAAGTAATGGTGGGCGACTGATGGTGGTTCTGGAGGATGGATATGATGAATTGGAATGGTTGTAGATATCCAGAGAGGATGAAAGCAACGTAACAGCTGGTGCAGAGCACACAACATTAAAAACTACTTTTGCAGGTTCTAAACCTCTTCTCCTTCTATCTCTCTGCTCAGTTTCACATCTCAAGTACAAAACTCCGCCACTTTCTTTTTTCTATCACCAACTCTTATCCTCTTTCCGCATGTGGTGCGGGCTGCAGAGCTGGATAGATTACCAAGTAGAATAGATTGCGATGCTAGGCCTTTTGGTGGATCAAGGACGCGGTAATGTCACTCTGAAAAATTAATCTTTCGAGGGAACACCGTCAATTGTGGATAAATAACACTTTTTCTGAGATTAACTGACTGTTTTAACGTTGACGCTAGGCTTGCTTGCTGAGAAATTGATGGGTTATGATGCTTTTCAAGATTGAAGGGGCAAGCCATTATCATTATCATAGCTGATACAGCCATTGCCTCCTGCCTCTCATCAACACTTGCATCGTCAATTTCGAGAGATGAGCACACCAAAGGGGAACTCGAGATCTGTAACGGGTGAGCTTCCATTTGAGTAAAAGCTTTTGAATTGAAGATATTTTGGTGCCCGTCTGCCATATATGGCATCTTGAAACCTTAATGTGTCCTGGAAAGTGCCCCGAAAAAGGATTGTTTCTGGTTGGTGCCCACTTATGCCGTCGTTTCTTTGGTTAACTTGTCTGGTTCTTTACATTTATTCAACTCTGGCTTGGAAAAAAACCAAGAGTGATTAACTTTAAACAAAAAAGAGAAAAAATGTGTGCGGGTAATGGGTGGTGGGGCTGGGGCCGGGGGTAGGGACGAGGCTATAGAAGGAGGAATAGTGGGTTTCCATGTGATCCAACAGTTGCCCACCCCTCTCCTCTCGTCTTGTAATCTCCATCAATCTTCTACTGGACCCCTGTGTTTTTTTTTCAACGGTCAATGATGCGCCATGCCTCCGTTATGGACCGTCTGATTTGGACGCCCATGGGGAGCAGGGGCCCACTCCACCGATGGCTTTCTAGATGCGGGACCCAGTCTCAACACCGTCTTCCTGTGCTCCTCCGCTCATCATTATACAAGCAACGCTAGCAAGCAACAGCATCTTACTTCTATTTCTTTCGTACTTCATGCAATCCCATCTGGTTCTGTTTGGTTTCTCAGAATCGTATTGATGATTTTACTGATTTGAACATCTTTGAATGGAAGTTGAGTTCGTAAATCAGTAGTTTTTGAGGTTTAGAGTTATGTTGGGTGGATTAGATTCTTGTGGACTTGAAACAACCAATTGACCTTCAAAGTCTCTGCATTTTGTCCCCTTTCCACTATTTCTTCATTTTGTTTTTTATGTGCTTAAACTCGATCCATTTCTTCCTTTTGACAAAAAGTCTGTCTTGGGTATTTAAATTTAGCATCTTTATTCAGTTGGAAATGGAGTTCATAGGCTGTTACTGAAAAGTAGATCCTTTTAATATCATATTTTTCTGATTCAATCAATCCCTGCTCTCAACTCTGAAGACGAAAGGCAATCAGGATTACTCAAACTCGAGATTTGCATTGCCCTATTTCTCTCTCCCTAAAGCTTCCAACTTTCTTCTCATCGTCTTCAAAAGCCCACGGCTTTCTTGTTGCCTTCTCCGGCCACAGAATGAGCCCCCACCTGCAGATGAATTGCAAGTGTACATGTCGGCCATTACAGCTTCATAAGCTTCTTATGGTCCTCTTCTTTTCTCTATTCTCCTAAACACCTTTCCTATCCATCTCTCTTTCTTCTCCCCTGTTCTTTTTTCTTTTTCGCTTTCATTTTCGTTGTTGGGAGATTCACGGAACCTCGGCTTTTCTTTCTTAGTTCGGAAAGCAACGGAAGATTTTCTCTCTGATTCAAAAATCTTTTAGGTTATTTATCAATTGAAAAGCTGCAAACGAGTTGGAAATCAAGACGTCTGGTTTGGCTTCGGCTTTTTCTGCGCTATGCTGCAATTTCCATGGAGTTCTCATTTCTTTATTATGGCGCCTGCTAAAATTGGTGTGCTCCGCTGTTTTAATCGGCTCGTCTTTGGTGGAGAATACTATGACCTTTGAGAGGTATTTTGCTTGCTTTACATCCTCGAAACTCCTCATCCCAATACCGTCAAATGTCATTTTCTTTCTTCTGGGCTTCTATTCATACTTGATTTTCTGCTTTCTGTCAAATAGATTCCAGTAGTATACTCGATTCTACGGAGTCTTTTCGGGCCATTCAAAAACTTTGCTTTGTTTATTCTTTTTTCCTTGAGATTCTTCCATTGAATCCTCAATTCAAATTACTTCTCTACCTTGGGTTATTATGTGTGGGTTTATTACCGAATTAAATCCTTCCTTCATGAGCGCATATCCTTATTGTGATGAATATGTGCAGGTACATGTGATGAAGTATTGGATTATGCAGTAGGCCAAGATTACTAAAATGTCGCAGGATGTTAAATCAACAAGAACTTTAGAACTCAAAGTTGCAGGTTTTTTAGTTTTAGTTCTGCTTGTTTGCTCCTCGCAGTGTTTAAATTTTGAAGGGCTTTTTCTTTTAGAGCTAAAAAACAATCTTGTGGATGATTTTGATTCTTTGGAAAACTGGAATTCTTCAGATCAAACACCCTGTGGGTGGATTGGAGTAAATTGCTCAACAGATGATGAACCTGTTGTATGGTCTGTCAACTTGAGTATGAAGAACCTTTCTGGACCCTTAAGCCCCCGCATTGGGAATCTGGTTCACCTCACTTATCTCAATCTAGCCTATAATGGGTTCAGCGGAAACATTTCAAAAGAGATTGGGAACTGTTCTGGACTGGAATATCTTTTTCTGAACAATAACATGTTTGATGGGGAAATTCCATCGGAACTGGGTAGGCTGTCATCTTTGAGGAGTTTGAATCTATGCAACAACAGAATCAGTGGTCCAATTCCAGAAGGTCTTGGAAACTTGACCTCATTAGTGGAGTTCGTGGCCTATACTAATGAAATCACAGGCCCACTGCCTCGTTCCATTAGAAATCTAAAGAATTTGGTCACTTTCAGAGCAGGACAAAATGCAATTTCTGGTAGTATACCGAAAGAAATAGGCCGGTGTGAGAGTTTAAAACTACTTGGCCTTGCTCAAAATGAAATAGGAGGGGAAATACCAAAAGAGATTGGATCGCTCAAAAACTTAAAGGAACTGATTCTATGGGATAATCAGTTGTCAGGTTTCATTCCAGAGGAAATTGGTGAGTGCAAAAGCCTCGAGACTATAGCTTTGTACAAAAACAATCTCATTGGACCTATTCCGAAGCAATTGGGGAAACTCGCCTCTTTGAAGAAGTTGTATATTTACAGGAATGGGTTGAATGGAACAATTCCAAGGGAAATTGGCAATCTTTCTCATGTGACAGAAATCGATTTCTCGGAGAATTTTTTAACGGGTGGCATACCCATGGAACTCAGCAAGATAAAAGGCTTACGGTTACTTCACCTCTTTCAAAATGAGTTTACTGGCGTTATACCACATGAACTAAGTAACTTGCATAACTTGACAGAGCTTGACCTTTCTATTAATTACCTGACAGGTCCCATTCCGATGGGCTTTCAATATATGAATAGAATGATTCAGCTTCAGCTCTTTGACAACTCTCTGAGTGGTGGCATTCCTCAGGAACTTGGACTTTACGGCAAACTCTGGGTCATTGATTTCTCGCACAACAACCTCACAGGAAGAATACCAGATCATCTCTGTCATAATTCCAATTTGATTTTATTGAATCTGGACTTTAACAAGCTGAATGGAAACATTCCCGCTGGGATACTCGACTGTAGCTCATTGATGCAACTTCGTCTCGTTGGCAATAGGCTCAGTGGACGCTTTCCTTCTGAACTATGCAACTTGATGAATCTCTCTGCCATTGAGTTGGACCAGAATGAATTGAGTGGTCTTATCCCTCCAGATGTCAAAAAGTGCCTAAAGTTGCAAAGGCTTCACATTGCAGACAACTTATTTTCCTCTGAATTGCCCCAAGAAATTGGAAATCTCACTCAATTAGTGACTTTTAATATTTCTTCTAATCGGTTTGTTGGGAAGATTCCAATTGAGATTTTTAATTGTAAGATGCTACAACGACTTGATCTCAGCCACAATAGCTTCGTAGGTAGTTTACCGAGGGAGGTTGGATCCCTTTTGCAATTGGAGATTCTTAGGCTTTCTGAAAACAATTTGTGAGGGAATATACCAAAGTCGCTTGGAAATCTGTCTCATTTGACAGAGTTGCAGATGGGTGGCAACTCATTCACTGGTGAAATACCGAGGGAATTGGGCTTCCTCTCGAGCCTGCAGATTGCTATGAATCTCAGTTTTAACAATCTGAGTGGAAGAATACCTTCAGAGATTGGCAATCTTAACTTACTGGAAGATCTTCTGCTCAATAACAATAACCTGACTGGTGAAATTCCTTGTACATTTGACAACCTTTCTAGTTTACTGGTTTGTAACTTATCTTACAATGATCTGACCGGGCCGATACCTTCCATATCACTCTTTCAGAACATGGCTGGTAGTAGCTTCGTCGACAACGATGGACTTTGTGGTGGTACTCTTGGTGTTTGCTATGGAGATTCATCACCTGCCTTGGTTCCTTCTTTAACAAGCGGAGATGCTCTTCGAGGAAAAATTATTACCGGGATAGCTGCTGTCGTGGGTGGGGTCTCTCTCATTTTAATTGTAGTGATTTTGTACTTCATGAGACGCCCTCCGAAAACTATTGCTACCACTTTGCTTGACAAGGAAATTCCTTTTACCGATTCCGATATCTATTTTCCCCCCAAGGAGGGGTTTACTTTTCATGATCTGGTTGAGGCCACAAATAACTTTCATGATAGCTATGTTGTTGGAAAAGGTGCGTGTGGAACAGTTTACAAGGCTGAGATGCATTCCGGACCGACCATAGCTGTGAAAAAGCTGTCTTCTAACAGGGAAGGGAACAACATCGAGAACAGTTTTCGAGCTGAGATCTTAACGCTTGGAAATATTAGACATCGTAACATTGTTAAGCTTTATGGTTTTTGCTATCATCAAGGTTCAAATCTCCTCCTTTATGAATATATGGAAAAAGGTAGTTTAGGTGAGCTACTTCATGGAGCCTCATGTCACTTAGAATGGCCTATTCGATTTGCAATTGCCATTGGAGCTGCAGAGGGCCTAGCTTATTTACATCATGACTGCAAGCCAAAGATTATTCACCGGGATATCAAATCCAACAATATTCTCGTTGACGATAACTTTGAGGCCCATGTTGGTGATTTTGGTTTAGCAAAAGTGATTGATATGCCGCAATCTAAGTCCATGTCAGCAGTTGCAAGATCGTATGGATACATTGCTCCTGGTATGTTAATTCATTATGTGTTTCATTTGATCATTCTAAGTGAACTTTAGTGACAGAAGGACTTGGTCATGAAGTTCTTGGATTTGATCTATAGGTTGTTTTAACTTTTACCCTTTTTCGGATGCAGAATATGCATACACGATGAAGGTTAATGAAAAAAGTGACATATACAGCTACGGAGTGGTTTTGTTGGAGTTACTAACAGGAAAAACTCCTGTTCAGCCACTAGGCGAAGGAGGTAACCTTGTAATATGGGTAAGAAACTACATTCGCAACAATTCCATCTCCACCGAAATACTGGATGACCGGTTAGATCTACAAGACAAAACAATTGTGGATCACATGTTCACGGTGCTAAAAATTGCATTGATGTGTGCGAGCACGTCGCCGCTAGACCGGCCGTCGATGCGGGAAGTTGTGCTGATGCTGATGGAGTCCAATTCAGGAGAGACTACCAACCTTAGTTGGTTGGACGACGTTCCTCTGAAAGAGAATGCCGCGTGAGAGAAAGGATGGAAAGGCTCATTTTTTGTGGTTTTTGATGGACAGAAGCACTGGGTGATGGTTCTTGCATGCAAGGAACTTCTTCTGTATCAGGGTAGCGTGATCAGAGTGATTAACCAGTGTACAGTTGGCAATACCATTTGAAATGTAAGCATTGATCTTGTCAATAAATTAATTTAATCTCTGCTGCCAAATTCACGGAATTCAGCATTCATACGAAAGACATGGAAGTAGTGCCAGCCAATGCCATTAAGAAAGATCAACTTTCCCTGAATCCATGCCTCCACGGCACAGACCATGCTTCTCTGTTGCAAGGGCGTGGGGCGCATTCGAGTTCTTCCTTTGACATCCTCGCTGGCGCTTATATAGTTCTGAGAAAGGATCCAGGTTCGAGTAGCCAGACATATAGTTTTGCACTTTTTCTTTAAATTTGAGTTTTCCGTAAACTTTTATCTTTTTCATCAAATGCAGTATAGTATACGGATGGAATCTTCTCAACCAAATAAAAAACCCTACTTGTAATCTTTACCATACTGAATTGTGAAGATTTTCTTATTTTCGAAAGGCTTCATTTTTTTGGACAATTCAGTTTATGGAGTGAAGTTTTTTTTTTGAAGTCTCTTCCTTTATTGAAGGTTGATGGGCCTCTACTGGTGGAAGATACATGCCTGTGCTTCAATGCCCTGAATGGTCTACCAGGTCTGTCTAATTTTCCTGTTTCCTTGTTTTCTTGTTTTCTTGTATTTTGCTTTTTCCGGTGTAGATTTTCTAACTGATATTCTTCATTGCTGATATTATGCAGGACCTTACGTGTTAGTTGTGTTCTCCTCTCTCTCTCTCTCTCTCTCTCTCTCTCTCTCTCTTGGCTGTAAGTTTTAACTACAAGTGACCCCCATCTATGATGTTGCTGGGATCTGTATCCAGCCATGGGAGTTTAATGAAACGTTTTAGTGTCCTCAATCGACGTTCTCTGATGGTTTCTTAATCTTGCAGCAAGTGGTTCCTTCAGAAGATCGGCCATGAAGGTTGTGCTTATTCATGATGGCTATTGATTTTGTTGACTTTGTTGCAGGTCTGAATGATTTGCTGGTTGTTGCAGGTCTGAATACTTTGTTGGCATCCTATGAGGATAAATCGGCATACGCAATGTGTATTTTTTCCCTTTCTCTTGGGCCAACTGCTGATCCTATTACATTTGTGGGTAGAACTTGGGTACGGGCTTGCACAGTTAAAAACTGCTGTTTATCGTTTAAAGCTAATGAATCAAGAAAGTGGTTGGAATTGATACTTCGTGTCGGACAGGGGAAGATCGTGGCTGCAAGACGGCCGAACGACGTTGGCTGGGATCCCATTTTTCAACCTGATGGCTATGACCAGACGTAACTCCAGTCCTTATAGTCGTCTTTTTTTTCCTTTTCCTTTTGCTATTGTTGCCAATTCATCCCCCGTTGTAGGTATGCCGAGATGTCAAAGGAAGCAAAGAACAACATCTCTCACCGATCAAGGGCTCTTGCACTCGTCAAATCCCACTTTGCTGGAGCTGCTTACACTTTCCAGACGGATTTTGTTCAAAGTTAACGTGTTTTTATCCCAGTTACGAACCCATTTTTCTTATGTACTCTGTTACAAATTCAGAGAAAGAACACTTCTTTTCTCTTGATGCTTACAAAGATTCCACCTTTATCCAATTTTCATCAAGCAAATCGTGTGGTTCAAGGTCGGTGAGCCATACCTTGGACCATTGTGCCACTAATTGTTAGGATCGGACTCAGGAAGTTTACCCTGAGATCGGGTAACCATCCCTCTTCCGGCCATAGGGGAGATAGAGAACTAGATGAGAAGAATAAATACTGAAAATAATAGTTTATTGATAATCCATACCCAACCCTAGGGACTAGCCCCCTTTAAATAGACGACAGACTTGACCTAATAGCAAAATTACCAAATAACCAACAGACTAATAAAGGATAATAAACTAATAAAAGGAAGTCCGTAACATCACTCCCCTCCTGCGAAAAACAGCTTGTCCTCAAGCTGTTCCTTCTCAGGCTTGACGTCTGTCTCTGCATCGTCTTCACAGTAAAGCCAGTAGAGAAGCTTGCAGGTGTGGCCTCGTGAAAATGGCTCGTCACAGTTATAACATAGGCCGCGTGACCTTCGATCTGCCATCTCTTCGCGGGATATTCGTTTAAAATTACGTTGCATTGGTGATGAACCTGACTGCCCAACTGTTGGAGATTGTGAGACAGGTGTGACCAATGACACAGTGGAAGTACCCGGATTGCAGATAAAACTACGGTTATCA
>QAOC01029573.1:32368-80906 GCA_003255005.1 Begonia fuchsioides | reverse complement strand
AACTAGTAACTAGCAACTAGATTAGGGAACCCGAGCAGAATATGTGATTCAACCCGATCAGATTAGGGACAATCTGAATATGGGATTCAACACGAGCAGATTAGGGACAATCAGCAATCAGCAATCAGCAATCAGCATATGGGATTCAACCCGAGCAGAATCGAAATCGGAAATTAAACCAGAAGAAATTTTACTTAATAGAACAGCTTCAAGCTCACAACACCAGTCATCCAATAAACAACTGATAGATAGAAAGAAAAAAGGATCAAATTCAAAGAAAAACACCCACCGGGATCGAGTTAAGGGTTTCGGCGGGATCGAGGATTCGTCGGGTTAGTCGCCGGGATCGAGGATTCGTTGCACTAGTTGCAGACTCGCAGCCTCGCAGGGGTTCCGTTCCGTCGGGGGCTGGCTTCGTCAGTCGCGGCCGCGGGGTTAGGGTTTCGGCGTCGGGGACTCGGGATTTCTTCGGAACTTGGGGGTCGGGGACTCGGGGGATCGAGAATTTCGTTAAGTTTAAAGTTTTAAACGTTCGGATGGACTATCGGATCGGATCGGTTCGCTCCCAATCCGATATGCGATCCGATCCGATAATCAATCCGAACATCGGATCAAAACAAAAAAAACTCACCGATTACCTTTGCCCGATCCGACCGAATCCGATCCAATCCGATCGGATCGTCGGATTGGGTCGGATCCGCCCACCCCTAGTCGCAACGTGACACCTTGGGTGGTAGCCGCCTGGCACCCACCCTGGTACAACAGCTATTCTTCACACTATCAGGAATTTGAGTGCATGAGACAAGAAATGGAAGATATTATATTCCAGCATAGCATTGATATTGTGTTTTCTGGTCACGTAAGAGCATATTATTTTTCTCAGACCTGATGATTTTGTTAAAGAGCAAAGATCACGGTGGTGTAGTTTAATGTTGGTTGCAGGTGCATGCCTATGAGAGGATGAACAGAGATGGTGGAAATATCGAGGAAGTGGATGTAGATCATGCCGACGATCCCAGAAAGTGCCCTTCTCCCAAGGACAACATACCCGAATACGGAGGGAAGTGCAACATTAGTTTCTCTTCTCCCCATGCAAAGGGGAAGTTTTGCTGGGACAGACAACCAGAATGGAGTGCTTTTAGAGAAAGCAGCTTTGGGCATGGAATCCTCGAGGCAACGTGTCACGACCAGAAGTAGGGCCAAAACTGAAAACGTCAGGCCAGTTGACCAAATCCACCAAAGTAGACTCGGGCTGACCCAAAGACTAAAAAACAGAACAACCCAATCCACAAATCCTAGGACCAAATAAAAATGTTAATCTACAACATAATAATAATTTACGTAAAAGTGCTTAATTATACAAGCTAAACCATAACATTCGAAATTGCAATACAACTATGAAGAAAATACAACTTAAACTAGTCTTCATAGCATATTCACATCATCCAGCAACAACTACAAGCAAAAACTAATCACCTGGATGTGGAGAGTCGTTGGGGTGGGTGACTAACTCAGTGAGCAGTTTATATTTAATGCATTATAATTTAAAACACGATTTTTATCTTTTTAAAGAAACATGTTTAAATGCATGATGATGTATGAATTATAAAATCAATAAAATCATACTCTTTATTCAATTTAAAACATGGCTTTTCAAGCCCATGTGAGGTACTTACAAAACCGTCACATACATAGATGACTATACAACAAATCATCCTCACAGTAATAACAATAAATCAGCCTTAGTGAAAAATGAGTGTCACTCAAGGACAACTCCGCGACAACATAAGAAAGACGAGGAACACAAAGTCCGACATCTCATGAGGTAGAAGAACCAATGGTCGTCCAAAGACTAGCTCATCGACCCACGAGGTCAGTCTCGAGGACTACCTACTCGTGGCACACGAGGTCAGTCACGAAGACTACCTGTCGTGTAAACATATCTTGGCCAGTATACTTTAGAAGTTCTCTGGCCGCAAAAGAGCAAAACTTGCCCCTGTTCCTCATACTTTAGGAGTTCTCTAGCCTCCAAAGAGCATGCTTGCCACTGTTACCTATACTTTAAGAGTTCTTTGGCCCCCAATGAGCATTACATGTCCCTATTACTCAAACTCAACAACAACAATATAATCTAACGTCACTTTTGCATACAACATTACAAAGTAATCAAAAGATATACTGTCACCAATGTGAACACAACACCAATAAAAAATCATGAGTAAAATTACATATACATACAAAACAGACGTGCTAACAACCAAGCCCATCACATTTAATCAGTGTCAATCCACCAAAATAACATTATCAAATCATTTAATAACAATGCATGAAACAATAAACTACTTACTTTTTACTACGCGATTTACCATTTTTCGGCTTTTTAGCCTCCTCCGGGAAAGTCTCTAATTCCAAAAAGTCCTATGAATCGTCCCATAAATATCAAATTAGGGATCGAGAGGAAAAAAAATATGAAAAACGACTGAAAAATGGGTCAAATCGGACCCGGAACCGTTCTGGTTGGTTTGGGTCTGAACCGGTTCGGGTTTGGGTTCGGTCGGTCAAATCGGTTTGGTTTGATCAAATCGTATCGGTTTCAGACCAATTTGGGTTGACCCATTGGGCCAGACCCGGGTCAAGCCTAAACCCGGTTTGGCTTGTCGGCTACCGAACCGCCGCTCCGACGCGGCTCGTCTGACCTCGACAAACTTTATATCAAAACACTCGTCTCGACAAGACAAACACAAAGGTACCAAGAATCGCGAGAAAAACCGCTGTTTTAAAAACCGATATCAAAACGTTCAACCGGCGGTTTTTCTCCGATTACTCTCAAAATACGGGCTTACCTTCAAAGATTTTTGCACAAACTTCTTTCTCTCATGAAGACGAACATATAGATGCTTGAATCGTCGAATTTAGTGGACGGACGAAGAAAATCGCTCAAACCCTAAACGGTTTCTCTATCGGACGACTCAGGTACGTGTTGATTTCTCTCTCTCCGGTTTTCATCATCTTCTTCTTATTATATATAATATAAATAATATATATTATATTATAATTAAATAATATAATATAATATAATATTATTATATTATAAAAATCGATCGAATAACGGTTAAATTTCTGATTCAATCTTCTCGGCTTTCTCGTCAACTATTCGAAATAACTATGTTTCCACATAACCGGAAAAATTGACTTAATCTTAAACGTCCAAAATTTACGATTTGAAAATCAACGATTCGATCGAAATTCAAATCCTTGACCGAGAATATTCAACGTTACACGTAACGAAACTTGACAAATTACTAGTAAAAAATTCAACATACGACTAGTCAATAAACGCGACAAATTTACACAAATTTTTACACATTAATTTTTACCGTCTTTACACAATGATTCTTCCATCTTGCCCATAACCTATTCCTGGATCTCACTTCCATTTTGAAAATCTAGAATTTTTAATCCGCAGGTGGTGAATTCTAGGGGAGATGGCACAGAAATCAAGATGCTTATGAAGGAGAAAGCGTTGGGGGTGAGATATACATAGTTAGGCAGCCCGAACGGTGCTCTAGAAAACCATGGTTTAAACGCATAACCCATTGAATCGAGGCTTTGACAAGTTTACTGTAAAATGGAAGCAGTTTGAAGCGAATAATTCATTTAAATAAAAAAAAGACAAGCGTATGATACAACATGATTGTAGCTTATACGGATTAAGACCAACCTCTAAATTAGGACTGGGCAAACCCGCCCCGACCCGCGGGTAATTACCTGACCCACCATGTACGGGTCGAGTCGGGTCGGGTAACATGTAAAATATTTTAAAAACCTTTAAAATTACGGGTTAGAATCGAGTTAGGGTAATTACCCAACCCGACCCGCATGACCCGAATTTATCCGCTCCCTTCTGGGCAGCAGAGTTTATCTTTCTGACCTAAACCCGAATCTGAGGAAAGTCCCTTTTTCTCAGATTTGTTCGTTTCCAAATTTGTGGTTCTTGGTCGATTCTCTTTCTTGCCGGAAGATTTGGGTGTTTGCTGTTGTCGCCACTGGAACTGCCGGCGCTCCTGTCAAGAGAAGGGTGACCTTTCTCGCTAATTCTATTTTTCTGTTTTCGTTCGTAAAGAGAAAATATTGTTTCTTAGGTGTTTTTATTGCTGTTTTAGTTTTGGTGTTGGTAGTACAATACGATTTTTGTATTATTCTTCTTCTTCTTCTTCTGATTGTGCATTCTTTAGTGTGCTTGAAACTGGAATTTGGGCGTTGTTTCGTTCTAGAGAAAATATTGTTTCTCTAGAAAATATTGTTTCTATTTTTTTGGTGAAATATTGAATTATTTGGTAGCTTGCTCGTCAACTTATTTTTTATTCGTTATATTGTCTACTGGGAAGTGTTAAAGTATTGCATCTGTCTGCTTGCGTTACAGATTCCTTCAATTGAACTAGAAAACTCTGTTGAGTTCAATTATTTGGAGGTCGACTTAAGCGACATAGTTGTAGTCACAACATTGTTTGCTGCAATACAAGAAACTCACCAAATTCCAGAGAAACAATTCTTACTATATATCCCAGCCAAATGAAAAAGAAAAAATATTAATAAGAAAAGACAATAAATTAACAGAAGAGAAACAACAGAAGCATAAAGAAGCAGAAAGAAGAGTAAAATTAGAGAGAAAAGCCGTAAAGGAGATGATGATAGAATACAGGAGATTCTGAGAAGATATGTGTCGGTGCCAGATTTTGCACGGCCATGAACCCAAGTCCTCCATGGTTAAATGGTCATTTCTTTCATGGTCGTGTAGCACATAATAAACCGTTGGCTCTATCACGAAAGTTCTTGGTTTTCTTCTGCTCGTTGTTTGATTCAAGTTCGACCTTCTTTTATTATATTCTATGTTGGTTGTTTGTTTCCTATCATTTAATAGACAAGTAAATTGACCTTCTTTTTTCTTTTGTAGGATGACAAGTACATCGAGAACTGGAACCGATACAAATGTTGCAACAAAGAAAAGAACTTTGAGATCTACGGTTTGAGAACATTATTCATTGATTGATACTTCTTCTGAGGATCCTAAAGCAGAGTGCAAATATTGTGGTGCAGTTTACGGTTGTCATTCAAGGAAGTATGGTACATCAAACTTGTCAAGACATTTGTCATCATGCAAAAAATATTTATCTACCCAAGGTGCTAAGCAGAAGAAGTTGGTATTTCCGACGAAGAAAGATGCAGAAAGCTTCTCACCCAACGCCTATTTTTTTTCTCAAGAAGGTAGACGTGAAGTAATAGTAAAAATGTTGATCAAAGATGAACTATCTCTCAGATTAGTAGAATCAGATAGCTTCAAGGAAGCATTCAGAAATTTTCAACCGTCTTTTGTTATGCCTTCTCGGAGAACTATTGCAAGGGATATGAAGTTATTATACAAGAAAGAGATAACACAACTAAAAGACTTTCTACAGAATAGTAAGCAAAGAATTTGTCTGACCACAGATTGTTGGACTTCCAGTCAAACCATAAACTATATGGTTTTGACTGGACATTTCATTGATAGTAATTGGACGTTACATAAACGAATTTTAAACTTTTTTCAGATTAACGACCACAGAGGCGAGACAATTGGAAAGATGATTGAGACGTGTTTGCATGAATGAGGGATTGTGAATGTCTACACGATCACCGTAGATAATGCATCCTCGAATAGCGTGGCTATTTCTTATTTGATGAGAATTTTGAAGCAATGGAAATGAGTGGTTTTGAATGGAAAATGCCTTCACGTAAGATGTTTTGCACACATTATTAACTTAATTGTTAATGACGGCCTGAAAGAACATCAACCTGCCATTAAACGAATTCAAAAGGCTGTTAAATATATTCCATCTTCACCTGGACGATTACAACAGTTTAAAAGTTGCATAGAGTTGATGAAAATCACCTACACGGGTAATGTTATGAGTGACACTCCGACTAGGTGGAATTCTACTTTTCTGATGTTAGATCCTGCAGAAAAATATGAGAAGGCATTTGAAAAACTTCGTGAGACTGATATTCAGTATTTAATGTCTTTTGGTGAAGAAGGGCCTCCGAGCGAAGATGATTAGACAACAATTCGAGAATTTTGTAAGTTTTTTAAAGGTTTTTTTTATGCAACATTGACAGTTTCTGCCTCTCTTCATGTGACTTCGAATGTTTATATCAGGGAAGTGTATAAGTTGAAGTTAACAATCGACGCTTATGCTAACAGTGATAATGAGTTGTTGAAAACTATGACTTTATGCAAGTGAAATTCAAAAAGTACTAGGACGACTTTGATATGATGAATGCCCTCATGTTTGTTGCTCTTCTACTAGATCCAAGGTGCAAACAAATCATGCTAAGACATTGTATTTCACTACTGTTAGATGACAGCCGAGTTGATGAGTTTTCACTAAAGATTGAGACTGTCCTACACCGCCTATAATTGGAATATAAAAGCGATAATGGAAGTGCAACAATATCTACCCAGACTTCAAGAAAGTCATCTAGTGCTACTAATATATTATTTTCTTCGCTTTACAAATCAGCACCTGATTCTGGGGATAGTAGTAGGATGTCGGAGATTGAGGAGTATTTAAACGAAAAAGTAGTAACGTACTCTGAGGATTTTGATGTTCTATCGTGGTGGAAGATGAATTCTGTTAGATATCTTATTTTGAGTGTAATAGCGAAGGGTGTGTTGATTACGCCTATTTCTACTGTTGCATCGGAGTCCGCATTTAGTTGCGGTGGTCGGGTTGTTCACTCTTTTCGAACTTCTCTCTTACTGAAGATAGTAGAAGCTCTAATATGCACTCAAAGTTAGCTGCGTTCCGAATCTCCAAGTTCCTGGAATAGCGAGGCAAATGAACATTATAACACAATTGATGAAGGTACATTATTTTTTTATCTCATAAATTAACTCATTACTCTTATTAAAATTTAAATATAACATTTTTGATTTTCTATTATGTTTTTTTTTTCAGAAATTGTTGATAGTTTTGCAGAGCTTAGTATTGACATTGACTCACCGACTGTGAACTTAGCTGAAGACGACAACCTTACCGATGATTATTGAATAGATTTCAGGTAATGTTGTCTTTGATTGTTTGGTAGAATATAAAACATATAATGATGTGTTAGAATGATGTTGTAAACGGTCGATTGATGGATAGTTTCTTTATATTGATGTAATATATATGTATTATCGATCAATGGATTTTAGCATGCTGAATGATATTTTATATCTGGATGAATTTAATTTGATTTAATGTTGATGACCCGATAATCCGATCCTATTGACCCAATAAAAATATGGTCGGGTCGGATCAGGTCGGGTTCGGGCAATCTATCAATCATAACCCGATAGAGTAATTTTTTTTCTCTTATAGGGTTAGGGTCGGGTAAAAATTTTCTCAAACCCGACCCGACCCACGCCCAACCCTACTCTAAACTATGAACGGGAGCTGTCAAAGATTCCATCTTTCTGCACGTCGATTTTGCAGTGATCTCATCCCAGTTGACAACGCAGTACAAACAGCAGATCAGGTTTGAAGGTGAGCCAGCGCATCTCTCAAGACCGGACATTTACCAAAGCCCAAAGAATGACGCTAAAAAACTTGCTTAGTACCCATAAAAAAGCCAAGTGTAGGCTCCTCCATCTGTAGACTTGATTGCCACGTAGGTCGACGGAGGATGCGGTGGAAACAAAGGCTGCAACGGAGACAAGGGTGAGAGCAAAGAAGCGATGGTGGGTTGGTAAGAAGAGAATGGCTTCCATACTAGGTCTTCGGTGTCAGTGAAAGCAGGGGGCCACTGGGAATCAATTGAGACTGACTTGAAGGGGCATGGGGTAGGCGAGAGTCGGGCAGGACGAAGAATGAGAGAGAAGTAGGCTCGGACACTACTGCCCACTGGGCCTTAAATTTCATCATTTAAAGAAACACGTTGACATCTTATACCACCGGGGTTTGGCAAATGGCAACGGGGATGGTGCAGAATAAATATCTGGAAATCCGGTTGACAGATGACTTCATCAAACCTATTGAATGCATCAAATAAATAGGCTGCGTTTGGCCAGGAAATAAATTAAAACTTCTACTATGACGGGTGTGCCCAGCTAAGCTCATCCAAAAACTTTCCTTTCTGCAGCTTCTTCCATCTCTGACCAAACGCACTCCAGCCTTCCGTTTCTTGTGTTTCCATGTTTCAGGGTTTGTCTTGTTGGGTAAATCAGTTCACGTTCCAAACCAAATTACACGTGCCAGGCTGCTCCTAAGTTGTTGGGACTTGGGAGGGGCTCTTCCTCTTCTGCGAGCTATTGGCTTTACACGTGATGCCCCATCAACCCTCTACTTCCACCCTCCTCCTGGCTCCTCTATATAACCTATGAACTCCCCACGGCGACGACTCCACCCATTTCCAAAAATCTCTAATCACCCACTCCTCCTGCCCACTAAAACTTTCTTTTCTGTTTCTTCCTCCTGCATCACCCGAGCTATCATGGTGACCGTTGAAGAGATTCGCCGGGCTCAGCGTGCCGAGGGACCTGCCACCGTCTTGGCCATCGGCACTGCAACGCCCCCAAACTGCGTCGACCAAAATACTTACCCTGATTACTACTTTCGCATCACCAACAGCGAGCACAAAACCGAGCTCAAAGAGAAATTCAGGCGCATGTGTATGACCCAACTTGACTTTTTTTTCCCTTTTTTTTCGTTGTATATTGAGAAGGTGGTGCTTGGATGCCACTGCAAATGGAAGGAAATATCGATGAGAAGCCTGGTTTCTTAATTTGCAGGCGAGAAATCAATGATCAAGAAGCGTTACATGTATTTGACAGAGGAGATATTGAAGGATAATCCTCAAGTTTGTGCTTACGAGGCCCCCTCGCTGGACGCCAGGCAAGACATGGTGGTGGTCGAAGTGCCAAAGCTGGGTAAAGAAGCAGCTGCCAAGGCTATCAAAGAATGGGGCCAACCCAAATCAAAAATCACCCACGTCGTCTTCTGCACTACCAGCGGCGTCGACATGCCCGGAGCGGACTACCAACTCACCAAGCTCCTCGGCCTTCGCCCATCCGTCAAGCGCCTCATGATGTACCAGCAAGGCTGCTTCGCTGGCGGCACTGTTCTCCGAATTGCCAAGGATTTAGCCGAGAATAACAAGGGTGCTCGCGTCCTCGTAGTCTGCTCAGAGATCACCGCAGTGACTTTCCGTGGGCCGAGCGATACTCACCTCGACAGTCTTGTCGGACAAGCGTTGTTCGGAGACGGTGCAGCCGCCATTATAATTGGTGCAGACCCAGTGGCATCAGTGGAGAAGCCATTGTTCGAGCTAGTCTCCGCCGCTCAAACCATTCTTCCAGACAGCGACGGAGCGATCGACGGGCATTTACGGGAGGTGGGGCTGACGTTTCACCTCCTCAAGGACGTCCCCGGCCTCATTTCCAAGAACATCGAGAAAAGCCTGGTGGAGGCCTTCAAGCCATTGGGTATCTCGGACTGGAACTCCCTCTTCTGGATAGCCCACCCCGGGGGTCCAGCGATTTTGGACCAAGTGGAAGCGAAACTGAACCTGGAGCCAGAAAAGCTCCGATCCACCAGACACGTTCTGGGAGAGTTCGGAAACATGTCAAGCGCCTGCGTGCTGTTTATTCTGGACGAGATGCGGAGGAAGTCCAAGGAAGATGGGCTGAAGACGACGGGGGAAGGGCTGGAGTGGGGCGTGCTATTTGGGTTCGGGCCAGGTCTGACAGTGGAGACAGTTGTGCTCCACAGCGTGGCAGCCTGTAGCCTGCCTATTTATCCTTCGTAATTTTTGGTGTTGTTTCATGCTGTAGATTGTGTTTACTATTTGTGAGACCGGACCCTGTGGATCTATGTTGTTACTGTCGATTTCATAATATGAATAAGCGGTCTTTAATGAACATGGGAGCATGTTTTTCCGCGCAGTTGTGTGATTGGATCAAGAAAGGAAAACGCTTTCGATTTATTTAATGAATCAATTGATGCTGCGTAATGGGTGTTGTTGCTCCGTTGTTGTTTCGAAGCCAATGATCCATTCGTACAAGAAATGATGAAAATTTGCCTTGTTGCTGCTGTCTTTCCAGTGTTTATTATATGATAACTCGACTCGGCTCATGCTTTGACCATATCTGGCGTCCTATCCCACCCAGCTGAAAAGACGAGAAGCGCCTCGGATGGCCATGTGTCGTGATCAAACGCTACATAAAAAGAGTCCCTCCAAGAACGAACGCAGACGGCTTGGCGGCCACATTCATCCTCTCCGTCTCCTCTGCTCCATCTCATTTCTCTCATTTATCTGCTTCCACTCCCTCTCGACTCAAGACCCAGCTCCGTTTCTAGAGAGACGGCCAAGGAAAGCTTATGAATTTCTCTCCTTGAAGAGAAGCAGTTAGTGTTCGTGTGTTGTGTTGTGGAAGATGAACCAGGAAGCTCCATACCACGTCATTCACAAGCTCCCTCCTGGCGATTCTCCTTATGTGCGAGCCAAACACGTCCAGGTTTTTTGCTCTCTTTTTCATTTTGTTTCACGCTTTGATTGCTGGTACTCTGTTTCTTACTCTGTCATCAATGGACGTTTCTGGCCTATTTCTCCCTATTGTTTACGCAACTGCTTGTGTTGGCTTAGCAATTCGTTTCATGAAAGAACAATTCTCCAACATCTCTTATTCCCAATCCCTCAATTTATTCAGACTGCTTCTACTTAAGTCGATGCTTCTAAAAATAATAATGAAAAACGATCTCAGTTAATATTTCCTGCTATGCGATCTTTTCATGGAAGCATCAGAACCGAACATGCTTCAGAATTGCAACTCTTCTGAACCAAACGTGCTTCCCTTCTCATTATCTGCTGTTGTCGACGCGATTAGGGATTATTTCTAATCCCCACGTCTCCTCTGTTTGCAAATTCAGTTGGTTGAGAAGGATCCTGATGCTGCCATAGTTTTGTTCTGGAAGGCAATACATGCAGGAGATAGAGTCGATAGTGCCTTAAAAGATATGGCCGTGGTTATGAAGCAACGAGACAGAGCAGAAGAAGCAATTGAAGCAATAACGTCTATGCGCCATTGCTGCTCCAAGCAAGCTCAAGAATCACTAGACAACGTGCTGATTGACTTATACAAAGTAAATGAATAGATGCACAACTTTTTCTCTGCAGGGCACATTATTAAAACATGGTTTACTCTTGTTCACAGAATAATACCGCCTCATCATGCTAAAAAAAAAATTTCTTTGGAACTTGACCAAGATCATCTATTCTAACGTGGAATAGTTTGGCAGAAATGTGGCAGAATTGATGAGCAGATAGAGCTGTTGAAGCAGAAGCTACGAATGATTAATGAAGGAGAAGCCTTCAATGGTAAGCCAACCAAGACGGCACGGTCTCATGGAAGGAAATTTCAGGTTACCATCAAGAAAGAGGCGTCGAGGATACTGGTAAAGAAATGTTTTCAAAATCAAGTGCAGAATCAAATGCTGGGTACAGCTAATGTCGTCGTTTCCTTGATGAAGGGGAACTTGGGCTGGGCTTACATGCAACAAGGAAATCACAAGGCAGCAGAAGTGGTTTATGAAAAGGCACAGGTAATCGATCCAGACGCAAACAAGGCCTGCAACTTGTGCTTTTGCCTGATCAAGCAGGCACGGTACGCAGAGGCAAGGGCCGCCCTTGGAGATGTTTTGAGGATCAAAGTTGCTGGAGCTGATGATCCCAAATCTCAACATCGTGCGGGGGAGCTGTTGCAAGAGCTGGAGCAATGTCAATCCGGAGTCTTGGCTTCCATTCCTTCGCGTCTGATCGTAGAAGATGCATTTGTGGAGGGGCTTGACCAGGTAATGAATCGTGGGACGCCGTTCAGATCGAAGAGGCTTCCAATCTTTGAAGAGATCTACCCCTTCAGAGATCAATTGGCATGTTGAGACTCATCTTTCTTCACCTCCTGGCTCCTGCAAGTGTGTTGTCTTTCTGTGATAGTTCGGTGTGAATGGAGGGCTGAGCCGGGGAGTCGTTTGCACTGTCTCGCGTTGTCAGCCTTACCATTAATTAGGAACTCTACGTGGCTCCAATCATGTATTAAACAGCATCCATGTAAGCACGTCTTAAGTCTCGAAAAGACTTAATATTCATTAGTTTTAGTGGTTAAATTACTAAGAATCTGTAATAATTTAATTAGAAATAAGTAAGATTTTTAAAGATAATGATGTAGCGATGTCACAGCATCAGTAATGCTGTTTTTACGAGATTTTATTCGATATTTCATATACTTTGTATTATCACAAGATTTTTGTTTCCATGCAATTGCAGATATTATTGAAGATAAAGGCTGGAAGAATCACGAAAAAGAAGGAATAATCAACTCTAAATCATATTTGGAAACAAAAATATCTTTGAAGATTTGAAAATTTTTCTTAATCTCAACTACTTTTCAAACCTATCCAAATTTTCCTCCAAATCTCAACTAACTCTCAGATCTGCTGGAGCTGCACGAAATATACTTAAAGAAAGGTGAACACCACGAATTGCGTGTTTAGAATTGGAGAACGGGATTCACGATCAAGCTTCGGGCGTAAATCCGAAGAAGAGGTTCACGACGACGATCACGGCGACGGGGGAACGAGGCTGTGAGAACAACGAATTTCGACCGCGAGGACAAAAATTCTCTCCATTTGCTTTTAGTTTTAATTTTCGTAAATTATATTAACTCTTGATAGTTAGTATAGAACTATTTCGTTTGAGTTAAAATTAGGATTTTTCATACATTGATTTGCTTAATGAAATTGCATGCTATATTTTAGAACTCGTTTTAATAAATGTTTAAATATCTTTGCTTTGCTGTGATTATCCCTCGAACAATCATGACAATACGCCATTGCGTGTTTGCTAAGTGTTAAACCTGAAAATTATTGCTTTGCATTGATATCATTTAGGGCAACACGACAATACGCTCTTGCGTGTTGCTAAGACGTGTATTAAAACCATTAGGTGGTTAAATCGAGTGACACGGTTTAGCTAGGAGTGTTTTCATCATATTCATTCCAACCTATTGCGGTCAAATCGAACTTGTTCTTAAACCCAACCATAGAGACAACACCAGTCCCAGTTTATTAGTGTTCGGACCGGAACTAACTGATGCTGTGACTAATGCCGCAACACCCACCGAGAGCAGTTCAAGTAAATCAATTTACGGAAAGTCATAGTCGAGATTCTTACGGATTCTCAATTCGACCACCAACTTTAATCTTCTGCTTAATCTAGGTTATTAATTAGATACTTTAATAAATATAAAAATCAAACTTTTAATGTTATTATTTATTCTTTACGATACTTTGCAATTTATTCTTTAAATTAGAGATTTGACTTGTCTTCGTAGGATCGATATTTTTATTACTACATTACGATACGTGCACTTGCGTTTTAACAATTACATTTTCAAGAGTCAACACACAAGTGATATCATTAGTTTATGACCGGCAGTATTACAAGTATTCACATATAGAACCGGCAAGCAGTAAGCAGTATGAACCATAAGCTGCCCATAATGAGTTGCATTATTATCGTACGCGGTCATTTCAAACGAGTTTCACTTTGAGGATCCTTCTTAATGAAGGGCTGGGAGGAGCTGTCTCTGTCGCAGAAACTCTCCAAGGAATGCACCTTCCACCCACCATCTTCCCACGTTGTGATGTATACTTCCGGTATGAAGGCCACTTTGTGGAAGTCGCCCCCATTTTCACCCGGATGAAGGGCCTTGATCAATTCCACCGGCATGTCAAAAAACTCCAGCACTTTCAGCTTCCTCAGATGCTCTATCCCCGATGGCACTGCCCACAGCAGTTTACACCTCTGGATGATCACCTTCTCCACGCACGCCATTGCTCCTTCCTCCACTCTCAGATTCCGAAGCTCATCGAAACCGTCGATGGCTAGAAACTTGAGTTTCTTAAAGCCTCCAGACTTGAAACTCAGCGTGTTCCCGTCGCACACCTGGAGCAGCTCTAGATGGACTAGATTCGGCAAATGCTGCAGGAACACGAGCGGATCATCCTTCAAGCGACTCCATTTTAGATGCAATCTGACAAGGCTGTGAAGAGAATGGATCCAGCGAGGTAGGCTCTCTAGTCTCCCTCTCAAGTAGAGCCTCTGAATCAATAGTGGTGGCGCGGAGAGGTGCTGCAGATCAATTATCTCATTCTCCTCTATTGCAGTTATGGAGAGTGCTCGAAGGCTGATCAGTTTCTCAATTGTTGAGCACACCCTTTTTCCATCTTCCTTTCTCAGCTTTAAAATTCCCAATCTCCTGAGCTGGATTAGCTTCCCCACCTCCCTCATGATGGCCTCGCCATTTTGGTCTGCTTCGATGAAACAGAGCTTCTGAAGGGACCTCAAAGCTCCTATATTAGGGGGGGCAATGAAGCCATATTTGGGGTGAAAATGAAGAAAGGATTCGTACTCAACGCGATATATGAGAATGTGGCGTAGCCTTTGGAGCTTCAAGATCTCAACTGGGAGCTCCGAGACGCAGGAATGTTTGAGGTCCAGCGTCTCCATGAACTGAAATTTACCTATAAAGCTTGGAATGGTCTTCACCCTCGTATTCCTCAAGCTCAAGTACTTGAGATAGTACAAGTCAGCCAGTTCAGGGGGAAACTTTTTTAGGGGTAAATTCTGCAGGTCTAGCACATTAAGCAGCCTAAAACCCCCGGGAAACAATTTATTCACGCGTGGCTTTTCGGCCACTCCAAACATAAACAAGGACCTGAGTTGAGACACAGACCTGTTTTGCTGCACATTTTGCAGCGTGTAATGTATGGATAAGCGCCGAATCTTTTCTGGCCATGGCGCATTCTGCTCTCTGGCCGATGTCGCAAAGTTTTGGTCCCTCGACTTTGAGATTATTGTCTCCCGCAGCAGATCGTGAACTCGGCATGTTTTCACTCTCCCGTCTGCGGTTGTTCTTGCCACTTGCATCAAACTTCTGCTCAAGAGCTGATTGAAGTAGTCTTCCGCCACTTCTTCCAGAGTCTTTCCTTCTTTGGCGTCGATGAATCCCTCGGCTATCCACAGTCGAATGAGTCTCGCGTGCTCTATCAGGTGGTCCTCGGGAAAGATACTGAGGTACAGAAAACAAGATTTCAAATAGTAAGGCAAGTCGTTGAAACTGAGGGAGAGTACTTTCTTCAAATCTTTGAGCTTGTCGTTGCCTTCAATCTCAGAGCCGAGACTCCGGCCCACCATCTCCCACTCGTCAATCCTCCGCTTGCTTTTCGTAGCTAAAACGCCACTGATCGCAACTATAGCAAGCGGCAATCCCTCGCATTTTCTTAATATAGATTTACAAATGTCCTCCAAATAAGAAGGGCATAAATTGCCTTTGAATGTTCTTCTGCAGAAAAGCTCCCATGATTCTTGGGGTGGTAGGGGCTCCAAATTGTAAACTTTACCGAAGGAATCGACCCCCGAGGTGAAAGCTATGTCAGAATTTCGCGTGGTGATCATTATTTTGCTGCCATTTCCATTGTTAGGCAGAGAGTATTTCACAGCATCCCATTCGTACAAGTGCCATATGTCATCCAGGACGACCAAGTACCTTTTTCTGCTTAGCAAGTCCTTGATTGTCTCTTTGAGTCTCTGTCGGTCCATGTCCTCTAGTTCTTCTGGAAGTGGTCTCCTTATTACTCTGTAGAGCTGTCGAATCATGTCTCTCAAGAGTTCCTGTTCCTTGAAAGATTGAGAAACTGTGATCCAGGCGTGAATTTTGAAGTGTTTTTTCACTTCTGGATCATCGTATACCTGCTTTGCCAAGGTGGTCTTCCCCATGCCTCCCATTCCAGGCAAAGAAATCACTTCTCGTCCAGAGCCCACGTTGACAAGCCACTTGATCAGCTGTTCTTTGGGCTTTTCGATGCCAACGAGATTCGATTTGTCCAGGAGAAGGGCGTCTCCCCGGCTGTCCTGCCACACGTTGCCTGCACCGTTGGAGACGCAGTCCTGTTCCGCCTTCTTTAGTTTGTCCTTGAGTCGGCGTAGATCTTTCGAAATGTCTCGAATTCTGGAGTTGATTCCTTGTAAATCCCAGGTGATTCGATAACGCGCTTTAATGTTCTTAATGCAGCAAGATAGTCTACGGAGGGGAGCGTTGGTCTCGTCTCCATGGTCATGTGCTTGGAGAAGTAAAAGCTCGTCGAGAACGTCTTCAGCATCCTGAGCAATCTCTCTTACTTGCTTCACCCATACTTTGAGCTCCTCGTCGCCTTCCTCCCATGCGTCAGCGTCGCGCAAGAAGGCTCTCAGACGCTCCAATTCCCCTCGCAGGTACTCAAATTCTTCCCTAATGAATCTCAATGGTCGTGTCTCGTTTTCCACCAAGACTTTGAGTTTTTCCAGCAGAAAGGTCACTGCGCTCTCGGCCATTCTCTCGCCCCTTGCCTTTGCTTTCTATAGAAATGTCATTGCTAGTAGCAACTCTGAAAAGCCTAGCGTGTGTATATATAGAAAGACTGCGAAGAAGACGACTTTCTCCAAAGGCGCGTCAGCCAAGTTGGAAACTTGGGCAGGGGAAAAGATGAAGGAAACTTCATATGGATGAAGAGAAACTGCCAAGAAAATGTGCTTTTCCAGGAATTACGTGGCTGCTCCATCCGAAAGCAAATGAACTCTTTCAACTGTTCTAGCATTACCTTGGCATGATGCAATGTCCTTTTCCTCTGATGTCATTGCTTGTGTATGCCGCTCCTGAGATGGCCTAGTGTTAGTTCATTGGATGGCATTTTCCCTGTTCAACTGCTGGGAAGCTTCTCTGTTGTGTATAGAAACTTCTTTAAGCGTGAAACTTCCCCAGAATTTCCACGTCCTTTCGAAACAAAGGATTGCTCTTTTGTTTCCAAGGCTTACTGCTTGCTCAACCTCTTCTAAACCCGGACTCCAAATTTTAATGGGTGTCAGAAACTCAACCAGCTGAGGCGTTTTTGGATATGGTCAGTCAGGTTGTAGCAAAACTCAATCTAGTGAACAATCTGTCACAATCGGATTCAAGACAGCGGACTGCTTGGTTGCGAGAGAAGCCAGGCACACCTTGATGATTAATTCAGCTATTTATGCCAATGCAATTGTAACATAACCTCGCTTGCCACCACATTCCATTAATCATACTTCTAAGGCAAGTTTTCATAAGCTCTGTGACATTATTCACATGATCACGTTGATTATTTTATAATTATGACCAATGAACAAATTTGCACTGAACAAATCACAAGGACGCTAAAATTTTGAACTAAGGTCGACAGGTGAACTGATCAAACTACACAAGAACAAAACTCAAACGTTAGGATTCAAAGAGATGCATAAGTGCAGTTTTATATGTACAATTTTCTGCTAAAACATTCTACCTCTGGTAGCAAAAATAATGCCACAATGAACCCATCAAGTGTCTCTCCACAGCACGCTCACTTTCTACAACTTGCACTACAATAACTACAACAACACTAGAGCGGTGGAATTATTGAAGTAAATATCCAATGATAAGTGACCACGCGCCAAGTGTCCAATCATACGTTACTCTGTCTATAAAATTTGGTGTCAAGTACTTGCTTGCCACACATGGCGCATACTCCTGTGCACAACAAAATGTATAATGCAGACATTATATGAAACGAGAGCTTCAAAACATAGTGGCGAATGTTTCTAAAAGTTATAAAGCTGTACCTCTATTCATTACTTTCAAATACAAAAAAAAAACATATTTACCCACTACTTTGTAAAGGGTAGCAACCAAGGTATCAGTATGAAAAATTCTAAACTAGATAAGATATCTTCTAATCTAATAATCTTAATTGATTAAATGATATTTACCTCAATCAAGAGAAAAATCAAGTTGGATAAAGTTTCATAAATCCTTGACATTTGGAACACGGATTTAGCATGATGCCATTCCTACAAGTGATCCCACATCGAGAATTGGAGTGCTATATGAGGCATGTGAAATCAAGTTATTCCTAAAACAAAAATTTTGTAAACACGTCTACAAGTCTGCTTCCTTTTGGGCCAATAAAATATACAAATATTTTTAATAATAGTGCGTCTTGTTTTGTTCTCGCATGTTCGATAGAATGATTAGATATTTTCCTTGTTAACACAGGAAAACAACATAGGTTTTGCTATTTGTCGCTTTAATTTTACACTATCTTATGCGCAACATCTCTGAATTCTGCTTCAGCAACGCTTTCCACCTATATTCTGTCATCTATGTTTTTCAATGTGTCTGTGATCAAAACATAAGTACATCAACCATAGGTCAGTAATCCAAATAAACATCTACATAGATTTCTATTGGTAGGTAATCAATCCTTTCATTGGACTTCTTATTAAGTACTTAAGAATCCAAAAAATTAAATCAAAATGTTCTTTGCTGGTAAATCTAAATGACTTGGGAGTTGAGTACTCCTATATTAGGTGGCGCAACACACAAAAAAAGTTCGTCTACAACTCTCTTTATCTCTGATTAATTCATTTTCAGTCAAATTGGATGATGGATTCCAGATCTTGTTCTCCATATCCAAGGTGCATTGTTTCATCTGGCAGTTTTCCTGATGCTACAAACATTGATAATCCTTATCGAATATGGGAGGATGTTTCTTTGGGATTTCCAAATTCAAAAGTTTTTGACACATTATTACTGTAGATATATTGAGCAAACACACCCCTTTTATTCCAACTCAGATACAAGTTCAGGTGTACTTGCAGAGCTCGTTCTGTTTGCATGAATTTTCAAAACTATATTTTTTTTTATCTAGATATAATTGTTCTTCGCAATTTTTGGACCGAATTGTTTTGACTCAAGTGACAATCACTTTTTCACAGACTCTAATTTTTCATCTAGATAAAATTTTTCTTAGAAATTTTCGGACAAAATTGTCTTGACTCGAGTAACGAATAAAGAAAACAACACTTACCATTCCCAAATGGATAGACAAACAAAAGCAGTGGAAAGAAGCTTAGAGACATATATGGCAACTAAAAGTAATCAAAAGCTCACCCATTGATTTTATGGGCAATTTCAAATTCTTAAAAAAATAGGACCACTGGCTTATACAATTATAATTACCCATTGATTCAGCAATTCATTTAGTATTAACTGGAATGATTGGATCTCACTAGACCCTCATTGATTTTTCAAGATGGACTGTCACACTACACTAGCAATATCTTTCCAGTCCTAATTTCAACCTCAAGGACAATGTTGGTCTATGACCTAATGAAACAACAAGCAATTCCTCCAATTACTAAGACATATATCTAGAGAATGAAAATGCACAGAATATGGAGTCAAAGAAGTTAGGATGACTAGGCTGCTGATAAGTGGCGATTATTGTGAATAATAACTGTCCAAAAGAAGTTTAAAAATGAAAAAGAGTCGGTGGGACAGTTGAAGAATGTTTTGCTGTAATTCGAACTGTAACTTGGGAGAGGGCATTTGTGAAGTATCACCTATACTAGTAATTCTTATAGCTTTTTGTGTGAATGAAAAAAGAAGTTTGTTTCCTTTTCTATCCAGGATAATTGCAGAGTCTGTGAGTTACCTCTATGTTTAATAGTTTGAGAACTGCATCATTTTCGAACTGCATCATTTTCGAACTTGACTAAGTTCTGGAACAAATACATGTCCTAAAGATGATCATTCAAGATCATTTGAGCCATCCCATTCCTTACCTGACGAGCCCCAACCAATATGAAGATGATCACTAAATTGTGAAGCATTTTTTGAATAACTCTACCAATACTAATTAAGATTTGTTCAATTTCTAAGAAGTAGTTTATGATTCTAGGATTTGATACCATGAAAGAATTCCAGAAATATTGATGTTCATTTATGAGAAGAATCTTATGGTATTTTGTGATATAAAAACAATAAACTAGACTTTCGAGAAGTGTACTAGACGTTAGAAAGCACTATTCAAAAGAAAATCCTTCGTAAATCATTATGGACTATTCTCTCTACGTTTTACCTATAGCAAGAAAACTACTTATTTTTCTTTCGAATGCCTAAATTACCACTATAACAAAATCTCAAAAATTCATAGCTACACATTTCCATGGGCCTACCTATATCTAATTTCAAAATAATCCATACAAACCTATTAATCAATTAATTAAGATTTTCAAAAGGACAACTAACCTACCTTAAACGTACACACATTGCAAACTCGATAAAATATACCATAAGCTAAACTTTTTCAAAATTACAATTTGAATCATATCTATTCTAATCAGCGAGTATTTGTTTAAGGATCAAACTTCCAAAAGTATCAAAATTTATGGTAAAGGTGACTTAATGATCTTTATCAAGTAGCATTACTTTTGCTGTAAGCACATGTATGACAATATTTGGCATCCTGGTGTACTTGTTGCTTGCAAATAATGCACTTGGTATTCCCATAAGGAGACCATCGGCACAAAATTTATATATACAGCAAGATTAAAACAATCAAGCAACTGCAGATTTGGATGTGTAAGAAGACTATTTTTACATAAGCACAATATCGTTTAAAAAACAGTCAATACGCTTGAAATACCAAAGAAATCAACAAGGTCACTAGAGTAAGATCTGACATAAATATAATGACTCAATTGCAGAATAATTGAAAAACATTACATCCTGTAAACTGTGGAATCATTTTCTTCTGTTTATAAGAAGCGTTTTGCAAATCATACTCTGTCGACAAATCAATTTTCCCAATGGTGACGTAAGTCATGATCAGCACCAAATTTTAAAGCGTTTCAGTCATATTCAAGTTTAAGGTATTCTCTGAATGCTGTCTTATGTGAATTTCTATCCAAATCAAGCAGTCACAATGAAACCTAGAAATTAGAACGAGGACATCGAAGAAGCGAAAAGGAATAAAAATCTAAAGTCAGAACATCATGAAAGAAACAAACTGAAAAGGGAAAGAATAGACGAGAGAAGCCACGAAAAACCTTTTATTCTTGGAAAGGAGTCTGTTCTCGTTGATTTTACGTCCACCGCCTTCAGTTGTGTTGCTCGCACCTTCTTTCCATTTGTCAGGCACGATGACTTTCGACAACTTCTTCTCGCCTGCACAAAACCATAAACAGTTTGTACAAAGCTACTGGAAACGGAAGTGAGAAAATCCGAACTTCCCTAATGCGCAGTGATAAAAAAGCCCTAAACTTCAAAGAGAGGAAATCAGAGATGGAATTCAGAGGAGACGATGAACAGAACTTACACTTCTCGCAGACCATTTTTCTCCTTGGCCCTCCTGAACGGTGCGGAAGATATTTTATAGGAGGAGCCCAAACAGAAAACCTTGGCCTACTCCAGCCGATAAATGTTACTGGGCCGGGCGTAATAAAAGTCACGTAACCAGCCTAAATAAGGAAACGTTAGAGCGTGCACGTGCGAGCAAATTTCTAGTAATAATCCTTGGACGCTTTGTTGCAGTTGAAATATATACATATTATATTGACACAAGAAGCATGCTGAGTAATCTTGGCCTGCCGACATATGAGAAATTATACGAGTCTCGTTGCTATACATGTGTTAGAGATGTCGAGACCCCTCTTGTACCAAAGTTTCATTTTTTGGCAACGCAACTGAGTATACAACACCCATTGGGTAGTGCCAATACGTTCCATGAAACCCCGCTCGAATTGAAGCATTCCATCCAGCTTTATAGTTCAGCACGATAAGCAATAATGGCTTTGGATATGATTAACTATATATGTTGTTTCCTAAATGACAAATGCTCCTCATTTAATACCTTTCTCGAAAAAAGGACACCATGACCATTGACACTACGTGGCAGATACTTTTTCAAATGACTGAAAAAAGCAGGCTGAAAAAATCAGGTTAAGAAGGTAACGATGACATATCACAATCCTAATTTCACAGGCTATTCTTGAGCATGTCTCACGCAGTCTCGTATGTGTGAGTGATTGTGTGGCGGGTTGGTCATTCTGATTCGTGGGCTTTGTTTGTTTGACGCAGAAGATAATATTGTTTCATATTTTCTCAAGGCAGGACTTGGGTTCCTCGTGCAACGAAAAATCCACAGCTATTCCACTGATGAAGCCGTTGTACTGGGAAAAAATAGCTATTCCAATGATATTCAACGCATAACGCAGCTCTGTTCGATGAAAGACCTTTTAAATTCATCAAACTTTTGTTTGATTATGTGAAAATGCACACATTCTCCGTTGAACTATCATTAGCATACTTCTCATCTGTTGAATTATTATTAATTTTTTATGAAATGTTTACACAAGTCGAATGTAGTTCTACTTTGCTTTGTCAATGCATAGTGAACTTGAGCGTCTGAAGCATGGCAGCAGACAATTTTTATCTTTAAAACGTTCTTCCGAGACTAAATAATTTTAACCTGCAGCGGAGGGACGTACATACATCTGCCAAACTTATACTGCTCTTATCCAGTTTTCTTTGCGTATGAGGACATGCTGTAGGCGCATATTTCCTGCCCCTTGTGCTTTTATAGCATATGTTGCAGGAATAGGATTCGACTTCACTAACCAAATATTTACACCTCTAAAAATGAAGGAAATACTAACATAGGAAGCAGCTTCACTCCTCAAGGTGCGCACTACTTTCATTATTGTTTCATGTTATTCGTTGCTGTTTAAGGTTAGTATAAATATTATTCATTGTTTTTTATCTACAAGACCTTGTAATCATTAGAAATAAGCAAAAATAGTACTGAGTATTATTAATCAACTACATAGTTTATCCAATAATCAAAGAGAGTTTTACATGCCTCAAATCTTTGATGAAAATATCTAAACCAATAAACCCCAACAAAGACCACCCATTACCATAAAACTCTTTCCTTTGACAATCATGCCAATGGTGTGATGAAATCTTAGCGTCTCCGCTGACTGTCGTTTTTGAGCCTGAACCTGTATATTTTGTCGATCATTTGAATTGGTTTGGCATTTGAAGTAGTCATTATTCTGCTCTTGGTTCTGAATGAGTGCTTCCACTGGTGGTGGTGGTCGCTGATTGGGTATATTCAAGTCTCCCTGGTCAAATGAGATAAATTAAAGAAGTCACGAGAGCTATACCAACGCATTCATGAACAATTGAAGAGCTTACCATGTTTTCCAAGAGAGAAACAGTTGCTTTAGATACAAATTTTGCCAATGGCTTGTACACAACCACGGGTTTACAATCTAAGGCTGTGTCAGATGACCCGTCATTTTTCGTGCACAATATTTCTGTCTGAAAATGGGACAGCATTATGAATTGAAGGAGCAGCATTAATGGCGCCTGCAAGAAGTTTCGAGAAGGATCTAAAACCATGATAAGATGGCCTTAAAGCAACTGGCATTGCAACAACTACTCCCTCCGCCTCATTCACACCCATCTGTAGAGCAATGTTCAGGATGCGATGGTTATATGGCCTCAGTTAATTTAGACGAGCTGAAAGTCCAATCATCTTATGCTAGATTTCTCTGCAATCAGAACACCCTTTGGCAGCTGAGGATGTTGAGATAGAAAGCAAGATACTGTAAAGCTGAATAATTCCTTCTTCGGCTCCAATCGTCCGCCCCAAATCGCACTTTTTCTGACATGCGAACAAGATGCAATGCAAGAAGAAATACAGATATATGAGTAGATGTGTTGAGGATTTTCGCAGCATCTCAACAGTCTTAAAGAAAAGGGGAATGTGCAGCGACAGTATCAGATAAAACTCAAGCAAAGCCACCAACTCAAAGGGTAAATAACCCTTCTGTAAATAAAAGAAGCAGATGAAAACTAATTCCAATACCTGGTCTGAGCAAGCTTAGAACTTTCTATGCTCTTGGGGAAAAAAGGCAGAATCCAAGGGTGAATTTTTCTGAAGCTGAGAGCGGGGAGGAGCTCCGCCAGAACTCATGGATAGTGCGGTTCAAACTCGTGTCTGACAGTGGACGAGAGCAGTAGCATGAAGCAGAGAGAATCCAACTATAAAGGGAATGCTTCCGACGAATTGTCGTCGCACGAAATTAATTTTTAAATTTCGAATTATTATTGCACAAAATTAATTTCAAAATTCTAGCCGTAGCACGAATTATTCTCCTTTATGACGCGCGTCCTGAAGCAGTGGCGCGTGCAGAGAATCGAGGGAGACCAGACAGTCTGAGATGAGTCCGTGGCAGAGGTTGACGATGGTTCCTCGCTTGAATGAAGATTCTTCTTTTTTTCTTCACCCACGTTAAACACCGAGAACTACTACATTCTTCGTTTCAAATTTTAAAGGTCCCAATGGCTCATGTCCCTCCCTCCCCTCCACCCAAACAGCAAGGTTGCTTGTCCTTACCCGCAGAAGGCATCCACAAATGGTTGGTAGTCTAAATGATCGTTGATAGCATTAATACGAATGGTCCGTGAACTCATTCATTGCCCTCTCTTTGATTGTCAGTTTTGATTCCACTCCAAGCCTCAATGGCCTATCCTTCTACACTAACGCCTTGATATTTCCCTTGAAGGGAAAATTTGCTGCTGATTCATTGACCATTGGCCAAATTTGTTGATATTTGTAGGGTAGCTTAATCGGTGGGAGATTTTCTGACAATTTCAATTGAATTTCATGCGACTGATTTGGCTGATGTTAAATCTAAGGATTAGTAGCTGTTCGACTCGTATTACAAGATGTGGGAGAATGCAATCGATATTTGAAATTTCAAAGCCAGGCGACAAGGTCCTCTACATAATGGTGATTTTAGGAGTCATTTTGATAATTAACTAGCCCTAAAAATAGTAAAAAAATGTTATTTCTTTTCCTCTTTTTTTCACTGTACTCGTTGCAACATCAGATTCGTGCATAAAAGTACCAACCACTCTTGTGATAACCTTTTGATGTTGTAATTAAACTTTTGAAATGATTTGGAGCCCGAACCCGACGTTGAACCAAGTAATCAAAATGCCTTGTTATTACCTTGTCATTCCTATGCCTCTATATAGCGACCGAAGTTTCCGATGATTTTTTCTTACATGTTTTCACTCGTACATACACTTGACAGCCGAAGAGGAAGATTGGCTACTCTCGGAATCCTCAAAATCCGGAACGGGTCCATTTTGACAAGTAATTAGCCCTAAAAACAGTGCAAAAAACATGCTATTTTTTTCTTCTTTTTCTTCACAGTACTCATTTCAACACCAGATTTGTACGTAAATGCACAAACAACTCTTGTGATAACCTTTTGATGTTGTAATTAAAATTTTGAAACGATTTGGAGCCCGAACCCGACGTTGAAAAAAGTTTACCTCGTGACCAAGTAATCAAAATGCATTGTTATTACATTGTCATTCCCACGTCTCTATATAGCGACCGAAGTTTTCGATGATTATTTTTTCTTACTTCTTTCCATTCGTACATACACTTGACAACCGATGAGGAAGATTGACTACTCTCGGAATGCGGAACGAGTCAATTTTTCCAAGCTACTATCCCTAAAAACAGTGCAAAAAACATGCCATTTTTTTCCTTTTTTTCTTCACAGTACTCGTTTCAACACCAGATTCGTACGTAAATGCACAAACAACTCTTGTGATAATCTTTTGATGTTGTAATTAAACTTTTGAAAGGATTTGGAGCCCGAACCCGACGTTGAAAAAAGTTTACCTGGTGACCAAGTAATCAAAATGCCTTGCTATTACCTTGTCATTCCCACACCTCTATATAACGACCGAAGTTTCTGATGATTATTTTTTCTTACATGTTTCCACTCGTACATACACTTGACAGCCGAAGAAGAAGATTGGCTCCTCTCGGAATCCGGAACGGATCTATTTTGACAAGTAACTAGCCATAAAAATAGTGAAAAAATGCCATTTTTTCTTCTTTTTCTTCACTGTACTCATTTGAACACCAGATTTGTGCGTAAATGCACTAACCACCCTTGTGATAACTTTTTTATGTTGTAATTAAACTTTTGAAACGATTTGGAGGTCGAACTCGACGTTGGAAAAAAATTACCTGGTGACCAAGTAATCAAAATGCCTTGCTATTACCTTGTCATTCCCACGCCTCTATATAGCGATCGAAGTTTTCGATGATTATTTTTTCTTACTTATTTTCACTCGTACATACACTTGACAACCGAGGAGGAAGATTGGCTCCTCTCGAAATCCGGAACTGGTCCATTTTGACAAGTAACTAGCCTTAAAAATAGTGTAAAAAACATGCCTTTTTTTTCCTTTTTTCTTCACTGTACTCGTTTCAACACCAGATTCGTGCGTAAATGCACAAACCACTCTTGTGATAATTTTTTTATGTCGTAATTAAACTTTTGAAATAATTTGGAGCTCGAACCCGACGTTGAAAAAAGTTTACTTAGTGACCAAGTAATCAAAATGCCTTACTATTACCTTGTCATTCCCACGCCTCTATATAGCGACCGAAGTTTCCGATGATTTTTTTTCTTACTTGTTTGCACTCGTACATACACTTAACAACCGAGGAGGAAGATTGACTACTCTTGAAATCCAGAACGAGTCTATTTTGACAAGCAACTAGCCCAAAAATAGTGCAAAAAATGCCATTTTTTTTTCCTTTTTTTCTTCATTGTACTCATTTAAACACCAGATTCGTGCGTAAAAGTACCAATCCCTTTTGTGAGAACTTTTTAGGTTGTAATTAAACTTTTGAAACTATTTGGAGCCCGAACCCGACGTTGAAAAAAGTTTACCTGGTGACCAAGTAATCAAAATGCCTTGCTATTACCTTGTCATTCCCACGTCTTCACATAGCGACCGAGGTTTCTGATGGTTTTTTTTTTCTTACTTGTTTCCCCTCATACGTACCCTTGACATTAGAGGACGAAGATAAACTCTTCTCGGAACCCAGAAAGTGTCCATTCAGACAATTAACTAGCCCCTAAAATTAGTGCAAAAAATATCTTTCTCTTATTTGTTCTCGTTTTAACACGAGGTTCGTTTGTAAAAGCACCAAACACTCTTGTTATAACTTTTTTATGGTGCAGTTAAACTTTTGGGATGATTTTGAGCTCAAAGCCGACGTTGAAAAAAGTTTACCTAGTGACCAAGTAATCAAAAAGCCTTGTAATTACCTTTTTTATGCTATTTGGGTGATTATTGATAGATTAACAAAGTCAGCCCATTTCTTACCGGTCAGAGTGAATTTTTCTATGGATCAGTATGCTGAATTATACGTTCAAGAGATTATAAGACTGCATGGAATTCCATCATCGATAGTATCAGATCGTGATCCAAGATTTACTTCAAAATTTTGGAAAAGTTTACATAAGGCAATGGGGACTACATTAACTTTTAGCACGACTTTTCATCCCCAAACCGATGGTCAAACCGAAAGAACAATTCAAATATTGGAAGATATGTTGCGAGCATGTGTATTGGATTTTCAAACTACATGGAGTAAGATGTTGCCACTAGTGGAGTTTGCATATAACAATAGCTACCAATCAACAATTGGTATGGCCCCGTATGAGGCACTGTATGGACGAAGATGTCGATCTACATTGTATTGGGATGAAGTTGGAGAAGCAAAGTTGTATGGTCCAGAAATTTTACAACAAACCGCTGATCAAGTGAAAGTTATTCAAGAAAGAATCAAAATAGCTCAAAACTGACAAAAACATTATGCAGATCAAAGGCGAAGAGAGCTAGAATTTGAGGAAGGCGATGAAGTATTTTTAAAGGTTTCGCCTTTTAAGGGAGTAATGCGGTTTGGAAAGAGGGGAAAGCTTATTCCACAATTTATTGGACCTTTCCCTATTACAAAGAAGTTAGGCAAAACAACTTACATGTTGAAATTGCCATCTTCTATGGCTGGAATCCACAACGTTTTTCACATCTCAATGTTAAGGAAATGTGTACGCGATACTACTCATGTGATTGAAGGTAGAAGTATTGACATCGAGCCTACTTTGACATATGAAGAAAAACCGGTAAGGATCTTGGATTCAAAAACAAAAGAATTGAGAAACAAACAAATCCCTTTGGTTAAAGTCCTATGGAGAAACTATACTATAGAGGAAGCCACGTGGGAAAGGCAACAAGACATGATGAAGAAGTATCTGGAACTTTTTGACATCTAAATTTTGAGGACAAAATTTTGTTAAGGAGGGTAGAATGTAACAACCCTCATTTATTTTAAGGATTTGCGACTTTAAGGTGAAAGCGTTTAAGATTTGTTTTTATGAATGTTGCTTAAATGTTAGAGTGTTAAGGTATTTTGGATGTTAGCAATTTAATAGGTTGAAGGTGATAAAGAAAAAATAAGGTTTAAGGGAGGTATAAGTCGGAAAAGTTAGGAAGTCTTCTAAGTGTTTTGGAACACTTTCGGTCGACCCCATCATTTAAGAGAGGTCGACACAATATAGTGTTTCGGTCGACCCCAGCATTGACAAGGGGTCGACACAATTTAGTGTTTTTATGAATGTTGCTTAAATGTTAGAGTGTTAAGGTATTTTGGATGTTAGCAATTTAATAGGTTGAAGGTGATAAAGAAAAAATAAGGTTTAAGGGAGGTATAAGTCGGAAAAGTTAGGAAGTCTTCTAAGTGTTTTGGAACACTTTCGGTCGACCCCATCATTTAAGAGAGGTCGACACAATATAGTGTTTCGGTCGACCCCAGCATTGACAAGGGGTCGACACAATTTAGTGTTTTTATGAATGTTGCTTAAATGTTAGAGTGTTAAGGTATTTTGGATGTTAGCAATTTAATAGGTTGAAGGTGATAAAGAAAAAAATAAGGTTTAAGGGAGGTATAAGTCGGAAAAATTAGGAAGTCTTCTAAGTGTTTTGGAACACTTTCGGTCGACCCCAGCATTTAAGAGAGGTCGACACAATATAGTGTTTCGGTCGACCCCAGCATTGACAAGGGGTCGACAATTTAGTGTTTTGGTCGACCCCAGCATTGACGAGGGGTCGACACAATATAGTGTTTCGGTCGACCCCAGCATTGACCAGGGGTCGACACAATTTAGTTTTTCAGTCGACCCCAGCATTAACAAGGGGTCGACACAAATGTAAGTTTCGGTCGACCCCAGGAATTTGGTGGGGTCGACACAAACGTAAGTTTTGGTCGACCCCAGGAAATTGGAGGGGTCGACACAAATGTGAGTTTGGGTCGACCCCAGGATTTAAAAAGGGTCGACACATTAATCCATGCTGTTGAAAAGTCAGCCAAAACTTGGAGAAATCTGATGGTGGACGTGAAGAAACATTGTTTTTGGTTTAATTAAAGGGATAAGAAGGCATGGTCGGCCTTTCCCCTACCAGCATGGTTCCTTCTCCCAATTTTACTTTAAGTTACACATCTTGACGAGGGGAGAGAGAGATTGAGAAAGAAAAGAAGTTCTGTGAGAGGAAAGAAGAGAGAGAAAGAAATTTATTTCAGAGGAGAAGAGAAGACTCAGAAACTCCGAGGAGATTGAAGTCCAAGGTACTCTTCTATCTTTAAGTTCAGGTTTATTGATGATAAAAAATAAGAGTATTGTTTGAATTGATGGATAGATATGAATGATTTCATGTTAATTGTCGTGAAATCGTTTAAGTATGAACAAAGTTAGAGTTTTGAAGGTTCGGTCGATATGTGTTACGATTTGGAGTTTGTTGCCTTCATAAGAGTTAAGGTAGACTCTTTTAATGATCCATAGCCGTTGGAATCACTCGATTCGGAGCTATGTAGAGAAATTTATGAATGCCGCAAGTCAGTGTACGGAAATTATGAAGAGTTTGTGTCGACCCCTTGTAGTTTGGGTCGACCGATAAGAGCACACAGTCTCTGTTTGGTCAACTTGGGTCGACCCCAGAAAGTTTATGTCGACCCAAACACTGTTTAAATAGTGAATGCCCCCTGTTTTGTCCACATAAGTCGACATACGTTAGTTTTATGAAATTGGTGTCTTATAAGAAGTTATAGTGGACTGTTTAAGGAACAATTTGACACCTTAATCATCAGAAATAGATCATTATCAAAGAAGTTATGGTTGTTTGAAGTTAATGAATAATGTTACTTGTGTTTTAGGTTTTTCAAGTGCAACAATGTATTGATCAAGTTTTCAATAAAGCTAAGGACCTAAGGTAAGTTAATGTTGCATGTGATTGGCCCTAAGGGGACTATATTACAAAGATTAGGATTTTATGATTATGAAATATGCTAGATTATTTGGGGTGTACTGCACAATACACCGACCTCAATTTATTTGAGGATATGTTTGTGTGCCTTGTATGATGAATGATCGATGTTTGGTGTTAGAATAAAGATGCATGTTTAGAACGCTTGAAATGTTGAACTTTATATTTTATTGTATGTTTACGTGTTCATGCATTCAAATTGTTCATGCATCATGGTTTTAAGTAAGATACGAAAATGATTTACATGCATGATTTTCATGATAATATGCAACGGGTCGTTGAAGGAGGAGCTCGAGTTAGACTGCCTCGAGGGAGGCCAAATGGTGTCTACTCTCTCCCGTGGTACCTTCAACGATCAAACAACGAAAGAAATGAAATGTACGTAAATAGTTATTTGTGGGGCGGGGTTGAGTTTGGCTGTCCCGAGAGGTTGGACCAAATGGTGCATACTCTCTCCTAGACGGTATTACCCACATTAACTGGACTGGTAAGTGAAAGTAAAGAAATGAAATGAAATGAACGACAATGAAATTGCATGGTTTTCAAAAAGCAGCATATGCAATGAATGTTTTATTGTTTTTGATTAACTTACTGAGCGTTAGGCTCATTAGTTAAGCTTTGTAATGTAGGAATGAATGCCTGAAGTGGGGAAGTACATCCATTGCGGAAGCTTGCGGCTGTTAGTGCTATTTTGACCAGTGGGCGGCCCATGTAAATGGAAATGTTTTGTTTGAAAACTAATGTATAATATTATGTTTAGTTTATAACTGTTTTGTAATAATTTGGTTTTTAATGTTAAAGTATAAGTATGTTTTGGATTACTTATAACGAATATAATTGATTTTGATGAAGTTAAATAAAAGTCTTCCGCTGTATTTTATCTCAAGGATTTCAAATTGATAAGTTTTACCTTAAATTGTTTAAAGAGAGTACATGTGTAAAAAAAAAAATTTAATTAAGCAACACAAAAAATCGGGCGTTACAATATGGTATCAGAGCACACCGGCTTTTAAAATCATTTCTGTACACTGCCTAACAGCACAAGCCTTCACATGGAGATACTTCATACACTGTAAGTTGTTAATGATTATGTTATTGTTTATAATTATGGGTTGCTAAATTGCTAAGGCTTAGTTCATTATGCCGAGAGGACAAGGAAGGGAAATGGAAGGCAGACATGATGCAATTAAAAAACTATATGATATAGTGGATCGTCAGGTTTAGCAATTAGAACGTTATATGGCAAGGGAAGAACAAGGAGTTTTTCGTTCGAATGTTGCTGGAGAGTTAAAAAACCAGATACGTGCGTAAAAGCACCAACAACTCTTGTTATATATTTTTTTGTTGCAATTAAACTTTTGGGACGATTTCGAGCCAGAACCTGAAGTTGAAAAAAGTTTACTTGGTGACCAAGTAATCAAAATGCCTTGCTATTACCTTGTCATTCCCACGTCTTCACATAGCGACCGAAGTTTTCGATGGTTATTTTTTCTTACTTGTTTCCCCTCATACATAGCCTTGACATCGGAGCACGAAGATTGGGTACTCTCAGAACCTAGAACGAGTCTATTCAGACAAGTAACTAGCCCCAAAAATTAGTGCAAAAAATACATTTTTTCCCTCTTTCTCTTATTTGTACTCGTTTTAACACCAGATGCTTGCGTAAAAGCACCAACCACTGTTCTTATAACTTTTTTAGGTTGCAATTAAACTTTTGGGATGATTTGGAGCCCGAACCCGACGTTGAAAAAAGTTTACTTGGTGACCAAGTAATCAAAATGCCTTGCTATTACCTTGTCATTCCCAAGTCTTTACATAGCGACCGAAGTTTCCGATGGTAATTATTTCTTACTTGTTTCCCCTCATACATACACTTGACATCGGAGGACGAAGATTGGCTCTTCTCGGAACCCAGAACGGGTCCATTCAGACAAGTAACTAGCCCCTAAAATTAGTGCAAAAAATTCCTTTTTTTCCTCTTTTTCTTCTCTGTACTCGTTTTAACACGAGGTTTGTTTGTAGAAGCACCAAGCACTCTTGTTATAACTTTTTTATGTTGCAGTTAAACTTTTGGAACGATTTGGAGCTCAAACCAGACGTTGAAAAAAGTTTACCTAGTGACCAAGTAATCAAAAAGCCTTGTAATTACCTTGTCATTCCCACGTCTTCACATAGCGACCGAAGTTTCCGATGTTTAATTTTTCTTACTTGTTTCCCCTCATATGTACACTTGACATCGGAGGACAAAGATTGGCTCCTCTCGGAACCTATAACGGGTCCATTCCTACAAGTAACTAGCTCCTAAAATTAGTGCAAAAAAATGCTTTTTTTCCCTCTTTCTCTTATTTGTAATCGTTTTAACACTAGATGCGTGTGTAAAAGCACAAACCATTCTTGTTATAAATTTTTTACGTTGCAATTAAACTTTTGGGACAATTTGAAACCTGGACCTGACGTTGAAAAAAGTTTACTTGGTAACCAAGTAATCAAAATGCCTTGATATTACCTTGTCATTCCCTAGTCTTTACATAGCGACCAAAGTTATCGATGGTTATTATTTCTTACTTGTTTCCCCTCATACATACACTTGACATCGGAGGACGAAGATTGGCTCCTCTTGGAACCCGAAACGGGTCCATTCAGACAAGTAACTAACCCCTAAAATTAGTGCAAAAAAATGCATTTTTCCCTCTTTCAATTATTTGTACTCGTTTTAACACCAGATGCGTGTGTAAAAGCACCAACCACTCTTGTTATAACTTTTTTATGTTGCAATTAAACTTTTGGGAGGATTTTGAACCCGAACCCGTCGTTGAAAAAAGTTTACTTGGTCACCAAGTAATCAAAATATCTTGCTATTACCTTGTCATTCTCATGTCGTCACATACCGACCGAAGTTTCTGATGGTTATTTTTACTTACTTGTTCCCCTCATACATACACTTGACGTCGGAGGACAAAGATTGGCTCCTCTCGGAACCCAGAACGGGTCTATTCAGAAAAGAAACTAGCCCCTAAAATTAGTGCAAAAAAATGTATTTTTTCCGTCTTTCTTTTATGTCTACTCGTTTTAACACCAGATACGAGCGTAAAAGCACCAACCACTCTTGTTATAACCTTTTTATGTTGCAATTAAACTTTTGGGACAATTTGGATCTTGAACCAGACGTTAAAAAAAGTTTACTTGTTGACCAAGTAATTAAAATGCCTTGCTATTACCTTGTCGTTCCCACGTCGTCACATAGCGACCGAAGTTTCCGATGGTTATTTTTTCTTACTTGTTTCCTCTTACACATACCATTGACATCAGAGGACGAAGATAAACTCATCTCGGAACCTTGAACGGGTCCGTTCAGATAAGTAATTAGCCCCTAAAATTAGTGCAAAAAATGAATTTTTTTCCATTTTTTTCTTATTTGTACTTGTTTTAACACCAGATGCGTACATAAAAACGTCAACCACTCTTGTTATAACCTTTTTATGTTGCAATTAAACTTTTGGGTTGATTTGGAGCCGGAACCCGACATTGAAAAAAGTTTACTTGGTGACCAAGTAATCAAAATGCCTTGCTATTACCTTGTCATTCCCACGTCTTAACATAGCGACCGAACTTTCCCATGGTTATTTTTTCTTACTTGTTTCTCCTTATACATACACTTGACATGGGAGGACAAAGATTGGCTCCTCTTGAAACCCAAAATGGGTTTATTCAGACAAGTAACTAGCCCCTAAAATTAGTGCAAAAAATACATTTTTTTCCTGTTTGTCTTATCTGTACTTGTTTTAACACCAGATACGTGCGTAAAAGCACGAACCACTCTTGTTATAACTTTTTTATGTTGTAATTAAACTTTTGGGATGATTTGGAGACAAAACCCGATGTTGAAAAAAGTTTACTTGGTGACCAAGTAATATAAATGCCTTGCTATTACCTTGTCATTTCCACGTCTTAACATAGCGACCGAAGTTTCTGATGGTTATTTTTTCTTACTTGTTTCCCCTCATACATACACTTGACATCGAAGGACGAAGATTGACTCCTTTTAGAATTCGGAACGGGTCCATTCAAAGAAGTAACTAGCCCCAAAAATTAGTGCAAAAAAATGCCTTTTTTCCCTCTTTCTCTTATTTGTACTTGTTTAAACACCAGATGCTTGCGTAAAAACACCAACCACTCTTGTCATAACTTTTTTATGTTGCAGTTAAACTTTTGGGAAAATTTGGAGCAGGAACACGACGTTGAAAAAAGTTTACTTGGTGAGCAAGTAATTAAAATGCCTTGCTATTACCTTGTCATTCCCACGTCTTCACATAGCGACCGAAGTTTCCGATGGTTATTTTTTTGTACTTGTTTCCCATCATACATACACTTGACATCGGAGGACGAAGATTGGCTCCTCTCAGAATTCGGAATGGGTCCATTCAAACAAGTAACTAGCCCAAAAAATTAGTGCAAAAACATGCCTTTTTTTCCCTCTTTCTTTTATTTGTATTTGTTTAAACACCAGATACGTGCGTAAAAGTACGAACCACTCTTGTTATAACTTTTTTATGTTGTAATTAAACTTTTGGGAAAATTTGGAGCCCGAAAGCGACGTTGAAAAAAGTTTACTTGGTGACCAAGTAATCAAAATGACTTGCTATTACCTTGTCATTCCCACGTCTTCACATAGCGACCGAAGTTTCCGATAGTTATTTTTTCTTACTTTTTTTCCCTCATACATAAACTTGACATCAGAGGACGAAGATTGGCTCTTCTTGAAATTCAGAATGGGTCCATTCAGACAAGTAACTAGCCCTGAAAATTATTGCAAAAAAATGCTTTTTTCCCTCTTTCTCTTATTTGTACTCGTTTTAACACCAGATGCAGGCGTAAAAGCACCAACCACTCTTGTTATAACTTTTTTTTGTTGCAATTAAACTTTTGGGTCGATTTGAAGCCCGAATCTGACGTTGAAAAAAGTTTACTTGGTGACCAAGTAATAAAAATGCCTTGCTATTACCTTGTCATTCCCACGTCTTCACATAGCGACCGAAGTTTTCGATGGTTATTTTTGCTTACTTGTTTCCCCTAATACATACACATGACATCTGAGGATGAAGATTGACTCCTCTTGGAACGCGGAACGAGTCTATTCAGACAAGAAACTAGGCCCTAAAATTATTGCAAAAATTATTTTTTTTCCTCTTTCTCTTATCTGTACTCGTTTTAACACCAGATACGTGCGTAAAAGCACCAACCACTCTTGTTATAATTTTTTTATGTTGCAATTTAACTTTTAAGACGATTTAGAGCACGTACCCGACGTTGAAAAAAGTTTTCTTGGTGACCAAGTAATCAAAATACTTAGCGATTACCTTGTCAATCCAACGTCTTCACATAGCAATTAAAGTTTCCGATGATTATTTTTTCTTACTTGTTTCCCTCATACATACACTTGACATCGGAGGACGAAGATTGGATGCTCTCGGAATCCAGAATGGGTCCATTCAGAAAAAAACCCAGCTCCTAAAATTAGTGCAAAAAAATGCCATTTTTTTCACTCTTTCTCTTATTTGTATTCGTTTTAACAACAGATGCCTGCGTAAAAGCACTAACTACTCTTGTTATAACTTTTTTATGTTGCAAATAAACTTTTGGGACGATTTGTAGCCCGAACCCGACGTTGAAAAAAGTTTACTTGGTGACCAAATAATCAAAATGTCTTTCTATTACCTTGTCATTCTCACGTCTTTACAAAGCGACTGATGTTTCCGATGGTTATTTTTTCTTACTTGTTTCCCCTCGTACATACACTTGACATAGGAAGACGAAGACTGGCTCCTCTCGGAACCCGGAATGGGTCCATTGAGACAAGTAACCAGCCTCTAAAATTATTGCAAAAAAATGTATTTTTTCCCTCTTTCTCATATGTGTACTCATTTTAAAACAAGATGCGTGCATAAAAGCACCAACAACTCTTGTTATAACTTTTTTATGTTGCAATTAAACTTTTTGGATGATTTCGAGCCCGAACGCGACGTTGAAAAAGGTTTACTTGGTGACCAAGTAATCAAAATGCCTTGCTATTACCTTGTTATTCCAACGTCTTCACAAAGCGACAAAGTTTCTGATGGTTATTTTTTCTTACATGTTTCCCCTCATACATACACCTGTCATCGGAGGACAAAAATTAGCTCCTCTCGGAACCCGGAACGGGTCCATTTAGACAAGTGACTAGCCCCTAAAATTAGTGGAAAAAATGCCTTTTTTCCCTCTTTCTCTTATTTGTACTCGGTGGGTAAAAGCACCAACCACTTTTGTTATAACTTTTTTATGTTTCTTTTAAAGTTTTAGGATGATTTGGAGCCCAAACCCGACGTTGAAAAAAAATTACTTTGTGGCAAAGTAATCAAAATGCCTTGCTATTACCTTGTCATTCTCACGTCTTCACAAAGCGACCGAAGTTTCTGATGATTATTTTTTCTTACTTATTTCTCCTCATACATACACTTCAAATTGGAGGACAAAGATTGACCGCTCTCGGAACTCGGAACGGGTCTATTCAGGCAAGTAACTAGCCCATAAAATTAGTGCAAAAAAATGCAATTTTTTCCCTCTTTCCCTTATCTGTACTCGTTTTAACACTAGATGCGTGCGTAAAAGAATCAACCACTGTTGTTATAATTTTTTTATGTTGCAATTAAACTGTTGGGACGATTTTGAGCCTAAACCCGACGTTGAAAAAATTTTACTTGGTGACCAACTAATCAAAATGCCTTACTATTACATTGTCATTCCCACGCCTCTATATAGCGACCAAAGTTTTCGATGATTATTTTTTCTTACTTTTTTCCCCTCATACATATACTTGACATATGAGGACGAAGATTGACACCTCTCAGAACCCAGAACGGGTCCATTCAGACAAGTAACGAGCCCCTAAAATTAGTAAAAAAAAATGCTTTTTTTCCCTCTTTCTCTTATCTATACTCGTTTTTACATCAGATACTTGCGTAAAAGCACCGACCACTCTTGTTATAACTTTTTTATTTTGCAATTAAACTTTTGGGACGATTTGGAGCCCGAATCCGATGTTGAAAAAAGATTACTTGGTGAGCAAGTAATCAAAATGCCTTTCTATTACCTTGTCATTCCCACGTCTTCACAAAGCGACTGAAGTTTCCAATTGTTATTTTTTCTTACTTAATTCCCCTCATACATACACTTGACATCGGAGGACAAAAATTGGCTCCTTTCGGAACCCAGAACGGGTCCATTCAGACAAGTAACTAGCCCCTAAAATTAGTGCCAAAAAATGCCTCTTTTCCCCTTTTCTCTTATTTGTACTCGTTTTAACGCCAGATGCGTGCATACAAGTACTAACCATTCTTGTTATAACTTTTTTATGTTGCATTTAAACTTTTGGGATGATTTGAAGCCCGAACCCGACGTTGAAAAATGTTTACTTGGTGACCCATAAATAAAAATGACTTGCTATTAGGTTGTGATTTCCACGTCTTCACATAGTGACCGATGTTTCCAATGATTATTTTTTCTTAAATGTTTTCCCTGACACATAAACTTGACATTGGAGGACGAAGATTGGCTCCTCTCGGATCTCGGGACAGGTCCATTCAGACAAGTAACTAGCCCCTCAAATTAGTGCAAAAAAATGTTTTTTTTTCCTCTTTCTCTTATCTGTACTCGTTTTAACACCATATATGTGTGTAAAAGCACCAACCACTCTTGTTATAACTTTTATATGTTGCAATTAAACTTTTGGGACGATTTGGAGCCCGAACCGGATGTTAAAAAAAGATTACTTGGTGACCAAGTAATCAAACTGTCTTGTTATTACCTTGTCATTCCCACGTCTTCACATAGCGACGGAAATTTCCGTTAGTTATTTTTTTTTACTTGTTTTCCCTCATACATACACTTGACATCGGAGGATGAAGATTGGCTCCTCTCGGAACCTGGAATGGTTCCATTAAGACAAGTAAACAGCCCCCAAAATTAGTTCAAAAAAATGTCTTTTTTCCCTCTTTCTCTTATCTGTACTCGTTTTAACACCAGATACGTCCGTAAAAGCACAACCCACTCTTGTTATAACTTTTTTATGTTGCGATTAAACTTTTGGGATGATTTGGAGCACGAAGCCGACGTTGAAAAAAGTTTACTTGGTGACAAGGTAATCAAAATGCCGTGCTATTACCTTGTTATTCTCACGCCTTCACATAGCGAAGTTTCCGATGGTTATTTTTTCTTACTTGTTTTCCCTCATACATACACTTGACATTGAAGGACGAAGATTGACTACACTCGAAACCCAGAACGGGTCCATTAAGACAAGTAACTAGCGCCTGAAATTAGTGCAAAAAAATGCCTTTTTTCCCTCTTTCTCTTTTTTGTTATCGTTTTAACACAAGTTGCTTGCGTAGAAGCACCAACCACTCTTGTTATAACTTTTCTATGTTGCAATTAAACTTTTGGGATGATTTGGAGCCCAAATCCGATGTTGAAAAAAGTTTACTTGGTTACCAAGTAATCAAAATGCCTTGTTCTTTTACTTTTTCATTTCCACGTCTTCACATAGCGACCAAAGTTTCTGATGGTTATTTTTTCTTACTTGTTTCCACTCATACATACACTTGACATCGGAGGACGAAGATTCGCTCATCTAGGAACCCAAAACGGGTCCATTTAGACAAGTAACTAGCCCCTAAAATAGTGCAAAAAATGCCTTTTTTCCATCTTTCTCTTATTTGTACTCGTTTTAACACCAGATGCGTGCGTAAAAACACAAACAACTTTTGTTATAACTTTTTTATGTTGCAATTAAACTTTTGGGACGATTTGGAGCCCGAACTTGATGTTGAAAAACGTTTACTTGGTGACCAAGTAAACAAAATGCCTTGCTAATAACTTGTCATTCCCATGTCTTCATATAGCGACCGAAGTTTCCGATGGTTATTTTTTCTTACTTGTTTCCCCTTACACATACACTTGACATCGGAGGACGACGATTAGATCCTGTCAGAAATCGGAACGGGTCTATTTAGACAAGTAACCAGCCTCTAAAATTAGTGTGAAAAAATACCTTTTTTCCCTCTTTCTCTTATCTGTAGTTGTTTTATCACCATATACGTGCGTAAACGAACCAACCACTCTTGTATAACTTTTTTATGTTGCGATTAAACTTTTAGGACGATTTGGAGCACAAAGATGACGTTGAAAAAAGTTTACTTGGTGACCAAGTAATCAAAATGCCTTGCTATTACCTTGTCGTTCCCACGCCTTCACATAGCGACCGAAGTTTATGATGGTTATGTTTTCTTACTTGTTTCCCCTCATATATCCACTTGACATCGGAGGACGAAGAGTGGCTCCACTCGGAACCCAGAACGGGTCCATTAAGACAAGTAACTAGACCCTAAAATTAGTGAAAATACATGCCTTTTTTTCTCTTTCTCTTATTTCTTATCATTTTAACACCATATGCGTTCGTAGAAGCACCAACTACTCTTGTATAACTTTTTTATGTTGCGATTAAACTTTTTGGACAATTTGGAGCACGAAGGTGACATTGAAAAAAGTTTACTTGGTGACCAAGTAATCAAAATGCCTTGCTATTACCTTATCATTCCCACGCATTCACATAGCGACCGAAGTTTCCGATGGTTATTTTTTCTTACTTGTTTCCCCTCATATATATACTTGACATCGGAAGACGAAGAGTGGCTCCACTTGGAACCCAGAACGGGTCCATTAAGACAAGTAACTAGCCACTAAAATTAGTGCAAAAAAATAAGTTTTTTTCCCTTTTTCTATTATTTATTATCGTTTTAACACCAGATGCGTGCGTAGAAGCACCAACCACTCTTGTATAACTTTTTTATGTTGCGATTAAATTTTTTGCACGATTTGGAGCATGAAGCTGACGTTGAAAAAAGTTTACTTGGTGACCAAGTAATCAAAATGCTTTGCTATTACTTTGTCATTCTAACGCCTTCATATACCGACCGAAGTTTCCGATGGTTAGTTTTTCTTACTTGTTTCCCCTTATACATACACTTGACATCGGAGGACGAAGAGTCGCTCCACTCGGAACCCAGAACGGGTCCATTAAGACAAGTAACTAGCCCCTAAAATTAGTGCAAAATATGCCTTTTTTCCCTCTTTCACTTATTTGTTATCGTTTTATCAGATGCATGAGTAGAAGCACCAAACACTCTTTTTATAACTTTTTTATGTTGCAATTAAAATTTTGGGATGATTTGAAGCCCGAACGCGACGTTGAAAAAAGTTTACTTGGTGACCAAGTAATCAAAATGCCTTGCTGTTTTACTTTGTCATTCCCACGTCTTCACATAGCGACCGAAGTTTCTGATGGTTATTTTTTCTTACTTGTTTCCCCTCATACATACACTTGACATCGGAGGACGAAGATTGGCGCCTCTCGGAACCGGGAATTGGTCTATTCAGACAAGTAACCAGCCCATAAAAAAAGTGCAAAAAATGCGTTTTTTTCCTCTTTCTCTTATTTGTACATGTTTTAACACCAGATACGTCCGTAAAAGCACCACCCTCTGTTGTTATAACTTTTTCATGTTGCAAGTAAACTTTTGGGATGATTTGGAGCCCGAAATCGACGTTGAAAAATTTTACTTAGTGACCAAGTAATTAAAATGCCTTGCTATTACGTTGTATTTTTCTTAATTGTTCCCCTCATACATAGACTTGACATTGAAGGACGAAGAGTGGCTCCTCTAGGAATCCGGAACAGGTCCATTCAGACAAGTAACTAGCCCCTCATATTAGTGCAAAAAAATGCATTTTTTTCCCTCTTTCTCTTATTTGTTATCATTTTAACACCAGAAGCGTGCGTAAAAGCACCATCCACTCTTGTTATAACTTTTTTATGTTGCAATTAAAATTTTGGGACAATTTGGAGCCCGAACCTGACGTTGAAAAAGGTTTACTTGGTGACCAAATAATCAAAATGTCTTTCTATTACCTTGTCATTCCCACGTCTTTACATAGCGACCGAAGTTTCTGATGGTTATTTTTCTTACTTATTTCCCCTCATACATACACTTGACATCGGAGGACGAAGAGTGGCTCCACTCGGCACCCAGAACGGGTCCGTTAGGACAAGTAACTAGCCCCTAAAATTAGTACAAAAATGCCCTTTTTCCCTCTTTCTCTTGATTGTTATCGTTTTAACACCAGATGCGTGCGTAGAAGCACCAATCACTCTTGTATAACTTTTCTATGTTGCGATTAAACTTTTTGGACGATTTGGAGCACGAAGCTGACGTTGAAAAAATTTTACTTGGTGACCAAGTAATCAAAATGCCTTGCTATTACCTTGTCATTCCCACGCCTTCACATAGCGAACGAAGTTTACGATGGTTATTTTTTCTTACTTGTTTCCCCTCATACATACATTTGACATCGGAGGACGAAGAGTCGCTCCACTCGGAACCCAGAACGGGTCCATTAAGACAAGTAACTAGCCCCTAAAATTAGTGCAAAAAAATTCATTTTTTTCCCTTTTTCTCTTATTTGTTATCGTTTTAACACCAGACGCGTGCGTAAATGCACCAACCACTTTTGTTATAGCTTTGAATCGAGTGATTCCAACGGCTATAAATTACTCTAAGAGTCTACTTTAACTATTATGAAGGATATAAACTCCATTTTGTGCTATATCGTGACCGAATCTCAAAAACACTAACTTTGTTCATAAATGGCTGATTCCACAACAATTAACATGAAATCATTCATATTTATCCACCAACTCAAACACTACTATCATATTATCCTTACTGAACCTAAAAGAAAACTCAGAGGATAGAAAAATTACCGAAAACTTCAGAGTTTTCCTCCTCTCCTCTAAGATATCTCACTCTTTTCTCTCTCGGAACTTCTCTCTTTCTCAACCTCACTCTTCTTTGACAAATCTCACTCTCCTTCGAGCTTAGAGCAACAAAACGGGGGAAATGGGAGAGGGTTCGTGGATGAGAGAAAGATATGGCAGCCTATGCCTTTATGTCCTTTATTAACCATAAACAATATTTTTTTCAAGTCCACCAATAAAAACTCTACATGTTTTGGCTGACCATACTTTCTTAATTAAACAAAATCAACCTTCTCCTTATGTCCACCGTTCGGATTTCCCCACGTTTTGGTTGAATTTTCAACGGCATGTATGAGAATGTGTCGACCGCACGTCTATTGTGTCGACTGAAAGTATTCCCAACGAGCAACTTGTGTCGACCGCAGGTCTATTGTGTCGACCGAACGTGTTCCCAGAGAGCAACTTGTGTCGACCGCACGTCTATTGTGTCGACCGAACATGTTCCTAGAGAGCAACTTGTGTCGACCGCACGTCTATTGTGTCGACCGAACGTGTTTCCAGAGAGCAACTTGTGTCGATCGCACGGCTATTGTGTCGACCGAACGTGTTTCCAGAGAGCAACTTGTGTTGACCGCTTCTCAATACTAGGATCGACCTAAAATACACACTCGTGTCGACCCCTACTAAAATCCTGGGTCGACCGAAAGGTTACTTTGTGTCGACCCCTCCTCGATCCTAGGGTCGACTGAAATGTCCATTTGTGTCGACCCCTCCAAATTCCTTTGGGTCGATCTAAATATACAATTGTGTCGACCCTTCCAAATTCTTGGGGTCGACCAAAACGTACAATTGTGTCAACCCCTCCAAATTCCTGGAGTCGACCGAAACTTACGTAAATGTAGTTCTTTCGTATATTTAACCCAACTCACTTCATTGCTTTACTTAAACCTAGAAACATCAAACAAACACCAATCAAACCCAAACACTTGGGCCGGTGCACAGTGTGATACACCCCAAACAGAGTATTCTCATTCTAATTATTCATAATCGTAACCCATTCACGTGTTTCTAATTTTCCAACATTCATAAAGAAATATCTTAAACACTTTCATTTTAAAATCATAAGTTCTTAAAATAATAATGAGGGTTGTTACATTCTACCCTCCTTAATAAAAATTTTATCCTCAAAATTTAGACCTTAAACATTTCTGGATACTTTTCCTTCATTTCTTGTTCTCTTTCCTAGGTGGCTTCCTCCACGTTATGATTTGCCATAGAACCTTTACCAATGGAATTTGCTTGTTCCGCAACACCTTCATCTTGGTACCCAGTATCCTTATTGGCTGCTCCTCATAACTCATAGTTGGCTCTACTTCTATTTGCTCTGCTTCGATCACTTGGGATAGATCACGAATGCATTTCCTTAACATTGACACATGAAACACATTGTGAACACCTGCCAAGTATTCTGGTAATTGCAACATATAGGCCATGTTTCCCACTCTCTTCAAAATATTAAATGGCCCAATGAATCTCAGTGCCAACTTCCCTTTTTGCCCAAACCTCATCATGCCTTTGAATGGTGAAACTTTCAAAAATACCTCATCTCCCTCCTGAAATTGTAGAGGTCTTCGTCGCAGATCCGCATAACTTTTCTGATGATCTTGGGCGGCCTTCATCCTTTGTTGTATGGTTTTTACTTGTTCCACCGTTTGTTGTATCATTTCAGGGCCATAGATTTTAATTTCTCCAACCTCATCCCAAAATAATGGAGACCTACACTTTCTTCCATACAATGCTTCAAATGGAGCCATACCAATAGTCGATTGATAACTGTTGTTATACGAAAATTCTACTAGGGGTAACAACATGCTCCATGATTTTTGAAAATCCATAACACGCGCGCAACATATCCTCAAGGATTTGAATAGTCCTCTCAGTCTGACCATCTGTTTGAGGATGAAATGCCGTGCTAAAAGCCATTTCTGTTCCCATTGCTTTGTTCAAACTCTTCGAAAATCATGAAGTAAACTTTGGATCTCTATCAGACACAATGGAAACTGGAATTCCATGTAATCTTACAATTTCTTGCAAATATAACTCAGCATACTTTTCCACGGAAAATTTTGTTCTTACCGGAATAAAATGAGCAGATTTTGTTAAACGATCAATAATTACCCAAATGCTGTCATGACCTTTAATCGTTGTTGGCAATTCGACTACAAAATCCACAGAAATATGGTCCCACTTCCATTCTGGAATCACCAACGACTTCAGCATTCCTGCGGGCCTCTGATGTTCTGCCTTTACCTGTTGGCATACAACACATGATTCAATATATTTTGCGATATCCTTTTTCATTCCCGGCCACCAAAAACACTGTTTCAAATCCTGATACATATTTGTATTTCCTGGGTGAACCAAATTTTTTGAAGAGTGAGCTTCTCTTAATATCTCATTCCTCAATTCTCTGTTACGTGGAACATACCATCGATTGCGGAATTTAAGTATCCCCTCCTTTGACAACTAAAATTCAAAAGAATTTGGCAACTGCCCTTCCATAACCTGCATATATCTCAAATCCTCTTTTTGAGCTTCCCCAATTCTGTCCAACAAATTTGGCCTTACGGTTAGAGCAGCTATCTGCACTGTTAGATTTGATATAACTTCAATGTCTACCCTTTGCAACTCATTACGAATTTCAACCAAAATTTGCATCATCTCCAACTGCACTGCTACTGACTTCCTGCTCAGTGCGTCAACTACCACATTAGCCTTTCCTGGATGATATTTAATCTCAAAATCATAATCTTTAACAAATTCCAGCCATCGCCGCTGTCTTAAATTCAGCTCTTTTTGTGTGAAAAGATATTTGAGACTCTTATGGTCCGTGAATATCTCACAATGACGTCCATATAAGTAATGTCTCCAAATATTTAGGGCGAAGACTACTGCTGCCAATTCTAGATCATGGGTAGGATAGTTCTTCTCATAATCTTTCAATTGTTGTGATGCATAAGCAATTACTTTACTTTCTTGCATCAGCACACATCCTAAACCCATCAACGACGCATCACAAAATATGAAAAAAAATATATCTTCTATTGAGAGTATTAGCACTGTTGCCGAAGTTAGCTTGTCCTTCAATAGTTAAAAGCTCTTATCACAATCCTCCGACAACCAGAACTTTATGTTTTTCCTTGTTAATCGCGTCAATGGCGTAGCAATCTTAGAAAATCCTTTAATAAATCTTCTATAGTACCCTGCTAAACCAAGAAAACTTCGCACTTCAGTTACATTCTTTGGTTGTGGCCATTCACGAACAGCTTGCACCTTTACTGGATCAACGGATACACCTTCTTTAGAAATCATGTGACCCAGAAAATTCACCCGATCTAGCAAAAATTTGCATTTAGAGAATTTGGCATATAACCAATGCTGCTTTAGTATACTTAAGACCATTCTTAAATGCCCCTTATGTTCCTCTTCTGACTTAGAATACACCAGAATATCATCGATAAATACGATGACAAATTTATCAAGATACTCATGGAATATCCTATTCATAAGATCCATAAACGCCGCTGGGGCATTTGTCAAACCAAACGACATTACCATGAACTCGTAATGTCCGTATCCAGTTCTGAATGCAGTCTTTGGAATATCTTCCTCTTTTACTCTTAACTGATAATATCCTGACCGCAAGTCAATCTTGGAAAATACCCGTGCACCCTGCAATTGATCAAACAGATCATCAATCCTAGGCAAACGGATACTTATTCTTCACTGTCAATTTGTTTAATTCATGATAGTCGATACACATCCTTAGAATTCCGTCCTTCTTCTTTACAAACAAAACAGGGGCTCCCTAGGGAGAGAAACTAGGACGTATAAAACCCTTGCTCAATAACTCCTCTAACTGCTCCTTCAACTCCTTCATCTCTGCCTTGCTATTTCCTTGTCTTTCCCACTTCTTTACATAGCGACCGAAGTTTGCGATGGTTATTTTTTCTTACTTGTTTCCACTCATACATACAAGTGGCAGCCGAGGACGAAGGTTGGCTCATCTCGGAACCCGGAGCGGGTCCATCTTGACAAGTAACCAGCCCCAAAAATAGTGAAAAAAAATGCAATTTTTTTCCTCTTTCTCTTTATTGTACTCGTTTTGACACTATATTTGTGCGTAAAAGCACCAACTACCCTTGTTATAACTTTTTTATGTTGTAATTGAACTTTTGAAAGATTTTGAGCCCGAACCCGACGTTGAAAAAAGATTACTTGGCGACCAAGTAATCAAAATGCCTTGCTATTGCCTTGTCTTTCCCCTTTCTTTGCATAGCGACCGAAGTTTCCGATGGTTATTTTTGCTTACTTGTTTCCACTCATACATACACGTGGCAGCCGAGGACGAAGATTGGCTCCTCTCGGAACCCGGACAGGGTCCATCTTGACAAGTAAAAAGCCCTAAAAATAGTGTGAAAAAATGCAATTTTTTTCCTCTTTCTATTCATTGTACTCGTTTTTGCACCATATTTGTGCGTAAAAGCACCAACCACCCTTGTTATAACTTTTTTATTTTGTAATTGAACTTTTGAAACGATTTTAAGCCCGAACCCGACGTTGAAAAAGTATTACTTGGCGACCAAGTAATCAAAATATCTTGCTATTGCCTTGTCTTTCCCACTTCTTTACATAGCGACCGAAGTTTCCGAAGGTTATTTTTTCTTACTTGTTTCCACTCATACATACAGGTGGCAGCCGATGACGAAGGTTGGCTCATCTCGGAACCCGGAGCGGGTCCATCTTGACAAGTAACCAGCCATAAAAATAGTGCAAAAAAATGCAATTTTTTTTCCTCTTTCTCTTCATTGTACTCGTTTTGACACCATATTTGTGCGTAAAAGCACTAACCACCCTTGTTATAACTTTTTTATGTTGTAATTGAACTTTTGAAAGATTTTGAGCCCGAACCCGACGTTGAAAAAAGATTACTTGGCGACCAAGTAATCAAAATGCCTTGCTATTGCCTTGTCTTTCCCACTTCTTTACATAGCGACCGAAGTTTTCGATGGTTATTTTTTCTTACTTGTTTCCACTCATACATACACGTGGCAGCCGAGGACGAAGATTGGCTCCTCTCGGAACCCGGACAGGGTCCATCTTGACAAGTAAAAAGCCCTAAAAATAGTGTGAAAAAATGCAATTTTTTTCCTCTTTCTATTCATTGTACTCGTTTTTGCACCATATTTGTGCGTAAAAGCACCAACCACCCTTGTTATAACTTTTTTATTTTGTAATTGAACTTTTGAAACGATTTTAAGCCCGAACCCGACGTTGAAAAAGTATTACTTGGCGACCAAGTAATCAAAATATCTTGCTATTGCCTTGTCTTTCCCACTTCTTTACATAGCGACCGAAGTTTCCGAAGGTTATTTTTTCTTACTTGTTTCCACTCATACATACAGGTGGCAGCCGATGACGAAGGTTGGCTCATCTCGGAACCCGGAGCGGGTCCATCTTGACAAGTAACCAGCCATAAAAATAGTGCAAAAAAATGCAATTTTTTTTCCTCTTTCTCTTCATTGTACTCGTTTTGACACCATATTTGTGCGTAAAAGCACTAACCACCCTTGTTATAACTTTTTTATGTTGTAATTGAACTTTTGAAAGATTTTGAGCCCGAACCCGACGTTGAAAAAAGATTACTTGGCGACCAAGTAATCAAAATACCTTGCTATTGCCTTGTCTTTCCCACTTCTTTGCATAGCGACCGAAGTTTCCGATGGTTATTTTTTCTTACTTGTTTCCACTCATACATACAGGTGGCAGCCGAGGACGAAGGTTGGCTCATCTCGGAACCCGGACCAGGTCCATCTTGACAAGTAACCAGCCCTAAAAATAGTGCAAAAAAGTGCAATTTTTTTCATCTTTCTCTTCATTGTACTCGTTTTGACACCATATTTGTTCGTAAAAGCACCAACCACCCTTCTTATAACTTTTTTATGTTGTAATTGAACTTTTGAAACAATTTTGAGCCCGAACCCGACGTTGAAAAAAGATTACTTGGCGACCAAGTAATCAAAATTCCTTCCTATTGCCTTTTTTTCCACGCCTTTACATAGCGACCGAAGTTTTCGATGGTTATTTTTTCTTACTTGTTTCCACTCATAAATAAAGGTGGCCCCCGAGGACGAAGATTTGCTCATCTCGGAACCCGGAGTGGGTCCATCTTGACAAGTAACCTGCATTAAAAATAGTGCAAAAAAATGTCATTTTTTCCTCTTTCTCTTCACTGTACTCGTTTTCACACAAGATTCGTTCGTAAAAGCACCAACCATCCTTGTTATAACTTTTTTAAGTTGTAATTTACTTTTGAAACGATTTTAAGCCCGAACCCAACATTGAAAAAGAATTACTTGGCGACCAAGTAATCAAAATGCCTTGCTATTGCCTTTTTTTCCACGCCTTTACATAGCGACCGAAGTTTTCGATGGTTATTTTTTCTTACTTGTTTCCCCTCATAAATA
>QAOC01029573.1:7532-23966 GCA_003255005.1 Begonia fuchsioides | reverse complement strand
GATTTTGAGCCCGAACCCGACGTTGAAAAAAGATTACTTGGCGACCAAGTAATCAAAATGCCTTGCTATTGCCTTGTCTTTCCCGCTTCTTTACATAGCGACCGAAGTTTTCGATGGTTATTTTTTCTTACTTGTTTCCACTCATACATACAGGTGGCAGCCGAGGACGAAGGTTGGCTCATCTCGGAACACGGAGCGGGTCCATGTTGACAAGTAACCAGCCCTAAAAATAGTGCAAAAAAAAACCATTTTTTTCCTTTTTCTCTTTACTGTACTCGTTTTCAAACCAGATTCGTGCGTAAAAGCACCAACCACCCTTGTTATAACTTTTTTATGTTGTAATTGAACTTGGAAACGATTTTGAGCCCGAACCCGACGTTGAAAAAAGATTACTTGTCGACCAAGTAATCAAAATGCCTTGCTATTGCCTTGTCTTTCCCGCTTCTTTACATAGCGACCGAAGTTTTCGATGGTTATTTTTTCTTACTTGTTTCCACTCATACATACTGGTGGCACCGAGGACGAAGATTGGCTCACCTCGGAACCCAGAGCGGGTCCATCTTGACAAGTAACCAGCCTTAAAAATAGTGCAAAAAAATGCCATTTTTTTCCTCTTTCTCTTCGCTGTACTTGTTTTCACACCAGATTCGTGCGTAAAAGCACCAAGGACCCTTGTTATAACTTTTTCATGTTGTAATTAAAATTTTGAAATGGTTTTGATCTCGAACCCGATGTTGAAAAAAGATTACTTGGCGACCAATTAATCAAAATGCCTTGCTATTGCCTTGTCTTTCCCACTTCTTTACATAGCGACAGAAGTTTTCGATGATTTTTTTTTCTTACTTGTTTCCACTCATACATACAGGTGGCAGCCGAGGACGAAGATTGGCTCATCTCAGAACCCGGTGCGGGTCCATCTTGACAAGTAACCAGCCCTAAAAATAGTGCAAAAAAATGTCATTTTTTTACTCTTTCTCTTCACTGTACTCGTTTTCACAACATATTTGTGCGTAAAAGCACCAACCACACTTGTTATAACTTTTTTATGTTGTAATTGAACTTTTGAATTGATTTTGAGACCGAACCTGACGTTGGAAAAAGATTACTTGGCGACCAAGTAATCAAAATGCCTTGCTATTGTCTTGTCTTTCCAACTTTTTTACATAGCGACCAAAGTTTCCGATGGTTATTTTTTCTTACTTGTTTCCACTCATACATACAGGTGGCAGCCGAGGACGAAGGTTGGCTCATCTCAGAACCCGGATCGGGTCCATCTTGACAAGTAACGAACCCTAAAAATAGTGCAAAAAAATGCAATTTGTTTCCTTTTTCTCTTTACTGTACTCATTTTCACACCAGATTCGTGCGTAAAAGCACCAACAATCCTTGTTATAACTTTTTTATGTTGTAATTGAACTTTTGAAATGATTTTGAGCCAAAACCCGACGTTGAAAAAAGATTATTTGGCGACCAAGTAATAAAAATCCCTTGCTATTGCCTTGTTTTTCCCACTTCTTTACATAGCGACCGAAGTTTCCGATGGTTATTTTTTCTTGCTTGTCTCCACACATACATACAGGTGGCAGCCGAGGACGAAGATTGGCTCATCTAGGAACCCGGAGCGGGTCCATCTTGACAAGTAACCAGCCCTAAAAATAGTGCAAAAAATGCCATTTTTTTCCTCTTTCTCTTCACTGTACTCGTTTTTACACCACATTCGTGCTGAAAAACACCAACCATGTAATGACCCGATTCCCGTGCCGCCGCTTTCTGCCTTTTCCTCACTTGCTTACTTACTGTACTTTGCTTTACTTTACTTTACTTTGCTTACTCGCTGACAGCCCGAGAACTGGTCCGTTACTATTCTGACATTACTTACTTACATTACTTTGGTGGAAAACTCGTTACTTAAAATTTCTGAAACTATCTTTAGCTTATAAAATAGTTTAGAAGGAAAACCGTCGAATAATAAAAACATACATTTGAATTCCACCTTTAAATAAAATACAAAAACATTGAATAACGTAAAACTGCAGCGGAAGACAATTACTTCAACCTAAAATACATTCATAAGCTTTTAATAACGTAAACTTACAGCGGAAGACTATAATTCAAACTTCAATACATTCATCTTAAAAATACATTCATTTCAAAAGCTTTGAAATCCATCACACAAAAATAAGGGTACACCTTTTAATTACATCTCAAAACATTCAAAACATTTTTACAAAACAACTTGTGTGTGTCATACATCACTCCCTGTCGGTCATTGCTCAATAAACGGTATCATTTGGAAACCCTTATGTTCTAACTTCTTGGTCAGTCATTGGCTCACTTTCCTCCATTATATTCCCTACATTGCAAAGCCTGACTATGAGCCCAAACCTCAGTAAATAGCATAACTATAAAATGCAATGCATGAGTATGCTATGCTGTTGATAAAACAATGCACATTTCATTCACGTTTCTTAGGTTTCATATTTTCTTTATCTTTGGAAATATTACAGGATCTCAAGAACACCCCCTCCACTTACTTCAACTTCTACTGGTCGTGAGCTCACTACATTACTACTTGAGGTGGTCAGGCCTGTAATAACCATTTACTTTACTTTATTGTTCTGATATTCAAGTTCTTAATTCATCGGAGACGAAACATAATTAGCGTCCCATACCACCAATTATATCTCGCTACCTCCAACAACGTTGTAAAACCATGCATGAAAATAGTTCGTAGACATTTTGTAAAACTATGATGCATGACCATATGAACATGAAATCATCTCTTAAATCACATTACATAACATGAAATTAAGCATACATCACCAAATATATCATGCAACAAACATGCAACACACATCAATCAATCATCCTAATCTTTGCAATGTAGTCCCACTTAAGGGCCAAATAATCTTAATGCTAACTTACCTTAGCCGCTAGGTTGAGTCGATCCACTTGAGTCTCTTTTTTAATCCAATCGATGGCTTAAACCTATAAATCATATACGGATCAGAATTTGCATAAAGTCTTAACTTTATGTTCTAACTTTGAACATCTATAACTTCCTCTATATTGATCCATTCCTAATGATTAAGGAGACAAATTATTCCTTAGGGAGTCTACCATAACTTCTTAGAAGACACCCCATTCAGAAAACCAAAGCATGTTGACTTACGTTGACAAAACATAGGACATTCACTGTTTGAACAGTGATTTGGGTCGACATAAACTTTCTGGGGTCGACCCAAGTCGACAAACAGAGACGTCGCGCTTCTGGAATTGACTTTTGGTCGACCCAAACTACAAGGGGTCGACCCAAACTCCCACCAGTTTTTGTACACCAACTTGCGACGTCCATAAATTTTCCTACATAGCTTCAAATCGAATGATTCTAACGGCTATAAATTACTCTAAGAGTCTACTTTAACTCTTATGAAGAACATAAACTCAAATTCATGCTAAAAATTGACCGAATCTCAACAACTCTAGCTTTATACACTATTAACCGATTTCTCAGCAATTAACCAAAAATCCTCCATATTTATTCACTAGTTCATCCAAGACATTCCTATTAACCATACTAAACCTAAAAGAAACTCGGAGGATTTAAAATATTACCTTGAGCTTCAGTTTCTGCGAGAGTTTAAGAATTTTCCACTTCCCTTCTCTCTCTCGCTCTTTTCTCTCACGATGTCCCCTTTCTTTCTCGATCTCACTCTTCTCTTCATTAACGAAAGAGTTCTAACTATGAGTAAGTAGGGAGAGGAAACCATGTTGGTAGGGAAATGGCAGGCCATCTCTTCTCACGTCCTTAATTAAAAAAAAAAACCAATATTTTTTCTTACTTGTTTCCACTCATAAATACAGGTGGCCGTCGAGGACAAATACTGGCTCATCTCGGAACCCGGAGTGATCTTGACAAGTAACCAGCCCTAAAAATAGAGCAAAAAAATGCCATTTTTTCATTACTCTCTTCACTGTACTCGTTTTAACACCAGATTCGTGCGTAAAAGCACAAACGACCCTTGTTATAACTTTTTTATCTTGTAATTGAACTTTTGAAACTATTTTAAGATCGAACCCGACGTCGAAAAAAGATTACTTGGCGACCAAGTAATTAAAATGTCTTGCTATTGCCTTGTCTTTCCCACTTCTTTAGATAGCGACCGAAGTTTCCAATGATTATGTTTTCTTACTTGTTTCCACTCATACATACAGGTGCCAGTCGAGTACGAAGATAGACTCATCTCGAAACCCAGAGCAGGTCCATCTTGACAAGTAACCAGCCCTAAAAATAGTGCAAAAAAATGCAATTTTTTTCTTGTTTCTCTTCACTGTACTCGTTTTGACACCAGATTCGTGCGTAAAAGCACCAACGACCTTTGTTATAACTTTTTTATGTTGTAATTCAACATTTGAAACTATTTTCAGCCCGAACCCGACGTTGAAAAAAGATTACTTGGCAACCAAGTAATCAAAATGCCTTGCTATTGCCTTGTTTTTCCCACGCCTTTACATGACGACCGAAGTTTCCGATGATTATTTTTTCTTACTCGTTTGCACTCATAAATACATGTGGCCGCCGAGGACGAAGATCGGCTCATCTCGGAGCTGGTCCATCTTGACAAATAACCAGCCCTAAAAATAGTGCAAAAAAATGTCATTTTTTCCTCTTTCTCTTCACTGTACTCGTTTTCACACAAGATTCGTGCGTAAAAGAACCAACCACCCTTGTTATAACTCTTTTATGTTGTAATTGAACTTTTTGAAATGATTTTGAGCCCGAAAGCGACGTTGAAAAAAGATTACTGGGCGACCATGTAATCCAAATGCCTTGCTATTGCCTTGTCTTTCCCACTTCTTTACATAGCGACCGAAGTTTTCGATTGTTATTTTTTCTTAGTTGTTTCCACTCATACATAGAGGTGGCCACCGAGGACAAAGATTGGCTCATCTCGGAAAACGGAGCGGGTCCATCGTTACAAGTAACTAGCCCAAAAAATCGTGCAAAAAAATGCCATTTTTTTTTCTCTTTCTCTTCACTGTACTCGTTTTAACACCAGATTCGTGCGTAAAAGCACAAACCACCCTTGTTATAACTTTTTTATCTTGTAATTGAACTTTTGAAACGATTTTAAGATCGAACCCGACTTTGAAAAAAAATTACTTGGCGACCAAGTAATCAAAATGCCTTGCTATTGCCTTGTTTTTCCCACGCCTTAACATAGCGACCGAAGTTTCCGATGGTTATTTTTTCTTACTTGTTTCCACTCATACATACAGATGGTTGCCGAGGACGAAGGTTGGCTAATCTCGGAACCCGGAGCGGGTCCATCTTTACAAGTAACCAGCCCTAAAAATAGTACAAAAAAATTCCATTTTTTTCGTCTTTCTGTACTCGTTTTCACACCATATTTGTGCGTAAAAGCACAAACCACCCTTGTTATAACTCTTTTATGTTGTAATTGAACTTTTGAAACGATTTTAAAATCGAACCCGACGTTGAAAAAAGATTACTTGGCGACCAACTAATCAAAATGCCTTGATATTGCCTTGTCTTTCCCACTTCTTCACATAGCGACCGAAGTTTCCGATTGTTATTTTTTCTTATTTGTTTCCACTCATACATACAGGTGGCCGCCGAGGACGAAGATTGGCTCATCTCGGAACCCAGAGAGGGTCCATCTTGACAAGTAACCAGCCCTAAAAATAGAGCAAAAAAATGCCATTTTTTCCTCTTTCTCTTCACCGTACTCGTTTTAACACCAGATTCGTGCGTAAAAGCACAAACCACCCTTGTTATAACTTTTTTATCTTGTAATTGAACTTTTGAAACTATTTTAAGATCGAACTCGATGTTTGAAAAAAGATTACTTGGCGACCAAGTAATCAAAATGCCTTGCTATTGCCTTGTTTTTCCCACGCCTTAACATAGCGACCGAAGTTTCCGATGGTTATTTTTTCTTACTTGTTTCCACTCATACATACAGATGGCTGCCGAGGACGAAGGTTGGCTAATCTTGAAACCCGGAGCGGTCTATCTTGACAAGTAACTAGCCCTAAAAATAGTACAAAAAAATTCCATTTTTTTCGTCTTTCTGTACTCGTTTTCACACCATATTTGTGCGTAAAAGCACAAACCACCCGTGTTATAACTCTTTTATGTTGTAATTTAACTTTTGAAACGATTTTAAAATCGAACCCGACGTTGAAAAAAGATTACTTGGCGACCAAGTAATCAAAATGCCTTGCTATTGCCTTTTGTCTTTCCCACTTCTTTACACAGCGAACAAAGTTTCCGATGGTTATTTTTTTTACTTGTTTGTACTCATCCATACAGGTGGCAGCCGAGGATGAAGGTTGGCTCATCTAGGAACCCGAAGCGGGTCCATCTTGACAAGTAACCAGCCCTAAAAATAGTGCAAAAAAATTCCATTTTTTTCCTCCTTTTGTACTCGTTTTCACACCATATTTGTGCGTAAAAGCACAAACCACCCTGGTTATAACTTTTTTATGTTGTAATTCAACTTTTAAAATGATTTTGAGATCAAAACCGACGTTGAAAAAAGATTACTTTGCGACCAAGTAATTAAAATGCCTTGATATTGCCTTGTCTTTCCCACTTCTTTACATAGCGACCGAAGTTTCCGATGGTTATTTTTTCTTACTTGTTTCCACTCATACATACAGGTTGCCGCCGAGGACGAAGATTGGCTCATCTTGGAAACCGGAGCGAGTCTATCTTGACAAGTAACCAGCCCTAAAAATAGTGCAAAAAATGCCATTTTTTTCCACTTTCTCTTCGCTGTACTTGTTTTCACACCAGATTCGTGCGTAAAAGAACCAACCACCTTGTCATAACTTTTTTATGTTGTAACTGAACTTTTGAAACAATTTTGAGCGCGAACCCGACGTTGAAAAAAGATTACTTGGCGACCAAGTAATCAAAATGTCTTGCTATTGCCTTTTGTCTTTCCCACTTCTTTACACAGCGAACAAAGTTTCCGATGGTTATTTTTTTTACTTGTTTGTACTCATCCATACAGGTGGCAGCCGAGGATGAAGGTTGGCTCATCTAGGAACCCGAAGCGGGTCCATCTTGACAAGTAACCAGCCCTAAAAATAGTGCAAAAAAATTCCATTTTTTTCCTCCTTTTGTACTCGTTTTCACACCATATTTGTGCGTAAAAGCACCAACCACCATTGTTATAACTTTTTTTATGTTGTAATTCAACTTTTGAAATGATTTTGAGATCAAAACCGACGTTGAAAAAAGATTACTTGGCGACCAAGTAATCAAAATGCCTTGCCATTGCATTGTTTTTACCACTTCTTTACATAGCGACCGAAGTTTCCGATGGTTATCTTTTTTTACTTGTTTCCACTCATACATACAGGTGGCCGCCGAGGACGAAGATTGGCTCATCTCGGAACCTGGAGCGGGTCCATCTTGACAAGTAACCAGCCCTAAAAATAGTGCAAAAAAAAACCATTTTTTCCCTCTTTCTCTTAACTTTACACAAATTCACACCAGATTCGTTCGTAAAAGAACCAACCACCCTTGTTATAACTTTTTATGTTGTAATTGAACTTTTGAAACGATTTTGAGCCCGAACCCGACGTTTAAAAAAGATTACTTGGCGACCAAGTAATCAAAATGCCTTGCTATTGACTTGTCTTTCCCACTTCTTTACATAGCGACTGAAGTTTCCGATGGTTATTATTTTCTTACTTGTTTCCACTCATAAATAAAGGTGGCCGCCGAGGAGAAAGATTGGCTCATCTCGGAACCTGGAGCGGGTCCATCTTGACAAGTAACCAGCCCTAAAAATAGTGCAAAAAAATGCCATTTTTTTCCTCGTTCTCTTAACTTTACACAAATTCACACCATATTCGTGCTTAAAAGCACAACAACGCTTGTTATAACTTTTTATGTTGTAATTAAACTATTGAAATGATTTTTAACCCGAACCCGACGTTGAAAAAAGATTACTTAGCGACCAAGTAGTCAAAATGCCTTTATATTGCCTTGTCTTTCCCACTTCTTTACATAGCGAACAAAGTGTCCAATGATTATTTTTCTTACTTGTTGGCACTCATCCATATAGGTGGCAGCCGAGGACGAAGACTCGCTCATCTCGAAACCCAAAGCGGGTCCATCTTGACAAGTAACCAGCCCTAAAAAAAAGGCATTTTTTTTTTCCTTTTTCTCTTCACTGTACTCGTTTTGACACCAGATTTGTGCTGAAAAGCACCAACCATCATGTTATAACTTTTTATGTTGTAATTGAACTTTTGAAATGATTTTGAGACCGAACCCGACGTTGAAAAAATATTACTTGGCGACCAAGTAATCAAAATGCCTTGCTATTGCCTTGTCTTTCCCACTTCTTTACATAGCGAACAAAGTTTTCGATGGTTATTTTTTCTTACTTGTTTACACTCATCCATACAGGTGGCAGCCGATGACGAAAGTTGGCTCATCTCGGAACCCGAAGCTGGTCCATGTTGACAAGTAACCAGCCCCAAAAATAGTGCAAAAAAATTCCATTTTTTTCCTCTTTAAGTACTCTTCACACCAGATTTGTGCTGAAAAGCACCCACCAACCTTGTTCAACTTTTTTATGTTGTTATTGAACTTTTGAAACGATTTTGAGATCAAACCCGACGTTGAAAAAAGATTACTTGGCGACCAAGTAATCAAAAAGTCTTGCTATTGCCTTGTCTTTCCCACTTCTTTACATAGCGACCGAAGTTTCCGATTGTCATTTTTTCTTACTTGTTCCACTCATACATACAGGTGGCAGCCGAAGACGAAGACTCGCTCATCTCGAAACCCAGAGCGGGTCCATCTTGACAAGTAACCAGCCCTAAAAAAAAGCATTTTTTTCCTTTTTCTTTTCACTGTACTCGTTTTGACACCAGATTTGTGCTGAAAAGCACCAACCATCCTTGTTATAACTTTTTATGTTGTAATTGAACTTTTGAAATGATTTTGAGACCGAACCCGACGTTGAAAAAATATTACTTGGCGACCAAGTAATCAAAATGCTTTGCTATTGCCTTGTCTTTTCCACGCCTTTAGATAGCGACCGAAGTTTCCGATAGTTATTTTTTCTTACTTGTTTCCACTCATACATACAGGTGGCAGCCGAGGACGAAGATTGACTCATCTCAAAACCCGGAGCGGGTCCATCTTGACAAGTAACCAGCCCTAAAAATAGTGGAAAAAAATGACATGTTTTTCATCTTTCTCTTCACTGTACTCGTTTTCACACCATATTTGTGCGTAAAAGCACCAACCACCCTTGTTATAACTTTTTTTTGTTGTAATTGAACTTTTGAAATGATTTTGAGCTCGAACCGGACGTTGAAAAAAGATTACTTGGCAAACAAGTAATCAAAATTCCTTGATATTGCCTTGTCTTTCCCACGCCTTTACATAGCGACCGAAATTTCTGATAATTATTTTTTCTTACTTGTTTCCACTCATACTTACAGGTGGCAGCCGAGAACAAAGATTGACTCATCTCGGAACCCGGAGCGGGTCCATCTTGACAAGTAACGAGCCCAAAAAATAGTGAAAAAAAAAGTCATTTCTTTCCTCTTTCTCTTCATTGTACACCTTTTAACACCATATTCATGCGTAAAAGCATCAACCACCCTTGTTATAACTTTTTTATGTTGTAATTGAACTTTTGAAACGATTTTGAGCCGAACCCAACGTTGAAAAAAGATTACTTGGCGACCAAGTAATCAAAATACCTTGCTATTGCCTTGTTTTTCCCACGCCTTTACATAGCGACCGAAATTTCTGATAGTTATTTTTTCTTACTTGTTTCCACTCATACTTACAGGTGGCAGCCGAGAACAAAGATTGGCTCATCTCGGAACCCGGAGCGGGTCCATCTTGACAAGTAACGAGCCCAAAAAATAGTGCAAAAAAAAGCCATTTTTTTCCTCTTTCTCTTCACTGTACACCTTTTAACACCATATTCATGCGTAAAAGCACAAACTATCCTTGTTATAACTTTTTAATCTTGTAATTGAACTTTTGAAACGATTTTGAGATCGAACCCGACGTTGAAAAAAGATTACTTGGCGACCAAGTAATCAAAATGCCTTGCTATTGCCTTGTCTTTCCCACTTCTTTGCATAGCCGAGGACGAAGATTGGCTCATCTCGGAAACCGGAGCGGGTCCATCTTGACAAGTAACCAGCCCTAAAAATAGTGCAAAAAAAAAAACCATTTTTTTCCTCTTTCTCTTCACTTTACTCGTTTTCACACGATATTTGTGCGTAAAAGAACCAACCACCCTTGGTATAACTTTTTTAGGTTGTAATTGAACTTTTGAAACGATTTTGAGATTGAACCCGACGTTGAAAAAAGATTACTTGGTGACCAAGTAATCAAAATGCTTTGCTATTGCCTTATCTTTCCCACTTCTTTACATAGCGACCGAAGTTTCCGATTGTTATTTTTTCTTACTTGTTTCCACTCATACTTACAGGTGGCCGCCGAAGACAAAGATTGGCTCATCTCGGAACCCGGAGCGTGCCATCTTGACAAGTAACCATCCCTAAAAATAGTGCAAAAAAACCATTTTTTTTCCTCTTTCTCTTCACTATACTCGTTTTCACACCAGATTCGTGCGTAAAAGCAACAACCACCCTTGTTATAGCTTTTTTATGTTGTAATTGAACTTTTGAAACAATTTTGAGCCCAAACCCGACGTTGAAAAAAGATTAATTGGCGACCAAGTAATCAAAATGCCTTGCTATTGCCTTGTCTTTCCCACTTCTTTACATAGCGACTGAAGTTTCTGATTGTCATTTTTTCTTACTTGTTTCCACTCATACATACAGGTGGCAGCCGATGACGAAGGTTGACTCATCTCGGAACCCGGAGCAATTCCATTTTTAAAAAAACCAGCCCTAAAAATAGTGCAAAAAAATGCCATTTTTTTCCTCTTTCTCTTCACTGTACTCGTTTTAACACCATATTCGTGCGTAAAAGCACAAACAACCATTGTTATAACTTTTTATCTTGTAATTGAACTTTTGAAACGATTTTTAACCCAAACCCGACGTTGAAAAAAGATTACTTAGCGACCAAGTAATCAAAATGCCTTGTTTTTGCCTTGTCTTTCTCACTTCTTTACATAACGAACGAAGTTTTCGATGGTTATTTTTTCTTACTTGTTTCCACTCATACATACAGGTGGCAGCCGAGGACGAAGATTGACTTATCTCGAAACCCGGAGCGGGTCCATCTTGACAAGTAAGCAGCCCTAAAAATAGTGGAAAAAAATGACATGTTTTTCATCTTTCTCTTCACCGTACTCGTTTTCACACCATATTTGTGCGTAAAAGCACCAACCACCCTTGTTATAACTTTTTTTTGTTGTAATTGAACTTTTGAAATGATTTTGAGCTCGAACCCGATGTTGAAAAAAGATTACTTGGCAAACAAGTAATCAAAATTCTTTGATATTGCCTTGTCTTTCCCACTTCTTTACATAGCGACCGAAGTTTCCGATTTTTATTTTTTCTTACTTGTTTCCACTCATACATACAGATGGCAGCCGAGGACGAAGATTGGCTCATCTCGGAACCCAGAGCGGGTCCATCTTGACTAGTAACTAGCCTTTAAAATAGTGCAAAAAATGCATTTTTTTCCTCTTTCTCTTCACTGTACTCGTTTTAACACCAGATTCGTGCGTAAAAGCACCAACCACCATTGTTATAACTTTTTTATGTTGTAATTGAACTTTTGAAACGATTTTGAGCCAAACCCAGCTTGAAAAAAGATTACTTGGCGACCAAGTAATTAAAATACCTTGCTATTGCCTTGTTTTTCCCATGCCTTTACATAGCGACCGAAATTTATGATAGTTATTTTTTCTTACTTGTTTCCACTCATACTTACAGGTGGCAGCCGAGAACAAAGATTGGCTCATCTCGGAACCCGGAGCGGGTCCATCTTGAAAAGTAACGAGCCCAAAAAATAGTGAAAAAAAAAGTCATTTTTTTCCTCTTTCTCTTCACTGTACACCTTTTAACACCATATTCATGCGTAAAAGCACAAACTACCCTTGTTATAACTTTTTTATCTTGTAATTGAATTTTTGAAACGATTTTGAGATCGAACCCGACGTTGAAAAAAGATTACTTGGCGACCAAGTAATCGAAATGCTAGCCTTGTCTTTCCCACTTCTTTGCATAGCGACCGAAGTTTCCGATGATTATTTTTTCTTACTTGTTTCCACTCAAACATACAGGTGGTAGCCGAGGACGAAGATTGTCTCATCTCGGAAACCGGAGCGGGTCCATCTTGACAAGTAACCAGCCCTAAAAATAGTACAAAAAAAATAAAATTTCCTCTTTCTCTTCAATGTACTTTTTTTTCACACCATATTTGTGCGTAAAATCACCAACCACCCATGGTATAACTTTTTTAGGTTGTAATTGAAATTTTGAAACGATTTAAACCCGAAACCGACATTGAAAAAATATTACTTGGCGACGAAGTAATCAAAATGCCTTGTTGTTGCCTTGTTTTTCCCACGCCTTTACATAGCGACCGAAATTTCCGATAGTTATTTTTTCTTACTTGTTTCCATTCATACTTACAGGTGGCAGCCGAGAACGAAGATTGGCTCATCTCGGAACCCGGAGCGGGTCCATCTTGACAAGTAATGAGCCATAAAAATAGTGCAAAAAAATGCCATTTTTTTCCTCTTTCTCTTCACTGTACACCTTTTAACACCATATTCATGCGTAAAAGCACAAAAAATCCTTGTTATAACTTTTTTATCTTGTAATTGAACTTTTGAAACGATTTTGAGATCGAACCCGACGTTGAAAAAAAATTACTTGGCGACCATGTAATCAAAATGTCTTGCTATTGCCTTGTCTTTCTCACTGCTTTGCATAGCGACCGAAGTTTCCGATGATTATTTTTTCTTACTTGTTTGCACTCAAACATACAGGTGGCCGCCGAGGACGAAGATTGGCTCATCACGGAACCCGGAGCGGGTCCATCTTGACAAGTAACCAGCCCTAAAAATAGTGTAAAAAAATGCCATTTTTTTCCTCTATCTCTTCACTGTACTCGTTTTAACACCAGATTCGTGCGTGAAAGCACAAACCACCCTTGTTATAACTTTTTTATTTTGTAATTGAACTTTTGAAACGATTTCGAGATCGAACACGACGTTGAAAAAAGATTACTTGGTGACCAAGTAATCAAAATATCTTGCTATTGCCATGTCTTTCCCACTTCTTAATGTACCGACCGAATTTTCCGATGGTTATTTTTTCTTACGTGTTTCCACTCATACTTACAGGTGGCCGCCGAGGACGAAGATTGGCTCATCTCGGGCCCCGGAGCGGGTCCATCTTGACAAGTAACCATCCCTACAAATAGTGCAAAAAAAACCATTTTTTCCTCTTGCTCTTCACTATACTCGTTTTCACACTAGATTCGTGCGTAAAAGAACCAACCACCCTTGTTATAACTTTTTTATGTTGTAATTGAACTTTTGAAATGATTTTGAGCCCAAACCCGACGTTGAAAAAAGATTACTTGGCGACCAAGTAATCAAAATGCCTTGCCATTGCATTGTTTTTACCACTTCTTTACATAGCGACCGAAGTTTCCGATGGTTATCTTTTTTTACTTGTTTCCACTCATACATACAGGTGGCAGCCGAGGACGAAGATTGGCTCATCTAGGAACTCGGAGCGGGTCCATCTTGATAAGTAACCAGCCCTAAAAATAGTGCAATAAAATGTCATTTTATTCCTCTTTCTCTTCACTGTACTCATTTTCACACCAGATTCGTGCGTAAAAGCACCAACCACCTATGGTATAACTTTTTTAGGTTGTAATTGAACTTTTGAAAAGATTTTTAACCCGAACCCGACGTTGAAAAAAGATTACTTGGCGACCATGTAATCAAAATGCCTTGCTATTGTCTTGTTTTTCCCACGTCTTTACATAGCGACAGAAATTTCTGATGGTTATTTTTTCTTACTTGTTTCCACTCATAAATATAGGTACCTGCCGAGGACGAAGATTGACACTTAACCAGCCCTAAAAATAGTGCAAAAAATGCCATTTTTTTTCCTCTTTCTCTTCACTGTACTCGTTTTCACACCAGATTCGTGCGTAAAAGCACCAACCACCGTTGTTATAACTTTTTTATGTTCTAATTTAACTTTTGAAATAATTTTGAGCACGAAGCCGACGTTGAAAAAAGATTACTTGGCGACCAAGTAATCAAAATGCCTTGCTATTGCCTTGTCTTTCCCACTTCTTTACATAGCAAACGAAGTTTCCGATAGTTATTTTTTCTTACTTGTTTCCACTCATACATACAGGTGGCAGCCGAGGACGAAGATTGGCTCATCTCGGAACTCGGAGCGGGTCCATCTTGACAAGTAACCAGCCCTAAAAATACAGCAAAAAAAAACCATTTTTTTTCTCTTTCTCTTCACTTTACACGTTTTCACACCATATTCGTGCGTAAAATAACCAACCACCCTTGTTATAACTTTTTATGTTGTAATTGAACTTTTGAAACAAATTTGAGCCCAATCCCGACGTTGAAAAAACATTACTTGGCGACCAAGTAATCAAAATGCCTTGCTATTGCCTTGTCTGTCCCACTTCTTTATATAGCTACCGAATTTTCCGATGGTTATTTTTTCTTACTTGTTTCCACTCATACATACAGGTGGCCGCCGAGAACGAAGATTGGCTCATCTCGGAACCCGGAGCGGGTCCATCTTGACAAGTAACCAGCCCAAAAAATAGTGCTAAAAAATTCCATTTTTTTCCTCTTTTTCTTTACTGTACTCATTTTCACACAATATTTTTGCGTAAAACCACCAACCACCCTTGTTATAAGTTTTTTATGTTGTAATTGAACTTTTGAAACAATTTTGAGCATGAACACGACGTTGAAAAAAGATTACTTGGCGACGAAGTAATCAAAATGCCTTGCTATTTCATTGTCTTTCCCACTTCTTTGCATGGCGACCGAATTTTCCGATGGTTATTATTTCTTACTTGTTTCAACTCATACATACAGGTGGCAGCCGATGACGAAGATTGGCTCATCTCGAAACTCGGAGTGGGTCCATCTTGACAAGTAACCAGCCCTAAAAATACTGCAAAAAAACTATTTTTTTCCTCTTTCTCTTCACTTTACACGTTTTCACACCATATTCGTGCGTAAAAGACCCAACCAACCTTTTTATAACTTTTTATGTTGTAATTGAACTTTTGAAACAATTTTGAGCCCGATCCCGATGTTGAAAAAAGATTACTTGGCGACCAAGTAATCAAAATGCCATGCTATTGCCTTGTCTTTCCCACTTCTTTACATAGCGATCGAAGTTTCCGATGGTTATTTTTTCTTACTTATTTCCACTCATACATACAGGTGGCAGCCAAGGACGAAGGTTGCCTCATCTCGGAACCCGGAGCGGGTCCATCTTGACAAGTAACCAGCCCTAAAAATAGTGCAAAAAAATGTCATTTTTTTCCTCTTTTTCTTCACTGTACTCATTTTCACACAATATTTTTGCGTAAAACCACCAACCACCCTTGTTATAACTTTTTTATGTTGTAATTGAACTTTTGAAACAATTTTGAGCATGAACCCGACGTTGAAAAAGATTACTTGGCGACCAAGTAATCAAAATGCTTTGCTATTTCCTTGTCTTTCCCACTTCTTTACATGGCGACCGAATTTTCCGATGGTTATTTCTTCTTACTTGTTTGTACTCATCCATACAGGTGGCCGCCGAGGACGAAGATTGGCTCATCTCGGAACCCGGAGCGGGTCCATCTTGATAAGTAACCAGCCCTAAAAATAGTGCAAAAAATGACATTTTTTCCTCTTTCTCTTCACAATACTCGTTTTCACACAAGATTCGTGCGTAAAAGAACCAACCACCCTTGTTATAACTTTTTATGTTGTAATTGAACTTTTGAAACAATTTTAAGCCCGAACCCGATGTTGAAAAAAGATTACTTGGCGACCAAGTAATCAAAATGCCTTGCTATTGTTTTGTTTTTCCCACATCTTTACATACCGACAGAAGTTTCCGATGGTTATTTTTCCTTAATTGTTTCCACTCATACATACAGGTGGCTGCCGATGATGAAGATTGGCTCATCTCAAAACCAGGAGCTGGTCCATCTTGACAAGTAACCAGCCCTAAAAATAGTGGAAAAAAATGCAATTTTTTTCCTCTTGCTCTTCACTGTACTCGTTTTCACACCAGATTCGTGCGTAAAACCACCAACCACCATTGTTATAACTTTTTTATGTTGTAATTGAACTTTTGAAACAATTTTGAGCCCAAACCCGACGTTGCAAAAAGATTACTTGGCGACCAAGTAATCAAAATGCCTTGCTATTG